>JANTQD010000003.1:191915-554167 GCA_032988205.1 Onygenales sp. PD_40
GGGGGGGGGGGGCCGAGGGGGCCGGTGTGGTGGGTTTATCATTTTATGCAGACGAATGACGCAGGGAGAGGGCGGGGGGGGGGGGGGGGGGGGGGGATGGGAATTTCTCCGCCGGTTAGTGATGTTAATAACGAAGAAGACCGGAAAGGGGGGATTCGGTTGAAATATAGCCTCTAGAGGACCATTCCATAACGGGAATTGAAAGTTGGCCCAAGTATAATAGGGGGTTCCCAGTAATTCCTAGTAACATTTACCTTTGGCTTGAGCAACAATTCTATATACCTGGAGGGAAGTTCCTCGCGGAAAGACCCAGCTTTGAAGGTGAGTTGTCTATATAAATTGATGTGTGTCTACCTCGTAGTAGGGCATCATGCTTCTTCCTCTTCTTCCTCTCATGATCAGAACAAGTCTATACTTGACTCCTCAAGTTCAATCTCTGCCCAGATTCTGTCTAGAAACATCAATCAACCCTTCAAAATCAAAAGCCAACACTACAACCAGATCAAAAAAAAATGCCGCCGCACACTCCTAGTTACTCCTATGAGAACGTACGTGTCAAGTTCCACACTCATCTTCCCAGCCATATCAAACAGGGGAACCCGCTTCCGTGGCCCATAATCGTCGAGTACGACTTCAGAGACGAACCCGCACCCCAGGCCCACGAGGTCCATACAACCCTGTCATTTTATAGGTTGAATGTCCAGGAACCTGTGAAAGCCATCGGTGCCTTTATGCATTCCTATATAGCGGGAGACAAACGGCATATCCTCTCGCAATTCAACCCGAAGCTCGAGGCCCCGGGAGAATACGAAATCATGGCACGAGGGGTGGTTAATTTTGTCGATCCCCAAGGGAATCGTTTGCAGAAAAGCCTGGGTTATCGTAGGGATCACGAACAGTGGCGCGGGATAGTCAGCGAAAATCCCGATCTTGAGAAGACTCGGATGGGTAGGTACTATATGACTTCCTAGTCCCTATTGTCACGTGGTAGGGCTTTTTGTGTATTAGGGAGCCAAGTCTAACTTTGTGTAAAAAGCCAGGGAAACGGTTGAGCATCTCAGGGAGAATATGGGCTTTTTGAATTTGACGGAGCGGGAAATTGATGAATGGGCCAATGCCGGAATCTGAAGTTATGGCCGTGGTCTGTATTCGAGCGTAGCAATAATCTCTGCTGTTTGAGAGCCGGCATCGGTTGGAGGATTTTTTGGATGGTATGGAAGATTGGAATGGGTTTCAAAGTTGAACATCGCGGTTAATTCATGAGGAGAAACAATGAGGAATGGGGGCAGACAATTCAGCGCCGGCGATAGAGTCTGAATATCGACTTCGTATGCCAATATTGATATTCCTGAGATATACTATATTGTGGTGCAATCTTTGTGTCCATCCAAATCGGGTGATAGGAAGAAACAAGAGGAATCCAAGCGGAAAAACTCCGTTTGAGATTGTAAATGGGGACTATCCGTAGCAGTCTGCAGATATTTCCAGAGCTGTAGGTTGCTCAAACTGGGAAGTTTCAGCTGCCAAAGCCAGGAAATAACGTTCAGCTCAGAAGCCAGACATCAAAACACACATAGTTGGTTTGTATCACTCTCCTGTGCTATCAAAAAGCATCTGACAAGCTGGTAGAAAGAAAGGCGCCTGGGCCGTGGAACTATCCCAGCAAACTTAATGAAGGGGTCTTTCCTGAAACTATGCTATCTTTGATGTTTTCCACGGTCCGAGCATAGACGTTGTCAGATGATTGTGGGTTCTGCGCGACAATCGGGCGAATGGGAAGTTCCCCGAACACGGGGATGAGGTCTCAAGCAGGGGAGATCCCGCTCATATAAATGGAACATCATGGGGTAATTTAGTCAATAACGATGGCCGCTGACTACCAGAATGGCAGGCATCGGATATAGGACGTTCAGTTCGGCGGATTCCAAAGAAACTGGAAATGTCTGGCAACCGCCATATGCCCTCTTCACCTCGGACCGGGGAAGGAAGTACAGCACATGATGCAGCATATCCTGATTCAACAGTGATATTCACTAGTCAATGGCAATAAATGAAGCACGGCAACTCGGATGCTTCGTAGCTCGTGAGTTGCCCTGTTGCGAAGCATGAGAAAAAGGCCCAGCGGAAAATGGCTCAACGGCATGGAATGAGGCGCCGATGGGGCCAATAGGAAATGTTGGTGGTGGTCGACTTACACCGGCCACATCGAATTCCAGAGCAAAGTGCGCGTAATTGTTTGTCAAGCGTCAAAAAAGACGCAGATGATGGATGTATCATGTCGGGCACAAGTCCCCGGCAAACAATGCCTGGCGAGACCGGTTAGGGTTAGGGCTTCCGCTGTGGGGCGGCTCCGTTGCGGCTGAGAGTCACCTGACTGAGAGCGGAGCCAACCTAAAGGCTAAGAATAGTCGAACTCTCCTGCTTGGAATATCAAAGGAACTTGAATGTCTACTCTTCAGCGGGCCAGATGGTGATGCGACAATCCCATTGCTCCGCGGTTGCCATACAAGAAGATCCCCTGTTGAGGAAGATGCTGATCCTCAATACCACGACAAGATCTGTCCTCCATGTTATTCGTGCCGTGTTCCGAATTGTCGGTATGCAACCAGTTCAGACCGGGATGAGGACAGGAAAGCCTTGCGAGGCACACTCCACCAGGAGAACCGGCCTATCAAAAGGAAAGCCAAGGCCGGCTATTGTTTTCTCGAAGGACGCTAGAAGAGTCATTTGCTCTCTCCCCATGGCAGATAAGCGGGTTGCGGCCAGACCAGCGGTCAGCGGTCACCAAAAAACGGCGTGGAAACCAAAACAAGCTTGGCGGCTCCGGCGTGGGGAAGAGTGGCCTGGCTCCAGATGTCGTCACCAGCAAGCCAGAATCCTTGTCGCTTCTCACGCCAAGAGTCATCAAAGGGTCAAGCAATCGCCTGATTGAGGAATGCGATTCGTGTGTCTCAGTCTGTTCTTGGCTGATGCTGGGAAGTGATGTTTACGGCGAAAAGAAGCCGGAACGGGAGTTGTTTACTCTCATATTAGATGATGCTATGAAAACAATATCCAACGAAGGGCTGGGCCTGCGGATCAGCTTCATAATCCCATTGCTGAACCCAATCGTTTATTCTGTTCAGAATTGGGACAAGATTGGTGAGCCAGTCTGGTTATTAGTGTCCCAAGTTAGACTGGTTGCAGTGGTCGGAAACGGCTGACCTCCTCACATGGGTTAGATGCTGCATGCATTTGGGCCGAAATTGGGCCATAATGACGGTCAGACCGACCACAGGGGTGCTGATACACAGACTACCATTTCGCTATTCGGACTACCTTTTTTCTTTTTAGGCATAGTGGATACATAGTAATACCCACTATTTTGTATGGTAAAATTGATTTTTTTTATGCACTGGCTATGCAGCTGAGAAAACACCACTCAGGTCTCTCCTATCTCATCTACCCCCCCATTGCTTACCCCCCCATTGCTTACCCCCCCCATTACCTAACTCCCTGCCTACCTCCATGCAGCCACCTATATAGAATGGCTGCGGATTTCCTATATAGAACAGCCATGGATTTCTTATATAGAATGGCCATGGATTTCCTGTAGAATGGCTGTGTATTTTCTATATAGAATGACCATGGACTTCCTGGCTAGAGAAAAGCCACTGATTTTATAAAGGAAATTCACAGCTGTTCTATATAGGAAATCCACGGCCGTTCTATATAGGAAATCCACGGCCGTTCTATGTAGGAAATCCGCGGCCGTTCTATGTAGGAAATCCACGGCCGTTCTATATAGGAAATCCACGGCCGTTCTATATAGGAAATCCACGGCTGTTCTATATAGGAAATCCGCAGCCATTCTATATAGGAAATCCACAGCTGTTCTATATAGGAAATCCACGGCCATTCTATAGGAAATCTGCAGCTGTTTTATAGGTGGTTGATTTGACTCAAGTAGAATAATTCATTGTGTTTTCTCAGTGCATAGGTAGTGCATAAAAAATCTCAATTTTACCATACAAAAATGGGGTATTACTATTTACACGCTATGCCTAAAAAAAATTAGAGGTAGTCTGAATAGCGAAATGGTAGTCCGTGTATCAACACCCGACCACAGGGGAAACTGTTTCGTCTACGCTTTCCTTATTGCAGACGATTTGCGCATTTCACACCCACTGACTCATCAAATCAGTGGTCATAAAATTCCTTGGAAATATTGGCGTTTTGGATTTGGCAAGCCGAGTCATTGGCCTCGTCCCCAATGATACACAGAGAGGTGGATAAGATGGCTCGTTTTACGACGCCTTACTCGTTGTGGGAGCCATGTGTGCCAAGTTGCCAACTCACGCAGGTGTCTTCGCACCAAGCCAAAAAAGAAGGCGAGCTGGCGTCATTGTTCGTCCCCACCTCTGCCCTGGCTAGTGGGGATGTCAGGGATTTCCACTCTCCCAGAATCCTCGACGAATCGACATCATCCCCATGGACGATTTCTCCCACAGGGCAAGCATCCGATCCATTTCTGTCCCGCCTGACGGTGATTGCGAAATGATGCCGCAGACTTGGGAGACCTCGTCCAGTCCGGATCCACGCTAAACTTATTAGCTCGAAATGCGGGTGAGAATGTGATTGTGATAGCAGCTGTACGATCAGCTGTGGAGGAGCGACGGCTGCAACGACGATAACTTAAATACAGCTTCATTCCCCCGCTCATCTTGTTCTTTTCTTTCCCTCTTTCCCCCCCTTCATTCACGCCTTCCAATCTTCAGTTATATTCAGCCCGCCTTAATATAATAATTCTCTTTTCTTCGTCCCTAGATCGGGACGAGCATCTCTCACGAGCAATCGAGTTGACTCGGACGTTTTCTGTTCTTCGCTTGAACACGTTATCGTACCACACACACACCAGTATCGACGTACTGGCATATAGACGCAGAGCGTCCCAAGTCTCTCCCTTTGCTCTGTCAAATCAGCAGGTCTAGATCGGGCATTTAAAACAGTCGGAATATCCGTAGCCCTCCCTACCAGCATAATAAACGTTTTCGAAATTGGCTCTCCCAATAACCCGGCGTCGAGTCCATCGAGCAAGATAACTGTGAAATTGTTATCCTGCACCCTCCCCGCAACCCGTCACCAAGACCGGCCTTTCTTGATCGAAACCGTCTTACACCTGCAATTGAATTGCAGCAGAACCCAATCAATTGGAACGAGTAGATAGTCATTCGAAAGGAGAAATCCATTCGAACGACAGCATCACATTCATCATCCCCCGCCGCGAATGTGGAAGAAGAAATCCTCCAAATCCACGGGAGATAGCGAACCAATAACAACGAAACCGCACCCAGCCCGCGCCTCAACAACCCCAGCACCCACCCCGCATTCCAAAATGTCGACCTCCTCCACCAACTCTACCTCGGCAGGTGTATCCCGCCGCTTCTTCCGACACCGCTCCAAATCCCCCGCTCCAATCGACACCTCCTCCGCCAACCCAGCCAGTACTACCAACGACAGCGATACGACAGGGGTCTCCTCCCTCCCACCCCTCTCCTTCCTACATGCGGGCCAACGCACAAACTCACCACCAACACTCGCCAGCCCCACCTCGCCCACGCCGACAAAGACACCAACGAGTCCAGCTATACGCAAGCGCCATTCCCAACCGCCACCGAACCCGAGACGGAAGAGTAGCACGGACTACAAAAGATTGTCGGGTACGGTGAATCACTGTGGACGCCATGCGAATGATTGGTTGTTTGGTGGGTTTAGTGTCCGGGAGAGCGTGGGGAGGCTGTGGAGGGATGAGGAATCGGAGGATGAGAGGGAGGAACAGGGGGAGGTAGATGAGCGGAGCGATGTTAAGGGGAAGGGGAAGGAGAGGGAGGTCTAATGATTGTTGTGTATCTGATGGGCTTATGAATTATGATTGACTGATATGTTATGATTTTTCCTTCCTCTTCTTGGAGGATTTCTCAATGGTGTTTTTTTTCTTACTTGGCTGTTTTCGGTTTATTATTTTGTCTTTCTCGTTAATTCAGCTGGGACCTGTTTCTTGATGAATGATGACATGAGAATGAATGGTCCCAAAGAGGAGGAGATGAGTCGAGTGTTTGTTCCGTATGAACGAAACAAAAACCACCATCTCATTATTTTCCGCGGGATCATTTCTCCAATAACTAATCTGCCATATTTCCTCCCTTCCAGCCTGCTTACCTACCCACCTATCTATCTATGTATCCATCTCACCTACTTTCCGCATACATACACCCCTAACAAGCCCACGCATTTCCAATAAATAAACCCCCCTATCCGTTATATACTGTATTTATCTCATCTTGTCCGTCCGTCCTACTGAATCCTAACGCGTTAAATCCCCTCCCTCTTTTCGTTTACACCCAATAGTTATGTATCCGCATTCAATATGTCCAGATGCAAATGGGACACGCACTTTTTCAAGCTTCGATGGGCTGTATTCGGAGTCATGTATAGCAGGGGAAGTAATGTGGGATGGTTAGTATTACGATGGTATCTATCTCTGCTGAATATAGCATGCTAGACTGCCTATAATCGCGCCGTAATTGAACAAAGTTTGAAAATTAAAAAGAGGGATGATTATTTCAGAACAGAGAGTGTGTGATTACTAGTACCTATTCATTATGGACATAGGTTAAAAAAAGAGATAATGAGATACGAAGGGAAGAATAGTCCCAATCCCCCTCCAGTCAATAGGTATGTAGATGCTTTGGAAAGAAACAACACGAAAACAATAACAGAAACCCTCTGAAATAAAGAATGCAGGAAGCAAGCGAAGCAGGATTAAAATAACAGTTTCTGCAACTGATGAAAAACAAAAGACTAAAAACCACACAAAGCCTTGGTATCAAACTCCTCACCCTCACTCCAGAATCTCCACCAATATCCGCTTGTAACTCCTGCTCGTCTCACCCTCGACCCTCTTCGTAAGCTCCTTTCCATATCTATTCTTAAACGCAGCCTTAGCCAACTGCATCCGCTGATGATCCCAGTGGATCCTCACAACGCGCTCCGCAAGCAGTTCATCCTTTGTGCCCGCGCCAGCCATGCAGTACTCCAAGTCTTCTGCATCGCGAAGGGGCCGATCTACAACCTTTGCAAGAATAACCAGCAGGGCATCCCTCAAGTCGCTAGGGACTGACTTGAAGTCTGCAATTTGCGTTTTCAGCGGTTTGGTGCTGTAAATCTCGTTGAAGCGCTTGGAAATCGCGAGAAGTTGGCTGTACGATCTGTAGGCAAAGATCTGAAGCACTGGTCCGTCGGTCTTAGACTTCATTGCCTCGTAGAGAGCTAGGGCGTCCTCGTTTATCTTCGTCGGGTCAATGGGTGACGATTCTTCCGCCCGTTTTGCGGCTATAATCATGGAGAAAAAGGATTTCGTGGACCCGGACATTTCGTCTCGTACATCTCTTTCGAGGGAAACTTTATGTTTGGCTTCGTAGGCCGTTTTGATAGCGTTCAGATCAGCATTTGACCGATGAAGAAGAACGTCGTTGAGGAGCATTTCATTAGTTCCTAGGCCCTTCATAGCCCGTTTAAGAGTATCAACATCTTGTCTGAGAGGCCCCTTAGCCACCATAGACGCCACTCGCGTAAAATCTTCGGAAAATGTACCGGAAAAGCGTGTCTCGATGTCGGTTACCAGATCCTTCCTGCCGTAGTATGATTTCTTATAACTCTCCTTCAGCGACTCTATTTTGAGTGGATCAGCTTTGGCAAGAACGTCAATGACAGGATCTTTTCTGTCCTTGTCAATAGCCTTTTTGAGCTTTTCGGCATCCATAGAAACATCAACCATGGCCATCTGGCCGGGAACATAACCGGGAGAAGGCGCTCCTGTCATTCCTGGCGCACCATGCATTTGTTGGGGAGGCGGTGCTCCGTAACCCTGCATGGGAGGTGGAGCATTATATCCTCCCGGAGGTGGTTGCTGAGGGTAGAGATACCCGGGCTGTTGCGGATATTGATATTGCCCTTGCTGCGGGTACTGCTGATTGTACTGTGGATATTGTTGGGGAGGAAATTGGCCTTGTTGCGGTGAGGGGTACCCTCCGGGAGGAGGCGGGCCCTGTTGAGGGTATTGACCCTGCGGCGGATATTGACCTGGTGGGGGGTATTGGCCTTGTTGAGGATATGGGGCCTGAGGGGGTGGATATTGCCCGTACTGCGGGTACTGGCCTTGCGGGGGAGGGGCTCCATAGACTGGAGAGCCTTGAGGCGGAGGAGCTCCATACGGCTGTTGATGTGGAGGGGGAAACTGGCCTGGGGGAACAGGTGAAGCCGGGGGTTGGGGGGCTGGGATAGAGGTCAGCACGCAGCCCTTGAGAGGGTTAACCAGCGGGCGTAGCTAAAACAACATACCGGAAGCGGGCGGATGTCCCGGGGAAGACATTTTCAAAACCCGTGGAGCGGTTATAAGATGTTAGAGTATAGCGGTGCCGCGGTCTGCGAGTTCTCAGTAGGTCAAACCCCTTCTTACAGTGTGAAGGGGATTAATCCAAAGTGCGGTATAGCAACAGAAGAAGATCTGAAGAAGGAGTGAGAGGCTCCAGAGAAAAGTTGGGTGGGCGCAGGTTTGCTTTTGTAGCGCAGACTGGCTTCTCCCACGGTTGCTTCCGTCCCACCAACTTGGGATCTGACATCACCAACTCCACCAACGCTGGCGAATGTCCACGGTTTGTTGCGGCGGTGCAAAATAGTACACATGGCGGCATCCTTGAGCCTGTCAAAACATAATTAAATCAGTTGCTCAAGTCTCGCGCCGGGAAGCCACTGAGAAACTAGGCTCATACCAGCCTTTGAACCTTATTAACACGGTCGTCGTCTCGCAGATTTCCCCACCCCGCGATGCATTTTTCCCCCGGATGGAGGAGCCAAGGCAAATTCCAGTTGTGGCGGTGCATGGCGTTCCAGGCTTTGCTCTTTGTTCTAATTTCTTGGCCTCTTGATCCCGGATGCGCGCGCCCTTTTATTGGACACACCGGCTGCAAGGCGGACAGATTCATTTATTCTGGAGAATGCAGATATATGGGTTCTGCTTCAGAATGACGGATGATACCCAGGCGCGTGTTTCTCCAAAATGATGGCCATGGTTTGTGCCTTGTCAATGGGATGACGTCCTCGCTTTCTTCCTAACTTCCTCCTTTATCCGCCCAAACGTGTCTGAAACCGGCCACTGACGGACGAAAACAACCTGGCTCGCAATATGATAAAGAGATTCCTTTTAACAAAGACCTTGAGATGACGTGAGGTTTCTGATGCCACGCGGCTGGATTACTCAGCATGACGTCGAACCTTGGTTCGATGCCGCAGGTCTATTTAAGCTTAACCTTCGTGCAGGACAACGACGGGATATAGAATTCCATTAATGGGGGGCAACAAGGTGATAAATATAGTAATAAAACGGTGCCTGAGGTAAATGAACTATTAAACTGTCGTCTAAATATAGCAAACCCACGCACGCTGGCCCATATCAAAGCAACGCTCAGGATATCAGAACAAAGCGTTAAACCCCCCGTCCGTCAATAAATATGTCCCTCTCAGACACTAAATATCCACAAGCGTTCCTAAAACAAACCAATCATCCCATCTCTTCCATCCATCCATTTATCTTAACATCTTCCTCGGCTTCTGCCACCTAGCTGCATCAACAAAGGCTCCCTTGACCTCCACCCACGCCTGCTTCAACACCCAGATAGGGATGAACACCCACAGCGTATTGAAAAACACAAGATACAGCCACAGATAAATCGGCTCATTCGTATCCAGCGACGAATTCCCAGACAACCACTCCGGCGCGAACGTCATGAAGCCGCCATACAACTCCGCAACCGCAAGCCCAATCGCGACAAACCACATCTTAAACCGATAATCAGCCGCCTTGACAGCAGCAAAGCCCGACGCGTCCGCCGATGATGACGAGGACGAGGACGAGGACTTGTAGACCAAATAGCAAATATACGCCGCCGCAGGCCCCCCCAGCAACACAGTCAACAGCTCCAGCGCAATAACGCACAGATCCGCGCCTAGCCAGCGACTATCCGCTTTGCCGTATTCCTGCCACAGACGCGCTGTGGGGCCGACGCCGTACGCGGGGCCATACAGGCGGTCCGGCCGGTTGAGGAAGTGCGGGCCGCTGATGTGCTTCGCCGTCGTGCTGCTGATGGTGGTGTAGGAGAAGAAGCAGTTGTAGAGGAAGGAGCCTTCGATTATGAAATGCGTGAGCGCGTCGTAGGCGTGCCAGAAGAAGAGGAAGCGGTCACGGCATTTTCCGGATGGGATCAGGGTGAGGCTGAGGATGGTGGCTAGGGGGAGGAGGGAGAGCGCTGCGGCGAGGGAGAGCGTGGTGGGGAGGTCGAGGGTGAAGGGGATTGAGGTGGACATCGTGGACATCGTGGGTGGGTGTCCTGGGTTGTCGTGCGAGTCGTGTGTGTTGTGGTGTGGGTTGATTGTAGCAGTTTGCGATGACTTGAAAAGGGGCGAGTTGGTTGGCAGGAAGGGTGGGAGCGACTGGGACGCGTTCGTTGGGTTTGCCCACGGCTAACTTTCGAAAAGAGTGAATATATAAATCCCGTTTGCTTGATGGGACAGCCTTATGCCTGAGCTGGGAATTGTTCGCGTCGTTGCGGCTGTTGAGGACGATTTAAGCTCAAATAAAGTTTACTGGTGATCTGAGTCACGTGATATTGAGTCGCTCCCAAACAGTCCCAAACATGCGGTTCTCCTTAAATCTGGTCCCTTGGAAGTCTAAAAGTAAGGCTTCTTAAGCTGGGTCAGGCACAGGATTGTATTCAATGTAGTCTTAAAGCCCTGGAAGTGGTAATAGTCCCATAGATTTTTGAGGTGTTGCCAATTTCACCGGACAAAAATTATGTTCGATTAAAATTATATACATGGATGTAATTCAGACGCCGGCCTGATTAAGCTGAAAATCATTTCAGCAAGGCTCAAGATGACAATACTACTCCAGACTTGTGGAGTGCTCTATTAAAGTATACATTATTGATCATATGTCTAGGAGAATGTGAAATATGTACCGTATACGCCAAACGGAGAAATTATCGAGTTAGAAAAAACCCCAACAAAGGCCAAGTATTGAGCTGAAAGCTGATGATGGTGTATTCGATTTCATGCCGTCCAGTTATCAGCTGCTATCTTAGAATTTGTAATTGTCGTTCGTTGTATCAGGAGCTTGAGAATAGTGGCAAAACCTATGCCGTAATCGTCCTTCCACTGACCGCAATGAAAATAGGATGGTGTAGGGATTCAGCGTCTACGTATAGCGGACGCTGACAGTTTAGAACGCAGACCACATACGGAGTACTTTGAAAGTTCTCTGGTTTAGGTAATGATACCTGAGGGAGGATGGAAAATGTGACCGGGCAATATATCCCGTTGCATCGACACAAAGAGAGGTCCATCAGACCTTGAAAGCGGAAATATAAGACGGCAGGCTCGAGGTCGCTCCGATGATATTTATTAACTACCAACTAGCACCACAGAGTTAGCATGTTAACCTTGTATATCAGTGAAGAGGGCTCTCGTTTCCACTCACCTCACCAGTCGCGGAATATAAGTCGGATAGAACTTTGATATCCGTGATATGAGAGATCCGCCAAACCAAGTACGGAACCCGGCATCGTCTGGCCTTCCAGCATTGAAAGAACGAGCGACGGCACGTAAAATGACCAAATACTAGTTTCCCATCCAATCCCCCATCCATGCTATCCTGCCATTCCCCGGCGTGTGCGGGAATACCGACATCCTATTTATTCCATCTCTTCCGCCTCCATACGCATTACATAGCTGCCGGGGAAGAGTCCCTTTTGCCCCGCATAGCACCCCCACATCCAATCGTCATTAATATTCTCCGCCTCCGTAATCTCCGCCCCGCGAGGAAAGAGAATCTCGTCCATCACATCGGGGTCAGGGTAATAAGACCATAAAGCTAACAAACGCAACCCTATGCCACCTGAAGGCGGAAAATGGGAAGAAAATGGCAATTTGCCAGTATGATCTGTGGGTGTCGTGGGAGAGGAGATTGAGGACCACGCAGTTCGGGAGCGGGGTGTTCGTCGACGATGAGCCGTGCTGGAGCCCGTATCATCTTTCCAGATCCAGTCCCCTGAATCTTGACGGATGGGTATAGGTGCCGATGGTGTAGATTCAGAGTTCATTGATGTGTCTGTGGGTGATGCTGCGGCAATTGCCTGGTTTGTCGCAAAGTCATCCTTCAATGCGTGGCCACCGACAAGATCCTTGACGACTACACGCCTTTGTCCATCTATGTGGTCCTCGAATCCGACGATAGTCATTCTATGGCCTTGTAAGCACCGCCTCCACCCATTTCGCCCGTTATCTTTGCTGATTTTCCCATTGGCGCCGAGCTTTAAGTAGCAGTTTGTGCATAGGTCGTAATCCCCATCGTTGCAAGTCGGGCAATGGAAGCGAGTGGTCGAGGGAGGGATTGGGTAGGTACAATTATTGCACTTCGTTGAGAAGGTGAGAGGTCTATAATTTCCGGGGCCAATAGTGATTGGAGATCCAAATACGTGGGTGGATGTCAGATTCGGTGAGTGTTGGGCGGTTGAGGGTTCAAAGGACCGAGATTGTGCAGTATCGTTTTCCTTGACACGAGCGATGGGCAAAAGGGCATGCGTACAGCACTTCCCTTGGTTGACACAGCCGTTGCAAAAGCCCCATTCACCCTCGTTGCATATGCTGCATGTCCAAAAGCAGTCGTCCGCGAAGGAATGACACAAGTCACAAAACATTCCGCTCTGGAGTCTTTTCGCGGGATCGTCATTAGTCCGTCTTCTAGGTGTACTGGATTGGCTTTGTGATAGGGGGCGTAAATATTTTCGTGATTGAAGTACATGAGGCGGTTCCCGGACTACTGAAGATCCCAGGGGGTATTTTTTGTCAAAGCGAGCTTTCGCGGTTTCGCCAAAGCCAAACCAGTGCTGACAGCCGCGACCCATGCGGTAGCAGAGCAAACAAAGATTATAATTCCCATCGTTACATTTATTACAAGTCCTATGGATTTCGTATTGGATTTCTCGTTTATCGCAGCGGTCGCAGGATATTGACGGTTCGGGGAAAATATTTTCGTTCGATTGTGTGGACACCTCTTCCCGAGAAGAGGATGGTCTGGAAGATGGAGCCCTTGGAGGTTCACGTCGATCCGTAGAAGATACACCCTCGCTCGACGGGGCAGTCGAAGGTGATTGTGGACTAGGGTTCGATGGAGTTAAAAATCGGGATTGAGGGGGTGATGCAGTAACGGGTGAAGTAGTATTTGGCGCATCTAATATTTGACGGCGTTCGGTGGTTCTTACACCCGCCTGGCGAACCCTTCGTTCAGACTCTCCACTTCGCCTAGCTGATGAAAGCGACGAGGTTGCCCGGTGTCTAAAGGAAGTTGAAGGGGGGTTGCCCGTTCCAGAACGTCGAGAATCAGTTAAGTCGCTAGAAGATCTAGCAGCTGGTTGTAAGAGTGCTTCAGACGAGGACGAGGCTGTTCTTGGAGACGGTGATGTCGTTCTCCGCCTGATTCCCTGGTCCGAAGAACTTCGTTGTTGGTGACTTGAGTGGCTTGTTCGTGACGAGGGTTCGAGTAGATGAGATCGAGACGTGGGAGGGCGCCTTGCGACTTCAGCCGTCCGGTCATTGGTACTGTTCGACCGAGATTGCCGGCTCCTTGAGTGATGAGTTTCATCATGTCCCGCGCTATGTGTCCGTAGCTGAGATGTGGATTGACGCAAATGTCTCCTTCTGTACGCATCCGCAATTCGTTCACTGAGCTCATCCTCCTGGGCTGGGTCGAGGGTTCGCAGATCTATTCCGTCCAGGAGCCCTTCGTCTACAATTTGTCTTAGAATCTCTTCTTCAATGGCGGAGTCCCCATCAGAACCACTTAGAAGTGATCGTAAGCTTGATTGGTGTTCAATCTGTCTCGTCCGGGAGGCTAGATCCAATGACTCCGGCTGCTGGCTGGCGGCTCGCCTCGCATTTCTTCGGCGCCTTTGTGCTTCCTCCTGTCGGTCTCTTTCCCGAGTTACTGGTACCCGCTCGCGAGTATTGCGAGGACGTGAAGTCCGAGGGCTGGCGCGATTAGGCCTCTGTTCCACATCCCTGAGACTCATTTCTCTCACCTCGGCTATCAGCCTGCGATCTTCCTCGTCTCCATCAGACCCAGAGGGGCGGGGATTTCCGCGCCGGACAGGTAATATTATATCCCCGGGTTTGTATTTTTGTTCTATTTCCCTCTTCTCTTCGTCCTTCCTGGCCCTATGGGGGTTTGATTGTAAGAATAGGTCGAGTAATGTAGTGACTTTCGCATCATGTCTCGTCTCACGGATGCTAGCTCGACAGGAGGGGCAGGTAAACTTCGGGTCTCTGCTTGAGTCGGGTGGATTTGACGCCTGCCAGGAGAACCATTCTTTAAGACATGAACCGCAAAAGGTATGGAGGCAGTCGAGGAGGGTCAGTGGTTGATATAGAATATCTGTACAGATCTGTATGATGTCAGAGCGATGTGCAGGTACAGCTCGCGGGCAACTTGTGGCATGGGACTAGAATACAAGGCCAGAGATAGTGTCTTGGGCGTACAACTACTTACTGAACAGGTCAACTCAGTCTCCAAGTCCACAAGCCCAGCGCCTGTTGATTTTGCGTCTGGCATTGTCGTAGCCGCAACATGAAGCGAGAGGGGCACTTTGGGAGCTCAACGGCGCAGGTTCTGGCGGGGTGTGTCAACGGCGGAAAATCTTAGTAGCACAAATAGTCTGATCATAGGCACAACACTATGGACCATCCAAATGTCTAGGGCGTCGCTTGCAGATTCGTGGCCTGGCAGACATTGCGGTCTGTGTGGTTGTCATCTCTTCGCATCCATCCGCCAGCGAATGGAATGCGGTGGTCCAGAGCCGCATCAGTCAGCGACATAAATATAGCCGACTATTTCTTCCCACGATGACATCACCATCTCATACAAATTACTCCAGAACAACCACAGAATCCCACTAACTCTAGGATACTCCCGAAACGCAATTATTTAACGCTGCATACTTCCATGGGACGCTCGCGTGTACCGGACAAATAGAGCGGCATCGAATCCATGGATCCTTCGCTATATCGGGCTTGGAGATCGAACCTTCAAGTTGGAATGGAGTCACCACGCCCTGGTGATGACTCTATAGCCGCGTTTCCTCTCAGTCTTCTCTTCTCTCCATCGGCCGTTTCGACCGCACCGCCAGTATGCTGGCCACGACTCTCCAACTCCATATTCGCCATGTCTACCCTCGTCTGCCAAAACCCTCTACGTTCTCCAGGTGCATATCTCTCATGCCGCCGGCGAGAAAACCCTCCCTCGCCAATCCGAGCCCAAAAGCAACAACTTGAAGCTGTCATCCATGTGTGTCAAACATGGATGTGAGTGTCAGCCCAGCCATATCGGACGTGGTGGCGAGGAAGAACCAACCTTGCGAGGCCCTCAGTGACCAGGCTGATCTCCACGAAGAGCTATCTGGATTACAGTGAAATAGCTACGCGGATGAAATGCAAGGCCTCGATGGCATACTAATCAGTTTACATACCGATAATTGGTTCTGATACCGGGGTCATCGAACGTGCCAATTCCCACGTCCTGATGGCTAAAATGATGATGTCATGTGCGTTTATGTAGAAATAGACGGAGAGTCCAACCAGGCTAGGTTTTGAATGAAACTTGTATATCCGTGAGACTAAAACGCAGTACAGACGGAAGAAGAGAATCTACTGGGTTATTGCCACCTTACTAGAGGGCACGAATAGGCCATAGTGAAGCACGCACCACACGGCACCTGCATATCTGCTCAGCGTACGCGAGATAATGCTGCTGGAACCAAATACATAAATAAATAAAGCGCGAGAAAGGAACTGCTTGCTGATATTAAACGCTATCTAAAGTACACATAGCAAACTCGGGATCGGATTAGAATTATTCGCAACTTGCTTGATAACAACTATTTCTTACTTTTCCCCATGACTTCAAATTCAACCACCCGCAACCGCCACATTATCACTTCACTTTCACGACGGCAACACAGCCCATATCAATCATCCACAGCTAGACGCCAACTTCCGTATGCAGCATACCGCCTAAGCACCTCCCAACGTCACAGTGCCCCCAGTAACACGTTCGATATCAGAAACAACCGTTGGCGCATCCAGAACATAGGCATCCCCGTTCATGCTGACCTTAGGACAGGAAAACAGCAAGCCAACCCACCGTCCCTTCAGGTCGATTACCCACGAACCCAAGTCTCCTTCCCTGCCAAAGAAAGCTTCGACGTCCGAGGACATCCCGACGACCTGGTATGCACTCAAAAATCGTCCCCCGACATTTACACGCGGCTCGAGGGCGTTTACTCGGCCTCCTCTGAGCCCTGAGGTTCGGCCCCATTTGAACACCAGTGTACCTAGAGTACAAGGAGAAACTTCCTCAACTTGTCCAGACCGTGGAAATTCAACTGCATTCCATCTGGCGTCATATGGCTTAATCTGCCCGAGCTCGTTGTCTTTAGGAAGCTAAATCATCTATCAGTACAGACCCTATACAGGATGAGGCATCTTGCTAGAGAAATGGGCTAAAAGTTGCTGATAGGAGAATAGAATCAAGAAAACGTACTGTGTTTGAAAAGGAGCGCTGCGGGTTTAGAGAAATCAATGCCCAACCAAGTGGCATGCCGGTGAGGAAATTGGCGCCGAAGCTGGAACTGCTCCATAGATGTCCAACTTGCCTATTGAAGGCATTCAATTTTTTAAACCTAGTTTCCATGGCACCTTTTGCTTCCTTAATCCGAGCGTTCCTATCCTTAAGATCTTCGTCAACACTCTCATCATCGCTACCGAACTTCTTGTTGAAACTAGCTAGCGCATTCGCTTGAATATCAACGCAGTGCTTGGTGGTCTGCAGCGCACTATAAAAATCGTAGTCTGATGGGACAACTAGACCAACAGCGGGGTTGTTCGGGTTATTGGGGTGAAATGGCTGGTTTTCTAGGCGGCCTGTAGAATTTGGTTTAGCATCTGGCAACAGGTTATAGGAATAATGGGGACAGACCTTTTATAGCGGGGTTTTCGCAAACGACATGGAAATTGGTAACGCCGACTTGATAATCCGTCCCTCCCAAGGATACGACGAGCTTCCCCCCAAGGGTAGCGGAAGCAACAGCATCGCCCTCCAATCCAATTCCACAACCCATGGAAAGCTCATTCGTCACTGGAAAGGCTCGCGGGCCACCGGATGGGTCTGCATCAAGGATATTTTCGACTTCGACATAGGCAATTTCGATCCCCTCGAGGCCGTAGTGGCGCATTCTGTAAAGGATGGTTTGCTTACTCTCAGAAGCTAGCTTTGCAGGATACTCAGAGGTAAGAACGATAGTGACGGGATTGCGTCCTGGTTCCGCCTCATGCCCCCGTCTGACGCAAGAAATACTGGAGCATAATTTGGGCTCAACGATCTGCACAATATCATCCGCGAGCCTCGGCCAGATTTGCACAATGGGATGCGTTTCCTCGACAGGGAAGTGCGCTGGGAGCCTGAAGAAGACTGGGTCGTATATTTCCGCACAGACCTGGGGGAGGGAGTTTTGCACCAGATATTCTTTGATATCCCGCAGAAGGATATACCAGGAGTCGTCTGAGGTGCTTACGGCGGGGATCAAGATGGTGGGTCGGTACTCGGATTCCGATGAGGACGGCTGTCGGGAGACGTACAGGGTATTGTGGTACTCGATTTTATGACGGCTGAGGAGTGAGTTTACGGCTTGGACTAGCTCAAGAGATGGGAAGCCATCATCTGCGGGGCGCCACTCGGTGGAAGAGCGCGGTAAGGGTGCTGGGAATCCCAGACGGCCTTCCTTGGCTGCGACGATCAAATCCATCGACACAGCCGTACAGCGGGAGCTAAGGGTAGAGGAACTCACAGTGTCTGTGGATGATAATCTGGGATATAGGGAATAGACAAGCAGTAGATATCAAGAGAATCGTAAGAGTACTAGTACTGGTAGTACTAGTGGTATGTGGATGTGGGAGAAGAACTGTGAGATGAAGAGGAACCCGAGGACCGCCATGGTGGGTAGACCACCTGGATCTACCCAGCCGGGTTGGGGGCGGAAGCTTAAATAACAAGCTTTGTTGGAAAGTTGCAAAGTTGAGGAAGATAGGGGATGGGGGATGGGGGATGGTTGGAGGTTGGAGGCTGAAGTTAAAGGGGGGGGCTAGTCCGAATGAGGAAACTAGGACTTCGCTCCAGCTTTCACCACCAGAAGATACCCGATATCAACTATTTGCAGTTAGCCGCCACCTTTCATTTTGCGTTTGTTGACATATGAAGGGGCTTCTGAATGCCTAGGGATGGCAAGAAAGAAGAGGAAGAGATGGCAGAGCAAGGCGAGTGCCACTGGCAGATATGCGGACTTCCGGTCAATGATCCAAGCTAGGGCTTCTATGATGGAGTATTCTATCTCTCGTTATCTCCCTTAATCGCAGAATAATATAGGTAACGCATTTGAAAACAATGATGACTGGCCATGGGCGAACTTGGAAGGTAGGAGTAATATTTCGTTTGGTATTGGCCCGGTGGCCGTACATTGGCTTCAATGTTTGGCGGGTCAGTTTCATCTCCATTAATTTCTAATATTTTCCCTATTGTGTGTGTAACTATTGATATCCATTTGCTAACTAGACACCACAGACGCATTAAGTACAAAAATGAAACAGGGCAGAGCATGTTGTCCACATCATCTCAAAGCTAGCTTAGTACAGATCCCCTTTTTCTTCCCTTTTGACGTTTGAAAATATAAACGAAGGGATAGACAAGGTATTATGTGACAACCGCCCATTTGTTTTCTATTTCTTTGTGTTGGCTGTGTTCGGATTTCTTACTTTTTCCCATTTCTGTTTCCTGCTCGTTACCTCAGATTTCCACAGGTTCTTCCCCCAGTTTCTTTCCCTTTTATCCTCGCCAGCTTCAAACCGCATTTCAAAGTGCAAACCTCACCTAGTACTCGTTGCGTTTGCGACGTTTCCCGGAGTTATACTCGTCGACTCTGCAGCTACAAGTTTGCCTAGCGGTCAGTAGGTTGTTGAGTGAGAATTTCTTGATCAGCTTGAAGTTTAGAATGAAGTTTTATTGACAAGTCCCCGTCTCTAGTGCTAACCTGGGCCCGGTTTTGCCCCCTC
Organism: Onygenales sp. PD_40; assembly: GCA_032988205.1. Taxonomy (NCBI): domain Eukaryota; kingdom Fungi; phylum Ascomycota; class Eurotiomycetes; order Onygenales; species Onygenales sp. PD_40. The sequence goes on from JANTQD010000003.1 coordinate 211,164, forward strand.
TGTTTTTAACTCGTTGACGTCAACTACTCAAAACCACTGTTAGGCCTTGGTGAGTGCCTCTCTGCGCTTAGAACAGTCCATTTGGCTTCCTTTCTTGCCCTCTCCCTTCAGTGCTTAGTTCAGTTTACAATGATGAGCTACGCGCCTTGCCTACCAGTCATATCATCCAGATCCATTGCTTAAGCTTGCACTTATAAATATTTTCAGAGGCATTCTCATCTTTAAATGTATGCTTCCTACTACCAATGGGCCATTTCGATTTTAAAAGGAGCCGGTATTCTAAAATCGGAGGTCGCAAATACTCTTCACCCTATGAAATATACTCCCGTCTAAATAGAGCTACGTTTAATAGTCAAAAACGGTCACTCGGGAATACTGCTATCGCGCCAAAACAGAACCGCATAGGGGAAGGGATGTTTCGTCCCCCCGCCGTATGTCGATCCTTGTTCCCGGTGGAGAGTTTCCCGGACGATGAAGACCCTGCCATGCGCGAGCGTGATGTTATCGATTTAACTAGCGATGGCCAAGTGCTAGATGGACGTAACTGTTCAAGGGACGCTGGGTGCCTAGATACCAATGGGAGACAGCAAACCAGCTTCCCCCAACCATTGGACAACGGTTATCAGGGCACGAATGCGGGCGTCTACTCGGATCCCCCTGCGTACTCTGTTGCAAATGCGATAGCCGAGGACGTCTATTTTGCTGAAGAGCAGCTGCAACAAGCATACCAGCAGCATGAGGATCAAAGGAGGCATACTCTCTTTATACCTGGTCTTGGTCTCGACAACAACAACACACCTCGAATCAGCAGACCGCAGCGAGAGCGCCCCGATCGAAACCGACAGCGGATACGACACCACTCCGTACAAACTTCAAAAGCCACAAGCCGGCTTGAACAGAGCATTTCCAAAATCAAGATCGTTGGGGAGGCGTTGAGCAGATTCTTAGCCCAGAATCCAGAACATCCTAGAGCGCGAGAAGAAGCTGAGGATTATGAAATACTCAAAGAAAAAGTCGATGGAGGAGAATACCTCTCATCCGCCGAATTTAAACGAATATATGCGATTCTTAAAAATATCTCTAATCGGGAGGGGAAAATTAAATTGGATGCTGAGAAAAGATTGCGCCGGGTCGCTTCTTCTCGCCAAAACGAACATGCAACTGAATCTACTGCAGTGACTCCCTCAAGCCCGACCATGAGCCCCAACGGAGCCAATTTGGCGTCGCCTGTGAGAAAGTCAACTGGCGGAAAGGGGGTAGGGGTCATCCCTAGAAGCGCTCCTACTGAGAAACCTCGCTCCGGCGGACGAAACCACCCCCAGGATGTAAAGGGGAAATTTGAGGAGGAGATAGAGATGGACGAGGACGGTGAGGTATCAGAAACGGGACGGGGAAGCGATGGCGACGAAAATGACAACAGCGAAGATGAAGAAAGTGAGGATGAAGTTGATGACCGCGACGGGGAAACTAAAGATGGTTTCGAAGGTCAAGAGCTTTGGAAATATTTCGTCTTTCGGACGACATTTGGTCAAACTCAGGATGAAGAGGAATCCGAATGCATAGGAGACTGGTTCAACAAAGCAAAAGCCGAAGCAAGGCTCAGGAAAGAGGTGGTGCGCATCCAGCGCACAGCCAGCCTCCAGGAAAACTCCCGCATAGAGCTGCGAACAATCATTGAAGATGACGGCTTCCAGTCCCAAACGATCGAGTTTGCATCTGGCCGCTCTGTTGTCCTACAGGTGGATAAACAGATGGTTGATGCCGACACACTCTCTACGAGAGATCGAAATAATTTATCTACTCTCCCATACAAAGTCTACAGCATAATGGAGCTGATTATAGACCACTCCGACACCGGTAACCCGATAAAATCCACTGCCCTCAAAGAATGTTTTGTTCGAAAATCACAGGCCCATGAAGAGGCAAGGCGATGCCTGTTGGCCCACCTAACTGGCGAAGCGGATGGTAATCAGGCTTATGATATTTTACAAGTTAGTACGTTGGAGACGGAAATGAGACAGTATTTGCAGGAATTAGAGGATGGGGAGCGGCTTTTTGATAAGAAAGTGACCGTGCCTGCTGGCAGCGGCGGTGAGGAAAAATGCGTTATTGTCCGGGTCGTGGAACAGTTTCTTCGGGGACCTAGAAACTGATGATATTGTTTCATTTATTGTTTTTCATTTTCTATTTTTGTACTTCATGCTAGATACCCATCATCATGAAGATAACATTCATTTGCTTCTTTTTGATCCATTTCCTACGCAGGCCGGGAGCGCCCCCCTTTTTTTCCCGCAATGCGGTACTGGAACAAAATTGAAATCTTCGACCACGGAATTCACCAAATCCATGCCCTCAAAATCCTATCTTCTTGCCGATTATTAACCATAAACATCATATTAAGTGATTGTTAAGTGTCAATATTCCCGCCCTTCCTCAAACCGACCCCTATTCCCGATAGAGATTAACTTTAAAACGACGTCACTAGTAACTAAGTTCAAGGTATGAATCATTCCTGTCACCACATCCTGAGTCACAGATAAAACAACCGGAGAAAATCTCTTGTACCTTAACTTTCCACAAGCACATCTCTTTCTCTTCTTCTATGCTGAACACTGCATCCCCAAGCACCACAGAGAGAACTACTAGCATCAATTATTGCCAGGAGAATAAGTGACCACCACATTAAGGTGAACCACAATCATCGACTCTTCCGCCATGTCCCCTTCGGCATCGTCATCCTCAAGTTCCTCAGGAAAATCCAAGGTCGCCAGTACACCAGCTTCTGAGTCCAAAGAAAAGCCTACAGGCAGACCGACCTCTTCGTGTAATTCGAAATCCGCTTCGAGTTCGTCTTCATCCGGAGCGCCTCCTATTAGTTTTGAAGAAATATCCGCCATGTCGTATGAGGCTCTCGGGGAGTGGTGTCGAGAGCTTGGTATTTCCACCTATGGTACGTTCATGGCTAATTTTTATATATCCCTTTCTTTAACATGTTTCCGTTTTGTCTATCGCAGCTAACGTGAACGCAGACTATGAACCGGATACTTTTGATACTCTTGAAGACGTGCAGTGGGAAGAGAGCTTGCAGAGGAAGTGACTGCTTGCGATTCTACTAATACGGCAGGCGATTATGCCACCTTGCAACGTCGCTCAAGTTGGAACTTTCCAATACAAGCTTGGTATCCTTTCTAGATCTGTTTCAACAATTATTAACGGTTTCAAACCGGATGAAGCCCTATCCACCCCCTAATACGCCGGTGTTTGCTGCTGGGTTCTCCGAGTTCTATGAATGGAACAGAAGAAATTTCAAGCTCAAGAAGGGAGAATCAGAATTGGCGGAGACCGGCTTCTCAACGAACGCCACCTGTGCACTTATTTCGCTATATGCGTTTCTGCACGAATTTTTGCTAATTTTTCCCTATACATGTTTACCTATACTGATAACGACCTCAAGGCCACAACTCCCAACCCCTTCCTTGTCGTGTCTGAACGTGTTACGCTTCTTCGAAGAATACCACGCGTACCATTACTCTCTGCCTCACAACAATATGGACTTCCAGACTGGGACAAGAAGTGATGAGCAATACCATCACAGCATAGCTGGCCTTGTTAAAGTGCTTACTAGGGATGAATGACTAGCCTAAACAATCTACCATGATCTCCATTCCTGATGAAAGTACTATGATACAGTACGTTTCTCCTCAGCTTTTCTGACCGTACTCTACTAGTATCTACTGGAAATGGGGTTGCTAACGTATGTTTTAGTTGGAAGTAGCACATCTGGCCATACTACCAGTTATTTCTGGTAGTAGGGGCCTTATATATAGGACTTTAAGGAGCCGTCGGACGCCAGAAATCAGAATGTAGCCGGGTACCGCGGCTCATGGAAGGTCGACAACACTTTACAATCTAGCAAAGTCCTACCGAATAAACCCCTCCAATTCGTCCCCTTCATTGATCTCCCATCAGGTGAAGCTGCGCTAAAAAATTGTTTACTGCAACTCGCGAGGAACTGTGACAACTTCATTACCTTGTTTAGGTAAGTTATTACTTCTAATTGGATTATATAAAATAGAGGACTAACTATGAAATAGAGTCGTTGACCATGAAGTTACTCAAATTCAATGGGAGAATCATGTGGCCTTCAATGTCGGGGGGGAGACCATAGAATGGAGCGTATGGGAGAACGGCGGCTTGCGGACTGTCAAAGCGATATTCGATGGATACGGGACCTCATCCACGTCAGAATTATGCCGCGGCTCCCCTCTGGCACTTTGGAAATTCACCCCTGAGACGTTCACAATTTGCCCATATTCCACCGTTTTTCTCTCGTCTTTTCGATACGCTTGAGGATATTCGCGGGTTTGCAAGATGCGAAGAATAGCTATATAGCCTGGGCTTTGCCAGAGGATGATTCTTAGAGTCAAGAAAGAAACGGACAGGTTTCCTTTGTTTATCTATCTATCCTAGTAATTGATTGGATTGGTTTTGATTGATTGCTTGGTGATCTAATAATGATCCTAGCAATAAGTTATAACTGGATTTGATGGTTTTTGGGAGTTTTCTATGGCATTGTAGTTATCTGAAACAGCAAATAGTTAACTAACCACACCTATTCCATGCCCAATATTCTTTTCTGTTTCAGTCCATCTTTGTTCATGAAGATGGTTTGCCACTGCTAATATGAGTTGTGCAAACTAACAATTATTCTTGGGGTTTCAAGAAGCATATTCTATATCCAGGCGTGGCCAGTCTCTGATGATTATTTTTTCTTCTGAAATAACTTATGTTTCATTATTTACTATGGATTCTGCATGTCTCACCAGACTAGTAGGCACCATCCAGGGAACCAGGTGCATTCCGCCCATAGTTGTTGAATATCTTTTGTCCATATATGGGTTTCGCGTTATCCTCTTGATACGAATCTTTATTTTCTACATTTGTGGCAAACTTGCGTGTTTCAAGGGGAGTATTCCTAAAGCCAGTCTATAATGAGGCCAACTTACCTCTCCTAAACATCATCATTTTCACTCAATGAGACTATTCTGCCTTTCTTCTGCCTTTCAGCAGAACATCCACCAGTTACCTTGACTTCTCCGATCCACAACCCTCAGTCTACAGAACATACTCGTCCGACCACATTATGCCAACCCATAAACTCTGAGACTCAGAACTTGAGGGCTGGTGGATGGTTCCGAGCATCCGAACGCTCTTCTACAAGCTACGCAACAGCCAATTTTCATACCTGCCTTCATCCCTCATGCAGATAGTCTTCGAAGAAGTGACAGGGAAATGTGCCCAGATGAAAGAATTTGTCCCCCTTATATAAGAAGCGGTTGACAGGGCAGGATTAGACACCCGGCCCCCACTCTCAAGAGAAGGGCTATTTACCGAGGAGGGAGAACTGGCTCCTGAGTTTCTGGACTTATTTTTTGTTACCACCAAGGGTCCCGAGGACTACGGTACTCGACATCAAAAATATCTCAAGGTCAAGAACAGGAAGGCCAAGGAGCGAACCCGGGACCGCCACCGTGAAAAGAAAAGGGGGGCTGCCGTGGCAAGAAAAAATAGACGACAGGGCATTGGATGTTTCCGCGTTTATCACGGCTTCTATCCGATATGAATGATGTACGAAAGTTTGATTTCCTTTCTTTTAGCCTGTCTTCCCCGGGCTTCTCCCCCTGAGTATGCCGTTTTCTTTACATTTAATGACGTGACCTCGCTCCAACATTCTCGATGACACCAATAGGGATATGCCCAAAAACGTCTCATGCTATTTCCAACTGGCAATTTCCACAATTGGTATATAGGCAGGCTAACACCGGATTTTTATATACAAATGGAGATACCCTTTCCAGCACAAAGATTCAAGGAAATTAACGGCAAAAGGCTCGGAAGCAGTCGAAGATGGGTGACGGGTGGTTTCTACAGAATATGCCCATAAATGGTGCGAGTCTCCCACCCCAGCTGCTGTTCAACAAGCATAAAAACATGACCCGTCCGACACTTCCTGGCACAGAGAGGACGGAACCAGCCAGAGGCTGGCGCACGTTGGAGACATGGATGATCCCATCTTTTCCACAGATCATGGAAACGTACAACAGAATCCGGGGGCCACCTGAACAACCACCGAAACCGCTACTGGAGCTGATGCACATTCTCGCCGGAACAAAAAACCATGTCCTTAGCTTTCATTTTAAGGTCTCGCGGCGCTTCAAGGAACTCGAAAACGAAAGGGGACTGGCTGGAGGGATCAACTTCGATGACAGACTCCTCGGACGCGCCCTGTTTTACCTATTCGTCGATACTAGCAGAGGTTCTCCGGATGTGTTATGTTCCCCAGGATACGATCACTACCGCGCCATTTGTATCAGCTGGAGGTTGTTGCCGGCTTCTATTAAACTCTCCCTAACCTCTGTTCGATTCATTATCGACCCAGAAGCCGGTCTAAGTGCCTCTGAACAAGCGGACGTGAATCAACATCTGCCCCAGTCGGTCCTATCTTGAAAAACCCAGCTGATGGCTTACTTGCCCTCAATCTTTATCCCCATGTATCCCCTGATCTATTTTCGTATGGTATGTGGAGTTTTTGGAATTTGAGACTCAGTCAGTCCTGTAGCTAGTTAATGCATCTAGCCCCTTTTCATTCATTTTACTTAATATTTCACATTTCATCTCTCTTCTCCCCTCTCTCCTTGATTATATAAGAAAACAAGTTCCAGTTTATGGCACCATGCATCCACACATCACCTTTTTATTCATCAAGCTGTCCCTCAGCCATTAAAAGTCATGTGATCAATTGGAGTCCTACATTAAGGCCTGTATAAGGCCTGAACTGAATGAAAAATAACCTCAGAGGTCAAAAAAAGCCCCTAACCTGCCACAGAATGAGATATAGGGTAAGCCTATAAAACACCAGGTTAGAGGCCAAAGAATAGAACTCTACAACTAAAAACTATCTACCTCTTCCTTTTTGAAGACCCTATAGAAGATTCATCAGCATTACTGTCAGAAGAAGAAGAAGCATCCTCAGTGTCAGAGTCATTTAGATTATTATTGGAGGAGGCTTGAATAGAGGCCTTACCTTCTGAGCTTGAATCCTCAGAAGATGTTGAAGAATTAGCATCAGATGATAATAAACTCAGAGAGTATAATCTCTTCCTCTTCTTTAAAGACCCAGGCTTTGCCTGATCTAACACATATAGAGGTAGCTTACTTAATATAGCATCTCTACCATCTTTCTCTTTTTCTTTATTAGTATCTATCCTCATATCTCCTCTATCTTCAGCAGCAAATAATATCACAAGTAGAGACCTTAATAGGGTTAATGGAGGTTCATTAGTAAAGAAGATAGCAACTTAAGAGGTACTTAAGGTTATAGTGGTAGAGACTTTATATTACTTGATGACTCTATTATTAGAAGGAAGAAGGAGCAAGTCAGTAAATATAAAGTAAAATACAGGGTAAGAAGACATACTAAATAGGAGTTACTAAGTTAGTAGGATTAAAGCTAGAGATAGTAGAAACACTAACATTATCTAAATAGATAAACTACTTAATAATCATGGTGAGGGATCTCTTTCCCCTATAGGTAAAAAACCTAATAATATTACTACTAATAGAAATTAAATTTCTAATATGCAGCAGGGAGACCTAACTCCAACATAGAGACTTTAGAAAAATATAATAAATACTAAAGACTCTAAACTCAGAGCATTCATCACCACCATAGCTCTTATAGATTTTGATGATGATCTTAAAAATATAATTAGAATAATCAGCAGGCATGTTGCAGTAAGTAATGCAAATAATGATAGTAAATAAAAATAGGCTATTAGAGCTAATACTAGCCCTTATATATTTAGAGGAACTGATGGCTCTGGGGCCTAACTGAGAATAAAAAGATGAGACTATCATAGTAATATTAGATGTAGTAGCCATATTAATTGTAGGAATATACTTAATAGCCAGAGTACTTTCAGTCTGAATGAATATATCCTCCATGAAATTCAGCTGACTGAGATTATAGATCTGAAGCACTACAAGTAACTTTAATTTAACTTTAAGACCTGAGATATCATGAAGAACAGCAGGGATGATAAAGATGTTTATCTCAAAGTTTCTATCTAATGAAATATGATTATTAAGATTAGTGATGATAAAACTACCAGAGATAAAAATATAGATCTAGAGCTGAAACTGAGATATTATGAGAGAGATAAAAAGATATAATAAATTTAATAGAGAGTTAAAAAAAAAAAAGTAAAGAGGCTAGATACAGGCATTAAAATCAAAAGCAAAGAACTTCAAAATAAACTACATTATTTATAATTTAATAGTAATTCACACTACTTATAAGCATTGAGATCTAATAGCAATCTATAGCATATAAGAGAGCAATGTAGAGCTAACTATATGAGAAAACTAAATTTTAAAGATTGATTCTAATATAGCTAAGAGATTAATCCTGTGATTTATTGATTATCATTGCAAAAATAAGCTATATAGGGAACTGAAGCTGAACTATCATAACCATAAAATCCTTCATATTACTTAATAATTTAATTTAATATAGAAGCTGCATCTCACCATTAAATAGCTCACCATTCAATCAGACCTTCAGATATTAAGAGGAATAAATGAGAAGAATCATGTAGAATTCATTGCAAACACTGTGCTGTAAATCTAGATTATACATACATATAAGAAATATGCCTCACTTAATTTATAGAATTAAAAGCTGAATTGACACAACATTCTGAGCTCATATAAATTCCTATGTAACCTTATAGTGCTGATTATTGTTCTATTTACTCACATCAACTAATAGATATTTAATAGGCTTACTGGGCAGATAATCCAGAAGATTCTTATTAAGCTAAGTAATAATATCATTAGTAGGCATAAAGATCACTCAATCTTGAAAGTAACCTCTCTAATAGAATTAATCCTGTAGATCTAGATATACTCAATCAATGAACTCATCAACCTCAGAGGTTTAGTATAATTTAGGAGAAATTAGCTGATGATCCTGAAGAGTCATATTATATAATATATTAGTCAATCAATCTGTAAAGAATCTATCTTTAGAGGTAGCAGTTAAGAGATACATATTCTGATGAAGATGAAGCATATAAAGGGAGAACTAAATCTTAACACACTGTATGCAGGCATCTATAGTGTCATTCTGTGTATCACAAAGAATAATAGGCAAGATCTACTGGAAGTTACTACTAAAAATAGTTAGAATGCTATTAAAGTTATTACCACTCTCAGACAAATTAGTTTGAAGATTATAAAGAGTCTAATTGACTACATTAAAGATATAATAGTAAGTCATTAGAGTCTCATCTCAGATGATAAGGGAGATCTAGTAAAGAAGCTCAGCCAGCTAGATATCATGTAATATATTATAAGTCAATGTAGGTAAGATGTTAATAGAGATATAGAAGCACTTATAAGCAGTGTGATTACTAGAAAGAAGTTAGGCAGCAATATCTGTATTAATAATATAAAGTATAATCTGACTTAGAGATTATAAGTAGTCAGTGAGGATGTTATAGATAAACATCTTACTTATTCTACTAAAATTATTAAGAAAGAATGTCACATTATAGAGGTCAGTATTTAAAATTGTAAGAATAATATCATAGGCTAAATATTAATTCATATTGAACTGGGCTTTATATTTCTCAGCCCTAACAGTTAGCATCTGATGATTATAAGCAAGCTTCTGTATGATTAGAGAGTTACTATTCTCCTTCAGCTTCTACCTATAATGTAGCTCTGGTAGGCCTCAGGTTCAAATATCTTCTAACTTAAGGCCCTCCCAGGCAAGCCCCTTTCAGATAAGATAAAGCTCATAGTTGATAGCTAACTTATAAAGGGTCCAGTCATCAGATAGATTATAGGAGTAGGCTTCAAAAATAAAGTTCAGATTATTAGTGAATAAGGTTGAAAAATAAGCCTAGATGTTAGTAATAGATAGTAAATTAGTATAGATAATAGTAGATATCAACATCCTCTAAAGCACCCTCTCAGTTTTTATCTTTAAAGCCTTCTTGAAGGTATATTCCCACTCATTATCATACTAAATGATGCCTCTTACATAGCAGGCCTCCTAGAAAGTATTCTATCTGATGCTAGTAACTATCAGTAGATCATTAAAAGATTTAGACTCTTTCAGAATAATAAGTAAATAGTGTAGATAATATACATCATTATAAAAAGATATAAGAGGGTATATTCACTTTATAATATTACTAATAGAATGCTTCTTCTGGTGCTTCCAGCACAGGTTCTTTAAGTCCCAGGTGAAATGATATAGCATGTTATAGTATAGATAAATAGATTTAGAATTATCATAATTATACTTAAAGAAAGTAAGTAGGTAAGATGTCTGGCCATCAAGGTAGTTAAGAATAACTTTATAGAGTTCCTCAGGGTCATACACAATATAGTGCCTGCCTGGAAGGTAAATAATGAGGCTTATATTCTCAGGATAGTGATTCTTTACACTGAAGTTTAGAGCCTGCCAGGCTGCCTCAGTATAATCAATATAATGATCCAGGTAGTATTCATGAATCTCATTGTTACTCATATTGAAACTGATAGTGATACAGTCAGAACCCTTTATAATATATTTATAGAGGTATTTAACTATAGAGATGTTAATATAGTATTTAATATTAATATGAGCCTTATATCTTTAAGTCAAATAAGAGTTATGAGAGACAATTTATTCATTACTAACCTCAACAGAGCTGATCTTATCTGAGTTGTAGGTAAAGTAATAGCTACTCTCATAATAGTAGTATTAAAAATATTATGATTAGTGGATAGTTGTCTTCTCAGTAAAAGGCTTGAGAAACTACTTAATGCAATGAATCTCACTATTAATATCCCTCTTGCAGCAGAGAGTATTAGAGTTAAAATATAGACTATAGGGTCTGTATAGCAGCTATTTAATAATAATATTATAGAGTAATTACTTCTCTAGCCCCTTAAGATTAGGTATCTCAGCAGATATAATATTATCTATTCTCTTAATAAAACATAGGTCATCTTCTAGTCAGTATAGAATATAAGAGTGAGGTAATCCCCTCTTCTAATACTCAATCATCTGAATGTGAGTAATATATTTACCTAGAGTATTACTCTTAATCTTATAAAGTAGGACCTGATTCTTCATATTAAAGACCCTAGTAATCAAATTAAGCTGATCATTTCAATGCTGTATAGACTCCCTATTATTATCATAAAAAAGCTTAAACTGAATCTCCTCTTACTCAGAGTTTACAGTGAAGATAATAAATAGAGCAGGCTTGCAGAAGTGATGTACTAAAGCCATGAAACTCTAATAGATATTTTAATGATGATGGGACTCCTTAATAAATCAAGTAGATAGTATACTATAACTAATATTACTAGCATCAGTGTTATTCTATATTTAAAGCTGGGAAGAGCTGTAGAGATCCACACAGAGCTTTGACTAATTATAGAGATGAAACTTAAGTTTAAAGTTATTAATAGCTAGCTACATGTTCAGCAGCCACTGCTGGAAGAGAAACCAGCTATAATGAGGAAGATTAAAGGAATTAGTATAGATATAAAACTAATAGTAATAGAACTAAGTGATGATCAGATTCTTATGCTTGCAAGGCATGCCTAGAAAATAAAAAGCTAGTTAGTAAATCAAAACATCAAGATATATATAAGGCAGGACTAACCTCTGGCCATCAAATCATCTAGAGTTATATGATATAAATAGCTAAATCCTCTGGCAGGGTAGAACAGAGCATATGTCAAAGAAAAGAAGAGAGAATGCTAAAAATGAATGAAGATGTAAGAGCAAGCTATTAAATCTAATGTAGGGTTTATTATTATAGATCCTAAGAAAGACCTCATAAAATTTAAAGCTAAATTATCCTTTTGAAGCTTCTGAAGTGTAATCTAATAGCTTGATAAGTCCTTAGTAGTAGAAGTCTGATGAAGATAGAGACACACATCCCTATAATTAATATTAGAGAATTTATGGGTCATGTTGGGCATGAACAGAATGAGCTTATTAATAGTAGTAGGCAGATTATAATAATGCTCCTCATCCTTATTTAACATAAAATAAAGAAAAGGATTTAGATGCAGGTAAGAAAACCTATCAGTATTATCATACAGAACATTTTTAATCTAATAGAGGATACTAATAAAGAGGTTATTCAAATAGATATAGGCATCAAGTAAGGTAATAACCTCATGCCACCTAGGCTTGAAATTCTAACCCTGAATGTGATCCTAAACAGCCTTCTAAGAATTAAGAAAATAAAGCTGAGTAAAAGTAGTAGGGCCTGTACCTGCCTTCAATAGTCTCATTATATGATAGATACTGCTCTGGACCTGCATGATATATAGATACTCACTAGTTAAAAGATGAGGAGGGGATTTAAAACTGATAGAAACAAATAATAATAATAAATTTATTAAATATATATTCTGAAAGAAGAAAGATGATAGCTTATAAGCCTCAGAGAAGAGAAAGTAGATGATAGATCCTTCAATAGGCTTAGATATAAAAAAGAAAGTAAAGGTAACTCCCCTATTCTTATAGTAGTTAATATAACCCTGAGAATGTTTTGCCTTGAGTAACTCAGAAGCCTAGAATAAAGCATCACACACAGAATAGACTCTATTTATATACTTAAAATCTAGAGGTTCCTAGTGGGCAGCATTAGATAATAATGTAAGAATGAATGAAATATTAGATATAGAGTAAATAAGATATTAAATAACATCCATATTAACTACTAGAGGATCATTAAAACATTGAAGATAGATATTACAGATAAGATGTAGAAAAGTACTCTAGAGTCCTCTATTATTATAATAGTTTAAATAATAACTGAATCAGCCATTAAGAAGGAGTTTAAAACTATAACTTTTATAATAATAGATAATAGCAACACCCTAGTAGTTCTAATAGTGTCTCTCATGATGATTTAATAAAGGGACCCCACACATAATATACTTAATAATCACTCTAGCCCTAGCTTCCTTCCTATAGGCAGTGCAATGACTACTCTAATAGTCAGATAGAGATTTAAGGCTACAGTCAGTATAGAATGGAAGTATCTAAGTAATAGTAGTAGTATTAGATCTAACTGGAGCCCTATAGGTAGCTTAACACCTATCACAATACTTATAATAGAAGTTTAGAAGTTAGTGATGATAATCTAAGTAAATATAGCTCTCATCTGAGGTAGATTTAGAGAGGATAGATACTAGAGAAATAGCTACTCTAGCTAAATTCAGACACACTGAATACCAGACATATTAAGAACTAATAGTATATTACTTATAGTAGCTGTTGCAGGTACAATAAGAAATGAAAGTCTAAATTAATAATAGTATAGAACTCAGAGGGGTCTTAAGTATAGAGACTGAAGAAGGAGAAGATATCAAATTTATCATAGAAAGAGTAGAAGATAAAGAAACTTAGAAAGATAGAATAATAAAAAGTATAATAGTAAAAAGTAAGAAGTAATATTTAAATAAAGATAAAGTAAGATAAATAAAGATATAGATAGTAAAAAGTACAGAGAATAGTAAATAATAAAAGAAACTAATAAAAAGTAGTAGATAATAGAATATATATATATATATTAAATGAAGATATTAATAAATCTAATCTAAAATAACCCTATAAATCTCATAATCTCATGAATGAAACTAATAATCTAATATTAATACTAAGAATATGGAGAGGCAGCAATTTAAAATTAAAAAGAGAAAAGAAATTAACAGTAAATAATCAAGAGATAGAATCTATAGAGAGGATATATAGCATACAGACACATAGAAAATGTCAGAATCAATAAAGATGATAGAAGAGATAGTTAAAATATCAGTTCATCTCATACATTTAATAATTATAGGCCTCATACTTAGCTTACTGTGACAATCAAGCAGACATAGTAGGTAAGAAAGGGATAGGCTGTACAGATAATACTAGCATGATCAATAGAGTTATAGAGATAGGCTGTACTAGCACTATTAGTATAGTAGTAGATCATATTAGTAGTATTAGCCTAGCAGGTAAAATAAGAATAGATAGTACTAGCACAGCCAACTGAGCAGCCTTATCTATCTATCTAGACCTCAGAGTGTTAATGAAATCAATAAGAAGCCTAGGACCCAGAACATCATTAAGGACATTATAATAGGGGATGCTGAAAGGATCCCAAACAACTACTAAAGATAATAAGAAAATAGATGGATTGAAGGTTAAGTAGTGCTCAAAAAGTAGTAAAGAGTACTTAGTAGGGGGGATAAACATGGCAACAGTGCAGACATATAAGATATATATATACAGTGAAGAGGTGGAACATGTAGGATATTGAGGATAGAAGGAAAAAAGGAGGTTGGGGCAGAGAGACCAAAGTGCATCATATAATTAAAAGGTGATGAGTAAAAGGACACTAAAATATGAGTATTTTACTGACATTCCCTCACTGAGATATCATTCTGCCAACCCAACCAAGAACATACATATATGATGGGTTAAATAAAAAGCAAAATGTTACAGTAGTATAACCTCACATGAGATTACATGGACTCCCCCTAGGGCCATTAAGATGTTAGCCATTTATAGCAAGGGAGAGTAAGGGGGTGAAGAAAAGAAGTTAGGGAAGTAAGTATAAGTGAGCCCATACTGCTTGTCCATGGAAATCGATTTTCCTAAAAGCGAGAAAAGCCCCTTAGTTAAACTGCAACCACACCGACTAGTCAGCTTAACCTGTCCTACCTTGCAAGCCCATCCATCCATATCAAGCTATATACATATATATATATATTAATAAAGACAAAGAACAATAAAGAAGAAACAGACTGACGACTCTCTGTTGCTTCGTTTATCTATCCAAGTAATTGATTGATTGATTGCTTGATTGATTGATGATCATAATCGTCCCGTTTCAAATATACGCCCCTGTCACGGACTAAGGAAAGGGATAGGAAAATGGACAAGGAAAAAGAAGAGAGAAGAGAGAAGAGAGAAGAGAGAAGAGAGAAGAGAGGAATGGAGAAGAATACTGCATGAGAGAGATAGTGGATATCCAGACCGTACCATACCATACAGAATGGGTATGGGAGGAGGAGAAGAGCACAGCAGAGAAGACGGATGATATAGGCAGGTAGGTAGGTAGGTGTAGGCTAGCAAGCACGCGAGGAGGATATTTTAGCGGGATAAGAAGTAAGAAAGACGCAAAGGAACGATCAATAGAGCAAAGCAAAAGCAAGCCAGAAGGTATTGGTGGATGGATGAATGAATCCAACAGACTAGAAATAGAACAAAAAAAAAGGGGGAGAAGTTCGGCCAATCCAATCCAATCCAATCCACCCAACAGTTAGCAGTTAACTTAAGTTATATACTTGTCTTTCTTTTCAAAACCTCCCCCGCTGATTCGCCCTATAAGCCGTGAACCCCGCATACGCTCCGACCACGACAGCAAAGAACACCAGGACCTTAAACAAGAACCACATCCACGAGCCGGACTCCTTTTCGTAGTTCTTCGTCTTGCTCTTCTTGTTCTTGCTCCTGTCCTTATTCCCCTTACTGCTGCCCGAACCGGTGCCAGCGGACCCGGACCTCTGATCTGCACCCAGCTGCTTATATAGCGACCAGGTGTCGACGGAGATGATGTCATGGTTATCGCTGAGCTCGCCGGTTTCGGCAGAGAAGCCGAGGTAGGCGACGGTGGGGATGTTGATGGACTGGTCGTCGGAGGCTTCGATGGTGAAGCATTGCGTCCAGGAGTGGTCGGATTTGTACTGTAGGTCGAGCGAGAGGGATTTGTCTTGGAAGTAGGTTAGGCGGGCTTTGGTGGGGATGGATGCGCCACGGAGACCTCGGGCCTGGAACTACATTAGTAGTGGTCGAGAAAGGGAGGAGGGGAAGAACATACTGAGCATCCTGCAAGTTCATTTGCTTTGCCGTCATGCGCCTGGTCATACTCCGTCTTGCCGTCGCCCATCATAGCCATGACGAAGGGGAAAGCGACGGAGGGGCGGCTATTCTTGTACGTATCGAAGAAGATACCCAGTCCTTCAAATTTATCCGCAGATCCAAAGACGGGACCCTTAGTTCCGCGCTGTTTGGTAAGCCACATCGCAAAGCCGTCGCCATGAAGATTGCCTTCGCCATGGATACTGAATTCAACCTCGACCTAGACAGGAGTCAGAGCATGCGCGCAGCGAAGCATGTATCATTTCGTAGATAGGGCACTGACCTGCCAATTCGTCGCAGTGAGCGGGACGCGCGAAAATAACCATCCCTGCCGCGATTGGCGGTCCGGAGTGAGGCGAATATATCTAGGTAGGCAGCCTACGTTAACACCATTCAAATATAGGCACACGGATAGCGGACGAGCTATATGTAAGCTACAAACTCGGCATGCCGCCCGGGGTGTAACATACCGATCCGCGCGAATAACCGTATCTCCACCAAATTCAAACCAACGATTTTCCATATCAGAATCTAAATAAGGCTGCACACATGCGGGATGGCGTCAATTGACCACGTTTCACTCCCAACTACCACCGTAGATATATATATATATATCGTATATCGAATGTCTAACGTACCGGAGATAGGGAATACGCCTTCATCTAAAACGCGGGGAAAACCCACAGTTAGCACAGAGGCCCTCCCAAAACAAAGTGGAAGCGGGGGGGGGACATACGGGAACCCTCTTAATATCCGGATTATTCTCAAAATCATTCTCATCCTGGGCATGAACGACGCCCAGGCCCAGGCCGAGCACCCATAGCCATAGGCACGCGAGCAATCGTAACAGCATTGTTCGTCGGTTCGGTCGTCAGAATGTGGAGGCGGGTGGGGGAATTGATGCGGAGGTTAAAAGGAACGGGGTAAAAGGAAAAAGGAAATAAAAGGGAAAAGGACTGTGAGAGCTTTTCGTCAGGGGGGGTTTCGTGTCACCGGGACATCAGCAAGATCAAAATAATTAACTGGGGGCTATCCGCCCAAGGTGCTCTGTGCGGGCTGGCTATGATGTAGTTGGCAGGTTGAGGGAGTAAATATACGGGGGGAAATCAGAAAGAGTGGCTGGGCATAGAACGCATTGAGCAGTGCGGAGTAGCCTGAGAGAGTAAATAATATAGAAAAAGAAACCCGCTGCAAACAGGGCGAAGGGGACAGACAGTCAAGAAGAAGCAGAAGTTGAAGTTGTCGAGATGTGCAGTCGCCGTCTCTCAATCTGTCCACTTCGCGCCGAGCCGCCCGATCATGTGCCTGCTTAGCTAATAGCCGCCGCGCGTGTAGCCGGCCAATCACAGCCGGCTCGCGCTAGTGGGTTGACGACCAGTCCGAAGCTGCGGCTTGATTCTTCAAGATCAACATCTATTAAAACAACCCAATTGACCCATTCCACTCCCACCACCGACACAATTCCAAACACACACACCGATCTACCCCTCCCCCACAAGAACCTACACAGACCGGCAAAAATGTCCCTCTCAAACCCCTTCAGCCAACCCTCCACCTCCACCCCGCAGACCTCCGCCGAAATGAAAGCCGCCATAATCTCCCAACTACAGCAGGAATCCGCCATGACGAACGCACGAACACTAATAGCCGTTCGTCCCCCTCCCCCTCCCCTCCCATCCAATCCAATCCAACCCACCCGACTAACCCACCCCCAACCAACCAACAGAAACTCAACGAAAACTGCTTCGAAAAATGCATCCCAACCCCCGGCTCGAGCCTGTCCTCCAAGGAACAAACCTGCCTCACCTCCTGCATGGAGAAGTATATTCAGATCTGGAACGCGACGAGCAGGGCGTATATTGCGCGGATGGGCAAGGAGCAGCAGGCGGCGGGGATGGGGGGGTTTTAGGATGGAATGTATTGCGGAGGGGGAGTGTATGATTATTGGATGGATGGATAGATGGGATGGGATGGGATGGGATGGGATGTATGTACAGGGTGTGAGGAATTGGGGGGGTGTATTATTATGTTCTTTTCCGCTTCCATTGAATCGGAATCGATAACACGCTCAATGCATGCAATCGAAAAATATAAAACAAATCCACGTCCATGTCCAGAACTAATTACCAGTTCAATCCAACCAACCCCATCAAAAGAACATTCCCAACAGCTACCTTAGAAAAGAACAATCATAATATGTATATATAAATATTTCAAGAGTAGGGAAATTATTCTCAGACCTGCTGTTTTTATCCTCTCCTCACACCAGACAGACACGCACTCCCACACAGACATAAAAAGAAAGAAAACAAGAAAATAGCCCTAGTCCAGTTCATCCAGTTCAAGGGGGGTAGGGATGTTAAGCGGTTAGTTAAGTAGTTAGATAGATCGGGCCCATGGCAAAAATGCATACACATATCAGAAGGTAAGAAGGTAAGAAGGCCGGTAGGTACTCCACCCCATATCAAAAGATAGATAAGAGGGATAGGAAGCATAAAGCAAAAGCGCTTTTATTCCCAAAAAGAACAGAAGCAGGGAAGAAAACTTGGGTAGAAATAGTTTGTAACAAAACATATTTGCTGCGTAGAAAATAGCAACCGTAAATAAACCCACACACATATATATATACCATACCCACGCACCGACACACACACAAAAACACGCCCAACACGCAGCTTAATAAAAGTATATGTATGGGGCATGTTTTAGAAATCCAAGAAATAATGGCCGAACCTATCATATCAAACTTCGTCAGCACACAAATCCATTAGAATGTACAAGAAAGAGCGGCGCGAAAACATACACATCATCCCCTTCAGTCCCATACTGTTCCGTCTCCTCGGGATACCTGTCAAACTGGCTCGCATCGCCCTGCCCCCCCTTTACCGGTGGGACATAGGGCGCATCGATATCCTTCCTTGCTAGCCGGTCCCACGTCACCTCCGCAAACCATGGGTGATTCTTAATGTCCTGCGAGCCGCCGACCAAGTTGCCCAGTCGTTTGGTGAGGTCGGGAGTGATGAGCTGGGATAACAGATCCTGCGCATCCGGGTGCATGTAGGGCGGATACTTGACGCGGCCTTTGATGATGTTTTCATAGATTTTCATGGGCGAGCCACCGTCCCAAAAGGGGGTAAAGCCACAGAGCATTTCGAAGATTAAAATGCCAAGGGACCACCTGGTTTGATTGTTAGTGGAAATGGCGTATAGAGAGGGGATAACCCTTACCAGTCAACAGACATGTTGTAGCCTTTAGACGACACAACTTCTGGCGCAAGGTAATCCGGGGTGCCACACAGAGTCCACGTAATATCCCTGACCTCTTTGGCGAATCCAAAATCGGTAATCTTCAAATGGCCGTGGCGGTCCAGAAGCAGATTCTCAGGTTTCAGGTCTCGATACACGATATGTTGCTCATGGAGATATTCCAAAGCCAAGGTAACCTCCGCAGCGTAGAACTTAGCCACCGGATTCGGGAAGCGCTGGAACAAAAAAACAATTAGCAACCATCCCACCCCAATAAAGTCCAATTGAGCCTAATGGTAAATACCTGCGACTTCCTCAGCAAACTAAACAACTCCCCCCCTTCTACAAAATCCATAACCATGTACAAATTCTTCGAGTCCTGAAACGTGCCCCAGAGCGTAATTAGAAACGGATGTTTAACCCGCTGCAACATCCGCCGCTCATCATTCGTATGCTCGACCTGCTTCATCTTGACCACCTGCTGTTTCTTCAGCACCTTGATCGCATAGAACCGCTGGTTATGGCGCGATTGGACGAGATGGACACGCCCGAAACTGCCCGTACCCAGCGTCCGTTGCAGCGTGAAGTCTTCTAGCGAGTATTTCCCCTTTGTCTGTCGTTGGACCGCCTGAACGACGTGCGTCTGCTGTTGTGGCTGGGAGGAGGCCATCTCCTCATGTTGGGGCGGGTTTATGATGTTCTTAATGCTAGCGACATTCGCGTAATGGTGCGGTTGCTGTTGTTGTTGCTGCTGATGCTTCAATTGCGAGGCATCGCCCGCGATATTAGAGGAATGGGGCGTCGAAGACGGTAGCGGGTTCATGGGGGCGGTCGCGGCTGTAGTGCCGTTCGGAAAAGCTGGTGGGGATCCTGGAGCCGATGCGGGTGCCGTCGAAACCGGCACGGCGGGTTCAGTAGTGGCTAACTCGGCGGGCTGGGGTGCGGGATGCTGGATCAGCGGGTTGGTGATGGGTTGGGTGTCGCGAGCAGGAGACGCAGGAGTTTCCGCCACCGGCGAAGCGGGCAAATCAAGGTCTCTCGAGCCCTGCGAGTCCTTGGTCCGCTTCTTCTTTTTCAGCAGGCTTCCTAAACCCCGCATGGAACAGCCGGGGCGAGCAACGCGGGCAGCACGGCGGGGTGGGCGACGGCTGCGGGTGCGTCTGCGGTATCAGTCGATGGTCTGGGGAGGGCGGGACGGGCGGGGCAAGGACGGGATGGGAGGCGGCGGGGAATTGGAATGGATTGGATTGGCTGGGGCGGTTTAGTGCGCTGCGGCTTCAATCGTGTCCGTCGTCTGCTCTCTCGTGGCCAGGGCAAAGCGCTTTGGTGGACGAGCGCGGTGGGCGGCTGGGGACGAGACGGGGCGGGCGGAGTGATTCCTTTGTCTGGCCGGGGACACGGCACAGGAGCGGCAGTGGGAGACGGACGCAACGAGGCGGACAGCAGGTCAGCGGGACATGGAGACGGAATGGCGCAGCGTGGTGGACGCGCTGGCTGCTGGTTGTGTGTGGTGAGATGTGTCGTCGTGGTGTGGAGAGAGATGGAGGTTGAGTTAGTGTTTGGGATGGCGAGTCAGGCAGGCGGGGTTGGCGCGGGCGGGCTGGCTGGTACTTCGCTTTGTATGGGCAGCGCCACCAAATGGCTTGTACCCCCGCTGCTATCTCTCCGAACCGTGGGTGGTGGCAAACTGTAAATTGAATATGTGTATGTTATTCTATATTTTTATTCTCCATCATCCCTTATCCAAGGGAGTGTGGCCAATACTGACGCAGTTGACCATTCAAGAAAAACTGCTAGATTACCTGATCAAGACCTGCTGCCATAGGGATAGATAGAGATATTGATCTAGGCTCAACAAATAGTTAATCTCACTACCGAATAAGCATCAAAGTCGAGTAAACACTGGCAGACCAGACCACTTGAATAGCCATCCCATCCATCCAGTTCCAATCCATCCACAGCGCCAACGCAAAATATACTAACACCAAGCAACCAGGAAAACAAGCCTTACAAAAAAGATCATACATGATACTGCATCATATTCTTCTTAATCTCATCCACAATCTCCGCCGCCTCCACCGCATTCTTCGCCTCAAAATCATATCTCTTCTGCTCGCTCGCCTCATTACCCCTCAACACCACCACGCGGAAACTCTTCGGGTGCCGCCTGCTCACCTTCGACCCCACCACGTCACTAAATGAGATCGACGTCGTCTTGGTGTTGGACTCGAAGAGCGTCTTGCCCGTCTCCGCGGGCATGATGTGCATGTAGTCCGTGTCGAAGGCGAGCACGCGCTGGTTCGACGCTGTGAAGGACATGGACTGTTTGCGGATCACGTTGTAACGCCGGTAGTAGCCGCCGATTAGGTCTTGTGTCTGCGCGAGAGGGTGGAGCATGCGGCCGCCGCCCTTCTTGCTCTTCTTCGCGTTGGCGCCGTTGGCCTGGTTTTCAACTCTTAGTGGCGCATTGGGTGACGAGCTGCCGGGTGAACCTGTTAGGGAGAGCGGGCCGGCCCCGAACCGTCGACGCACGAGTTCGAGGTCTGTGATGTTCCCGAGGGCTTCGACGGTGCGGTCTAGCGGGGCGATTGTGTTCGAGCCCATTACTTTTAAGAGATAGTTTCCTTTGTCGAGGCCCCATTTCTTGCAGACTGAATCGAGGATCTCGGCGATGTAGCTGTCTGTAGATGTATTCATTGACGTTATCTGCGTGGCCTCAAGGCCAACATATCTGACCTTCAAAGTCTTCGTAACCCCCATTCTCGGTGTGGCGTGAGGTGTGGTGACAGCAGGGAGGTCCGCGGGTGTTAGCGTGCTGTGATTCAACGCGGACGAAAACGGCTGCCCAAGGATCGGATTCGGCCTGCCGGGATGTAACGTCTTATTCCCAGTTCCTGGCTGGTTGGTTGGAATAATTGGCTGCGAAATCTCCGGTCCGTCCATGGTAGCATCAGCGGCAGGCGAGGGAAACATCTTCTCATTTTCCTCGAATTCCTCTGGCGTCGCCTTCACAAGCGCAAACTCATCATACGGCTTGCTTCTCGATCGACCTCGCGCGGCGGTGGCACGGGTATTGTTGGAGGTGAAGTCGATAATCGGTCGATTCCGCGCAAGACAGGGGAAATCATATTCAACCTCCCCATCATCGACCAGCCGGAGATTCCACCGGTTTATATTCAGCAGGTCTCCTTCAAGAGGTGGTTCTAGTTTTTCCTCCATGTACCTCCACAGACCAAGTCCTATCGCCTCGGCAACAGTAACCGGGCCGGGATGGTCAGAGTCTTTGGATTCGCGAACAATGGGCATATCGAACGGTTCCTCAGGATCGGACGAGCTGGGTACATAGATTCGGATATACAACGGCGTCGAAGTAGATCCCTTGCCAGATAATGTAGCATATTTCTCCACAGGATTGGCCGGACCCTTCTTGCGCGCCCGCAACGCGGTAGACAGTAAACTGACCGGTTCCACAGTACTGATGGGGCGAGGCGGTGGCAAGACGTTGAGTTCAGGGGAAGTAACCTGTCTCGTCTTCCTGGGCGACGCATTCTGCGGCTCAAGCGTAATGGGCAGTTTGTTAAGCATGAGCGGCGACGACGACTCCAACGCCCCAACCCGAGCCAGCAACGAGCCCGATCCAGCAGTGGCCGAGAACTCCGAGGAGAGCGCAGAGCCAACCGACTCAGCGATCGAATCATCATCCCGCTCGTCGACCGCATCCTCAACACTGCCCCCATCAAGCTCATCTTCCTCATCGAGTCTCTCGCTCGACGCCTTGTCCTTTGTTGTAATCACATCCTCCTGGGTGGAGAAATGAATTTGCCGCCTCCTCGTCGAGACGGAGTCTATCTCGTTCTCCGATGACATATCGCTGCTAGTAGCCGTATCCCTGCGCGCGCGAGCCTTGACAGCCTCAACGGCGCCTAGAGAACCCCTCCGAAACCGATTATTGACAGATCTCAGCGAAGGCGACGTGACAAAGACATCCGGATTATCCCGACGATCCAAACTGCGGATCGGCGAAGAATCAGCACGGGTCCGACGGACCGGCATCTTCTTGAACTGAATCTGCTGCACAGCTCTGTCGTAGATACATACATTAGTTAGCAAAAACAAACCCACAAACACAAACAGCCTAAACCCAAAAAGCCAGTTAGTAGTAGTTACCCACCTCTGCGCCCCATCAATATCCTCATCACTATCATCGCTCAAATCACTACTATCCTCATCCTCCACCTCCCCCTGCCTCTGCTGCTGCAGCGACTGACCATGCTCCACCCTCTCTCGCCTCCTATTCTTCTTCCCCATCGCCCTCCTATGCTGCCTCACACCAATCGTAGTATTATCCCTTCCACCCGTAACCATCCCACCCTCCTCCTCCTCGCCATCCTCCACCATGCCAAACCCCAGCCCCACCACCGGATCCTCGCCATGGCGACCTCTATTGGCACCATTTACATCGCCACCGCCGCCAACCTGGAAATACTCCGACGCGACGGCGGTTGCAGTGGGGATGGGCGGGGAGTAGGCGCGTTTGATGTGGGCGGCGTTGGCGCCGGTGGCGGAGGACCAGCCGGCGGCGCGGAAGCCGGGGGTGTTGAGGATTGAGGAGTTGATGTTTATGAGGCGGTCGCCGACGCCGTCTTTGATTGTGGAGAGGTAGGAGGTGCGGAGTTGCCAGATGGTGAAGCTGGGGTGGGAGGAGGGGTGGTGTTAGCTGGGTGTTGAAAAAAAGGGGAGGGGAGGGGGGGATGGGTAGTTGGGGCATACTCTTCGTTTTGGAGGAGGGACATGGTTGGTGGTGCTGGTGGATGGCGGGATTGTGGATGTAGTTGGGTAAGGTGGGGGTTACGTATTCAGACAGCTGTATCTGCGGAGAGAGAGATTGGTCCCTGAATTGAACGGGAGGCTGTCTAGCGGTGGATAGGTAATGATGTAGCTAGATATGAGATATCGTGATCCATGAGCCGGGCCGTCAAGCAGTCTTCCACCGGGACATGGCTAGCTTGAAGGAGCGGAAGGATAGAAACGGGAGAGTACCAGGACCAGCCTGGAGAATGCGAAAAGGAGAGAGTTGGTCTCGTCGAGAATAGGAGACGAGGGGATGATGTCTTGAGGGTTGAAGGTTGGAGACCCGTGGGACGAGGTGCAGCAGACCACGTGATTGCTGCGCGCCAGGGCGTGGCTGAGTCAGCATCCTGTACCCCAGATTTTGATCGGCCAATAATAATAACCACGCGATGAACTGGAATATCATGAAATTATTTACAGAGTATTAGAATCAGAATGGCCCATTAACTACATCAAGCAGACAAGGTAATAAAAGTCCTAGTTACGCACAAATTACACGCTACAGAAAGGTGCTCATCACATCATAATCATAATCATCCACCCCCTATCCCAGAACCAAAAAATACCCCTATTTCCCCTTACCCCAAAACCAATGATACAAACTCCGCCACTCCTCCGCCTCATCCTCCACATACTCCCCCACCATCTCCGCCGTCTCATTCCCCTTCTCATTCACATACACCTCAACAACGACATTCTTCTTCGCCTCCACCGCGTCCTTCGCTGCCTTGGCGCCCTCACCCACCTTCCCAGCCACCTCCCTCCCTTTCTCCGTCACCGCCTCTGTAACAGCCCCGACCCTATCCACAACCACCACCCTCGCACTCCCCGCCTTCCCCACCGCCGAATCAGCCAGTCCGTCCGCCCGCTCTTTAGCAGCGGCAAGCAACTCTTCCGAACTCGGATACCGCCGCAGCATCATCAGGAGAAGATAGTACCCCCGCACAACAAGCGCGTGGACAAAGTCCTTAACTAGCATCGTAATACCATGGCTAAAGAATCCCCGCAGCACATCCCCGTCCAACCCCGCGTAAAGCGCTGCCGGGCCCTCAGTACGTGCGATGCCGTAAATGGCATGCAGGACTGTTGGGGGCTGGCGTGCCTCGGTGGAGGCGGAGGTTGCCTGCGCGCGAGTCTTCGCCATGGAGAACGGATACGTAACTGATGCCGCGATGGCCTTGCTCACGGCAGCGAAGAGGAAGATGGCGGCCGCGGGCGGATTCTTCCGTTTGTTGCGGGGGAGGAGGACGTATTTGAACATCTCGGCGAGGAAAAATGTGATTGATGGGTTTAGGGAGAGGAAGAGTGAAGCAGAGTAACCGGACCATAGGCCCCTGATTCCCTTTTCTGAAACGATACGGCGCAGGATTGCGCCCGTGGAGGAGATTGTTTTGTTCGGAGTGAGTCCCTCGACCTGTTTCCGCGTCAGGACCGTGGAGATGGGCGTGGTGAGGAGTTTGGTGAATGATTCGGATAGATAGCCCACGGCCAGTTCGTCGAGGACGGGCAGGAGGGCGTGCACTTTCAGCCGGCGCGAGCGCAGCCGGCGCTGGCGTAGAAACGAGTATGTGAGGAAGAAAATGAAGGAGTCTGTCACTGCTTTGCCGGTAGCTTGCGCGACGCCGGTGTATAATCCGCCCAGGCCGCCTTCGCTTTTGTAGATTTTCACCGCGGCGTCGAGGATGCTTTTGTATTCACCCTCGTCCTTGTTCTCTTCCTCTTCCTCTCGCTCCTCGTCATCGCCCCCCTTTTCCTTCTTCTGGCGTTCCTTTTGTCTCTGCAGTTGTCTCTGTAACTGCAGCCTCGTGACAATTAAACCAAGCGGATAAGTTGCGATAGTCGACACCGCCGCGCCCGCTGCCCCTGACACCGCCTGGCCGAGGGCAGGGAGGGCGGGGCCTTTTAGGGCGGCGGTTTTCCAATCTTCGTGGGGCGGTTCGGCATCATTGCTTGGGGCGTGGTAGATGTGGTAGAGCTCAAAGCTTTCCTGTGTATTGGGGGTGGTTTGTTAGATTGTTTGGTCGGATGGAAGGAATGGGGGGAACGTACGATCAAAGGCTGGTAGTCGAGGTCTGGGTCATTGGACATGGTTGATGTGGGATATATTGAATAGAGGTTTGTTTGGAATAAATGTTTGAACGTGCGGATATTGGGATACTTGAATCAGATGAAAAACCTCCGCTTGTATGCCTACATGAAGCTGGCAAGCCTCAATGAGCTAAGAGCTTTAGCTGGAGCACGACTAGATCAGGGATGAAGATGGGAAATGCAACTGAATTAAAACATCCATTGACGCTGGTAGGGAATCCACAAGATGGCAATGCCAACTATGACCACGACGCTTTCACGCCCTTTATAACCTGGCGATGTCTGTGATGCGAGTCTGGATCTGGGAAGCTGGAGTGGGAGTGGGAACCAATGACGTCGTCTGGGGTAACTAACTAAGCTTGGCACGAGTTGGCCTTGGCGTGGCGTTTGGCTTGTTTGCTTGGGCATCGGCCAGCTTCATATGGGGGATATTTCTTTGGTGATAGGAAACAGATAAGCTCTTTTGTTACTTTAAACTGTAACAAGCCCTTTTCTGGTGGTTGTCAGTAGATAACTCAAAATAACATTTCTCAGGCCGTGTATCTTACACACGGTGTACACACCACCTGGTTTTTACTTCCGCATCCAAGCCTAATCTCTAGTTATTTCATGAACCATCGTAGAAACCGAACTTAACAACTGCCAGGCATAGAGACTACGGATATAGAGTATAGCAAAACATAAAAATCCCATAACAAATTCCATATACTAACTAACTACCTAACCCGCATACCATCCATATCAAATAAAAAAACCAGATAGAGTCCCAATTTCCCACCCACCCAGCACGCACGCACGCACGCGATTAAAAGAACAAAGAACAAAGCAAGTTATCGTAAGTAAGTCAGCACGATTCCCGTTCCCATTCCCCATCCACCGCCGCCGCTCAACCGAACCATACCATACCCAACGGCATCGATGATTCTTTTGCTAGGAAGACGGTTCCGTCCATCATCATGATTCATGACCATCATCGCGTTTCGCAACACGGCATCGTATCGGGAAGCAGGTAGGTAGGTATATAACAGACGGAACCCATCCATCCCTCCACCCATCACCCACAAAGCCCCGCAAAAACCAAAACCGCAAGGCACCCACCCAATAACAAAAAAGCAAAGCAAAGCCAATTCCCAACTCCCAAATCCCCTTCCTTTCCCATTCCCATTCCCATTCCCAATTCATTCCTACCCGCCAAACCCATACAACGTCCTCCCCTGCCTCTTCAACGCATACACCACATCCAGCGACGTGACGGTCTTCCGCTTCGCATGCTCCGTATACGTGACCGCGTCGCGGATGACGGATTCAAGGAAGGACTTGAGCACGCCGCGGGTTTCTTCGTAGATCACTGTTTTGCGCGGTTCGTGTTAGTATCGCCTCAACGAACGAGTCAATGGAGGGGGTGGGTTAGGGATTGGGTGTGGTGGGTGGGGTTACGTACTGGCAGAGATACGCTTGACGCCGCCACGACGGGCCAGACGGCGGATGGCGGGCTTGGTGATGCCCTGGATGTTGTCGCGGAGGATCTTGCGGTGGCGCTTTGCGCCGCCTTTGCCGAGGCCCTTGCCGCCTTTTCCGCCTGTTGGGTTGGGGGTTAGGTTAGTATGGTTGATTTAGTTGGGGAGAAAGGGAAAGGGGTGATGGGATGGGATGAGGGGGCAGTGAGGTGAGGTGGATATCGAGGGCCCGACATCGTGGTCGACGGGATGGTTGTTGTTATTCAAGGGGGGAGTATAGAATAGTAGAGCAACGACCATGATATAGATGACGCACGCCCTTGATTGGCCGGGTGGGCAGCCCGATGCGGTGATTGGCTGGGTGGCAAATGCCAAGCCTCCAGCCAGACGCAAAACACCACCAGAGCTCAGGCACAAGCGTCCATCCATCCATCCCCCTCCTCCACCACGACATCATCATCCACCACCACCACTCATAAAGGGGAAAAAAATAATAATATAAAAAATAACCCAAGTTACTCACGTCCAGTCATGGTTTCGATAGCAAGTATTCAAGATGATGAAAAAGGGCGGTGTGGGTGCGTTGTCGATGGATGAAAAAGAAAACGTGGACGCGTTCTGTGTATTTATCGGGAGAAAATAGCAAGAGGAGAGAGAAGTTGTTAGGTGAAAATAGATGGGAAAGGCGACAAGTTTAAATAGTCGAGTTGGGGCGCGACCGACCGACCAGCAACCAGCAACCAGCAACCAGCAAATTCGGAAGCCAGGCTTATTAACCAGTCAAGAGAAATCAAAGGGAAAAAAGAGGAAACAGGAAGGGCAGGGACTAGACCGAATTGGGCCGGGGCGTGTGCCGCCTGTGCGCGAGAGAACAAAAGAAGGGAATTGGGGGTTTTTCCACCGCAGTTGATTCGACTGGGAAATGGGCCTTATGATGTGCTGCTTTCCAGCTGCTGTTTTGGCCCGTTGTTTGGGCGCTGGGTTGGCGGTTGGCTAGCGTGCTTTTTCTGCCGGGTGGTCGCCGCCTTGGGTGTCACGTGAGGATAGTGCTGGTTTAGCCGAGGGCTTATCGCTGGGCTTATCGCTATCGGTGTGAAAACTACCCCTGAGAATAGGTTTGGGAAAGGGGGTTGAATATTCAACGTGGCTTAGATGGCGATATACAAAGGCAGTCATCAGGGAAACGGTGAATTATGGATATTCACGTAACCCAGAGAGCTGGAAATGACTCATTCCCCAGATTCTGCTGATTTCTACCCCACATTCACCTTACTACACAAACCCAGAAACCGCTTAAAAGTAAATACTGTAGCATAGTTTTGCTGCTGCTGATACTGGCAGACGGAAAGTATTGATCCCAGAATAAAAGAAACCAGTGTCATAATTCGTCACTGCCGCATCCGCACCCACATGCCCTGCCGCGGAACGGCTCAGCTCGTCAGACTTAATCCCGTACATCAACCTCTCGTCCCGCACAGCCATATTATACCCCTATCAATTCTCTGTCCCGTCGAGCTCACGCAATACTCGCAAGAAACCAAAGGCAACCCGAGCAACGAACAGAGCGGAGTCATTCAAACGTAGATGACCACGAGGAATACTCGATGGCAGAATGCACATCACCCCAAAGCAAAATATTCGTATGCAACTTATCAATAAACGCTCACAATAAAAACACAAACAAGACCGCTCGCTGCTGTTTTGAAAAAGAAATGATTGAAAAGGAGAAAATAAAAGCACTTTTGCCTCCCCAGCGCCAAACATCAACGTCGTAGAGAGAAAAAAATGAGAGACAACGACAAAACGCCATATCCAATGCAACCCGCTCCAAATAATCACGCCCAGAAATCGTAAAACAATCATGAAACACACACGGAAAAGACAACGACAGGAGTGGGGGATCTCTTGATACAAACAACATAGACGAAGACAAAGAGGCTAACAAGCAATCGTAACTCGACGGGACGTAGATTAAAAAAAAGCCCCATTGCACGACAAAGAAAAAGGGTAAACAACTCATTATAAAATATAAAGTTAATCCTCTCCATCGGAATTAATACACCGAAACAAGATATAAAAACAAACAAACCGCAATAGTCTCCCCATATGTACAGGAACATCGTTTCCGACAGTACGAGCTTGGGTTACTGGTTACAGCGTAAATTCATAATTCGTCAACGGCAGACAATATCATTATTCGATCAGGTGGGAGGGAACGAGCAGTCTAGAAAGGTAAACCTCCCCTACGGCCGCCTCGACCAACACACCCAAACCGTTATGAATACCATCTATCCCCTAATAGGAGTATGAGACGGTGATTCAGAGAGGGCCATCTGCATCGAATGATGATAGGGATGCGTGAATGGAATCGGAGAGGACGCTGTCGAGCTCAGATCGGATCGAGGAGGTAGAGTAGGAGACGTATAGGTGGGTGGTGGTGGGCTGACCACTTTCTTTAGGGACTGATTATCCTCAACAGGCGAGTCGACAGAAGAAATAGATGAATCGCTGGAGACACTATCGCTCCTCTCGTATGGCTTCATGTCCCGGGAGGTGCTCTGGGATTGTCGTGAAAAGCGGTTGGGCTTTTGAGTATCTGCTTTAGGTGACCCAAACTTGACTAGCTGTTAGTGGTACGTTCGAAATCTAGGTGGCGAGGTTAGATTTTTGTTGTTCGGGGGGACCTACGAAGCAGTATTTGTCCACGAGCTCTTTGTACACAGGCGACTGATGATAAGGATTTCCCGACGCATGATCGGGAGACCTCATTGGACCAGGCGAGGATGTACGAAGAAGAAATGCTCCTGGAGATCCTGCCACGGTAGGCTGGGCGGATTCAGGCTTCGATGGCCTGTCTCCAGTCGAGCGTGCTCTGGGTTGATGTCGCGAGGAAGAATTGTGGGGTGTCGTTGACTGAGCCGAATGCTGTCCACGGCGGGTCTGACCAGCGCTTCCAGGTTGCATTACGGCAGACAAAGACGCTCCAAAGTCGTAACGGTTTCCAAAGGCCTGTGGGTTTGCCGTGTTCCGGCGAATTGGAGCATCGGACAAGATATCATCCTTGCTCGACGAATCCAGTAGTCGGGGTGGCTTCCCTAACTCATGCCTATCGGGTGCCGCAGGCGAAAGGGAAGGAAACTTAAAATCCGTAGATAGGGAAGGCATCGAGTGCGGTCGACCTGCAGCACTGCCTGCTGACCTACTGCGGGGCAACGCTACCGCAGCACGAGAGCCTGAGCTACTATTAGCTAACTTTTCAGGCTTCGACTTGTTCTTTCTCGAAAAGTCGATATGATAATTCATGGCGCTATTGTTGTCCCAGAATTCTAGGCCATTCACGTTGTATCGCAGGCAGATGAACATTCGCTTTGCTTCAAGATTTCCCATGTCTGCTAGACGAATGCTGAAATTAAATCGGTCGTACCCGTCATTGGCCTGCTTCCGACGGACGTCGTTGTTGTACTCTGCCACAACCTCGGACGTCGTCTTCCAGTAGTCAAGGGTGAATCTGGCGACAACATGCTTTTGGAAGGATATATTGGCAACAGCGACTACGCCAACGAGGTATTTGTTGTCAGAGGAGAGGAATATTCTCTCGAGTCGAACAGGCATAGTCTTTCTAGCTTCGGGATTGTCAGGGAAATTGGCTATTCGGGCTTCCCACTCAAAGCACTTTGCTTGGTATGGCGAGTCATCCATGCCAAATGGGAATTCGGTATCGCCATCGTAATTCTCCACTGGGGATGAGCCAGCACTGACAGCGAGTGGCTTATCAACTTGAAGGAAATGGCGGATGTGTTCTAACTGAGCATCAAAGTGCACGGCCTTCGAGAAGGTTGGTGTTCCTGGCATGCTAGATGGCCTTCTCCGCAGACGGATTGCAGGTCTGACGAGTTCCCCTGATTTTTTCCGGACCATGGAGGGTTTGGTACTGAGATCCATCTCGTCCTCTCCACGATCACTATCCTCAGGAGTATGGGTTGCAATCTCCGATGAACAAGGTTGTATAACCCCATCAGTTGAGTTGGAGCGAGTATGCTTCGGTGTGTCTCCCAGAGACCGGCTCCCACGAACCTCGTGAGCCTCCGCAGCCAGGGCCAATGATAAATTTAGAGGTGAAGCCGAGCGTTTGGATGTCAAAGGTGGGCGTATCGGGGATGATTTCCTAGGGGATGGTTGTATACAACTTTGATCGATAGACATGATTGCTGCTTCGAGTTCTGCCAACACATTTCGTTCTTCCAAGCGGTTTGGAGAACGCTCTTCCTCGTCACTGGAATTATTTTTTGAGTCTGGCGGGGAAATAACTCCCCCTGTAGGGATCAACATTCCTGGGGGAGATTTCCATACCGATGATCCAGAGGTATTGTCTGAGGGCAGGCTATTCCTCCTCCCTGTTCTGGCCCCTATCTCTGGTTCACGCAGGCTTGATGTTTGTGGTGAAAATGTCGGACTCCGACGGTGACGATAGATATATGAACTCGACGAGTAAGTCTTTTTGTTTGACGACTGACCTATAGTGTCTATCGACGAATCGGAATGGTGTCTTCCATGGCCACTAGAAGATGGACCTCCGGCGGCTAGTCGGGGGCGCGAAGGGGAAGTCAACAGCGGTGACGGGGGAGTGTATGGCATCCGGCCGACTTGCTTAGAAACAAGAGGGCTCAGAAATAGTCCCGGTTCCGCGGCTGCATCCAAGGCAAACTGTTGCTTGCGTACAGAAGCCTTGACCGAAGAAAGCAGGTGTGTTTCGCCAAGGGGGCCTGCAAAGGTAATCCCAATATCAGGTCAGCCGGAGCAAATGAAAAAGGGTGTTGTTACAAATTTGACAAGAGAACAAGAATTAAGAAAGGGGTAGAAAGTCTGGCAAACAACACAGGGGGAATTTATATGGCTGGACTCACGAGTGAATGTCCAGGTCAGGGAAGGAGACAGGACAATAGGGAGTGAAACCAAGGAGGCAGCTTCAGATACACATAGCGAGGAGACGGTATCACAGGTGAACGAGAAGGGGGGAGAAGAAATATTTCCACCACTAGATCCGTGCCCGCGGAGGATCTTATGTAGGATAGCCGCTGGCCAGAAGCAGGTGGTGGCGGACGCAGCAGGTATGCACGGCTCCCTTGTCGGATTGAACTTTAAAGGGTCAAGCCAAGAGGGATGGAGAGATAGACAAGAGACACTCGACCACCCCGGAGGTAATCTAGGCCTCTTATATACAGTTGCTAGGTCTGGAGCCGCGGGGAGGTCTGGGAATATGCGTTGGCGGGGGGTCTGCGGGCGGGGGAAAACACGGGAGGGGCCTGCACCACCAGTGGGGAATTGACGGAAATAAAATTGGTCATTACCTTCGAACCCCCAATCTGCACAGTCCTGATACAGAGAGATGACAGGAATCAGAGCGTCCAATGGCGGACTGCGGGCTGAAAAAGAGGAGTAGGAGAGAAGGGCGGAGGACCAAGCAAAAGCACGGCACAGAAAACAACAGGGGAAACGAGGAGAACACTAAACAAGGAGCACAGGAGGAAGATAGGGAAACGACAACGATAAAAGAGAAGTAATAACTAGGTAGTACAGGAGGCGGGGATGAGGGTGGTAGAGAACGAGAGAGGGAGAAAAGAGAGGGTGAGGTTGGGGATGAAGTTGGAGGTTGGAAGATAGAATGGGAAGGGAGGAGGACAAGGCGATAAGATAAGTGGCGGACTGGGCTGGGCCTAGTCCTGCCTATCTGGGAGTACCTGCTGGGTCTGCGCCGCGCCATGTACCGAGCAGGTACCTCGCGATAGACTATCATCTCTCTCTGGTTCCTTGAATTTGCTATTATTTCTTGTTGGAGCTGTAGTGGGATGTACTGACTAGTAGCTCTGTTACTATTAATGACACTGAGTTGGACTGGTAGTTACGCGTTATCTCATATCGTGAGTCAGCAGAAGGAACAGCTACATCAGTACCTCCCTACTAGTTACTCAACAAGTAGATACGTTAATAATAATAAAAATAATAGCTGTACTAATCCTGCATGGTAAAAGGCAAATTCACTTTCCCGGTGGAATCGTCGGATCCGCCTCAGTCATCCCAGGTTTATAGTTACAGCAATTATGTACTGACTGCCAATGCGCTCTGATAACCAAAGCAAGCAACACCAGCTCGATAATTGGCAGGGAGAAATGCACATCCCACAGATGAAATCCGTCAACGAACGATCTTTTCTTGGTGGACCCCTCCTTGGAAGAAAAATTCAAGGCAAAGCGTCAACGACCTCTGAAACCTTCGGCTTTCCTGTTCAGATTATGACTGGTGAAAAGGTTCACTACCTTCTCCATGGCCTCTGCACAAGCCTGCATATGCCTGCATTAGGGCCAAAAACGAATTGAGCGCTTGTGGTGTCCAGGGTTTGTCGGTCTGCGTGTGCCAAGTATAGATTCATGCCGTGCATTCTGGGCTCTCGGACTGTTGACGCTAGTCGCACAGATGTCAGCCTGGGAAGTGGGACAGAGCTGGGAGAGCGGCTATGCTGTGGAGAGTTGGGAAAAAAAACGCATGCCTCCGAGGGGATGGCGGAATGCGCTGGCTGATTGGACATTGACGTTCTGGGTTTTAGTAGGGTTTGAATAGGGGGGTACATCTCGAGTACATCCGGAGTACAACAGACGGAGGGAGCTTTGACTCAGATAAACGAATGCACAAAGATACTGATGAAAAGTGAAAAAGAGCATAATAATATTAATCAACAGGCAATTGTGGCATCAATAGGGAGCATACGCTCTGCAACGT
Organism: Onygenales sp. PD_40; assembly: GCA_032988205.1. Classification (NCBI taxonomy): domain Eukaryota; kingdom Fungi; phylum Ascomycota; class Eurotiomycetes; order Onygenales; species Onygenales sp. PD_40. The sequence continues at coordinate 245,577 of JANTQD010000003.1, forward strand.
GCGACGACCCATGGCGAAAGGGCAGGGAAGATAGTAACGCTGACTGGCGATAAATCGATAAGAATGGCGAAAACAGGAACCAAGGACGAATCAGACTTTGCGGATGGAAAAGTGTCAAAGGGACCTTGACCCAGAAAACAAGGCCAGAGCTGGCAGATAGTGGATTAGGGTTTGGAGATAGCAGCCAGGTTTTTTTAGTCAGGGTACACCCATGTCCTGATTCTGTCGTCAATGTGGATCACGAACTAGGTTGTGGTTCTTGTGGAAGCTCCTTTTCGCCACCCTCAACAGAAAAAAATTTCATCTTCGGCGCATCCCGTCGATCTAGTATCAACAACATCATCCAGGGAGTCATCTTCGCCATTGCCATTGCCATGACACCACCTATTAATACTACTAAGACAACAGGTGGGGTGCTTTGACATCACGCAATGAAACCCCCGCCAGATTCCAGGTCGAACCGTCATCCAGCCATGCGGTGCACGAATTTTCTTCGCCATCGCTGATGAGACATCGTTGCCCAGACTTTGCCGTGGTATGAAAGCCGGGCAGTTGGCCAATGGATTGTTATTAGCCGCTCAGCATGGGCCACGTCCAGCTGGGATGATCTTAGCATCATTGATTGACTGCTGTGGTTGTCCTCCGAATATAAACGTATATTTCAACAAGACGTCCTTTTCGTTGCCGACTTCTGTTCCCAGTCACCACCTAAATCGGAGAAAAGTCTTAATCTGCGTCAGCCAGGGAACATGAAGAACATTGGTTCCCCCGGACTGATACTCTGTCAAAATTGAGAATAGAAGGCGCGTCTTTCGTCCAAGGCAAGCAGCAGAGGACATTTTAACTTCGGCTCTGTCTTTGTCACTGGCTTCTCGGCCCTCGTTTTCTAACGCCTCCATCTAGAGGGGAGCCGCTTGATAGATCATCCCAGCAAAAAGCCCTTCTGGGCCAATGTGCCGCTAACTGGAGGGGCAAGGTTGGAAAACTCTCCTGGCTTCTATGCATCGTGATGGCCTGATCGGCGGAGGAGCAGTTCCCCACCATGCAAATTCTGTCCTCGAAAATAAGCTCGCGTCCGGGAAGGCATTTGCCATACATGTTCGTGTCTTCGTAATTATTATTAGTAGAGAATCCCCGTTCCAACGGGAAAGAAACGTTCATGGAACTGAAACCGGGCCTGGGGCCACACAGATTAAGTTGGTCTTGAGATAACCAACCATCCATTGCCGATGCTGAAACTTGAAGCGGTGTGAGAAAGTTAAATTTCTTGAACAGGGAGCTGATCGGCCTTATCGATGAGGGAGAAGAAAGGTGTGGGCGGGCGGGTGACAGGACAGGAACGCGAATCGATTATGGTGGGGTGGATGTTGCGAGATGGCGATTCTTCCGTTTGTTCCCTCCGTTAGAGGAGGGGTTGGATGTGCCTTTGCTGAGCCGCATCAAAAGGGGCTTCCAAATCCGGTAGCCCCCTAATAATAACTTCAAACCTTGGAATATCTTCCCTCATCTTGATATTCTCTCAACACAACATCATTTCTTCGCCCCAAACATACGAAAGAATCCTGTCTCCGGGAACGGGGTTGTGGGAAAAAGGAATAACAAGGTGACCCTAGGTGCTGGGGCAAACAAACCGCCTCTCTATATCCGATGGATGGCGTTGTGACTCCACGGATTTGCCCATCAAGCACGGGCGCCTATCAAACAATCACGCCATCCATATTTTCTCCGGCATTCGGTAGGTCTCAATGGCGTTCCCAACCCAGCTCCAGCCTCCATCCAAAACGTTTATTAGCAGGGTGCAAAAATTCAAGGAAGTCCGGTGCCATACCCCTGCGGCTATTAAGGTGCTTGGGTCGCCTTAGGGGTCCTAGCCATTCAGGGAACGCAAGAGCTGGGCCCGAATAGAACATCTCAACCCATGAAGCCTGGGTTATGATTGGAGAAGGATATCTATGGCCGACTACCAAGGTAGGGGAGCTTGAAGGGTGATTTTGTGAGGATGAGCCGCTTTCCCAGTATATGGCAAAGCTCCCAAGTTCTGAGTCACTGACGTTTGCTAACAATACTATTCCCTAATTCATGTTTATACAAATATTTGTACCAACATGGCAAGGCGATCTTCAGTAGATACGATTCATTACACATAACACTGATGGGCAACTCATGGTTTGATTTCATTGTATGTATGTACATACAAACCACGTTTGGAGGGATTGAAATCGAGGGAAGCAAGGAGCAAAACAAGTTGTCATGATCCTTACTCTTTGGTATAACTATATACAAAACAGCTCAGAATCATGATGTATCCGCTCCTTAAATTCATCCAGGAAGCTTTATATCATGAAACAAGGGCAACCCTAAACCCTCCCCTCCCTCTACTCCAAGACAGCCTTTGAAGAAGGTGAGGGGCTAACGGGTGATTTTCATCCAGAGATATTTGTGTCAACCCCGCCCTCAACTGACCGTGCACACGCACGAAATTTGGGAGCTGCATTTATTCACTACAGCTGCATGACATGCACGGCGTACTGACACCGCGACCAGAGTTTCAAAAGTTGTAATTCTTCAGAAACCTAGCAGTGCATTTCATGCATATGATTCCAGCTATTGTTTCAGTCTACCTGCAAAGCAAGAGGTGGCACTATGACACCGCAGTATATACTGTGTATGTACATGTACATACATGCACATACATAATCCGCCCACTCCAATTGAATGAATAGGATGAGGGCGGATTGTCAAGAAACAAAGTTCGACCAGGACGCGCACTGGGATAGGTTTGTGCATATGAACCAGCGGATAGCAGCACGTTATTGAGACTTTGGTTGGTATTTGAGGTGTTGCATTCCTTTATGGAATTGATTACCGTGTAACTGATAACCATTTGTGCCTCCCTCACAAATCATCGAGAAATCAAGCTCTCTGGTTATTTAATTTTAGGATGATGGCTGCAAATACAGGCCGCAAAATACTGATGAGAAACCCCTTATTCCAACCACCACCACCTCCAACCACAACAAAACTCACTTATCTATTCCGCCTCCAGTAACCACGCGTCTAGAACCGTTATCCCGCCCCTCTTTCAGCTAGTCAATCCCTGACCAGCTACTGCAAGCAGACCCTCGCTTTCCACCCCCCCACCTCGGCCGAGCCTCAATCTATAGCCCGCCCCTCCACAAGGCTAATCCCTAACAGCTAAACGGGGCCGACAGAGACGGTTTATTTGGTTAGTTAGACTTGAGTTAGCGTTCGCAAGCTTCATCCAGCCAGTTAGGATGGGAATGAGGATGAGATGGCGTGTTCGTCTCGTGTACCAAGCTTGGGCTGTGTCTGAGCACCTTGTTCGCAGTAGACCCTGCATCTATCTACATTTGCTTTGCTGGCGGCAGGGGGTAGGGGTCATGGCGAAGGAGGGCCTAGATAGATAGAGGGGAAAGAAAGGGAGGATCTTGTGATCGGGGGGCTGAAGGGATTGCAGTGTAGAGTGTCGGCGGGATTGAGATGGGGAATTCTCGTTGTATCTCGGGGAGATTGATTAGAGGGAGGGGGCTTTTTATGGGTATGTGCTGTACAGAAGAGGACAGATGACCAGCAGAAAACTCTATGTATCTGAGAAGTGGAAAAGGGAGATGAGACAATGCAGATGGGGAAAGTTTATTTATCTACGTTGCAGTAGCCACTCTTGAGGTATTTGCTTTGTATTGGAGGAGGTAGACATGTACGTGTGTACGGCGTCAAGGGAAGATAAGGCTTTCGAACATAGCCAGCAGAAAGCTCCCATTGCCAGGTCTGAATGCTCTATCCGTCCTACGCAGTGTAACGGCAACGGAAGTTGTGGGACGGGCTACAAAGCACGGTGGAACGTTCTGAAAATGGTGATATAACTAGATTTCAACGCACTCTTCGAACTGTGCGCATATAGTTACCGATTGTTGTTGTTGTCTGGTTGGCTGGAACTCTCATCCAGCGGGCGGTATATAAACCGGCACACACACAACGCGGCATGTTAAAGGTCCCATTAAATTCCCAAGTGAGTACCCAGCGCTTCCAGCAGTTCCGGCGCTGAAACGTTTCCCCTCCATCATTTTTATACCGTGGAAGATCCTCAGAAAGGTTATTTCGAGGGCAAGACCTAACGCCGTGCAGATCATCGGCTATTGACTGAGGTTGGATTTCAAACGCTTATCGAGCTTCCTCCAGGTCGATAGATAGTGCAAAGGTAGCTTTCCCCGGATTTTGGGGCTCGGTTATGATCGAAAGCTTCACGCGATCAGCCCAACGGAATGTTCGGGGAACACACGATATGGCCAATTTCGTATATGTAGGCGATATTTCTCTTTTCCCTTTTTCCCCGCATCTCTCTAACTACCCGCTCAAAACCTTGGTAGGTTCGGACACAGGGCGGATTCAAGCATGTCGCCGGGTTTCTTTTCAGGCCCTATCCAGTCACTCTGCTCCGCCCACCTGTCAGTCAACTGACACCTGCGGCCGGCGACTTCCTGGGCTACCCAGAACTCTGCTTGGCTGTTCCGCGGAGGTAGATGTTTCCGTCGTCGTCACCAACACAGCACAATGCTCAGACAAAAGCGGGTAGATCATGCTGGCCGTTGACGCGTTCTTATAAAACTGTCATGCATATTCCTTGCACGCGAATATATGCAGAGTTATATAGTTTCTTCGTAGATACACCACGAATACACGCCATCAAGTTTCAAACTAACAGCAGCAGAGCCCTTGTTTTAAGTTAGCATCAAACTTGAATAGGTCCCGCTGTGCCGTGCGGGTGCCTAGGCCATGCCATGTTCAAGGATCGACAACCCATCCATACGACTATGTATATTAGAAGCAGGAAAAGCCCTCTCAAATCCAGCTACCGGGTATCGTGTGAGAAACTATGCATGCACCACACCACAGACCCCGCAAGCCGCTGATAGTGGACGGGTAACAAGCGGCACGGAACGAGGCGGCAGCCTCCTGGCGCACGGCACCCTTTAGTACTAGCAAGCCCTGTATGGAGGGGTGGAAGCGAAATTGCCAATCACGTAGGCGAGATATCAAGCGAAGAGGTGGATTCGCGAAGAAGAATGGGGTAAATGGCCGTACTTCGACGGCATAGCATGCCATGTTAGGGACTAACGATGCGAGCAAAACTCTTCATGGGGAGCCACTGCATGGGTGGCTTGGAACCCCCGCATTAATTCGTGGTAATGTATATAATACATAGGATGCAAGTATCCCATGCAGCTTTCTGTTTTGCAGAGCGCCAGGGTATGTCGTTAATAACGTTTCCCCATTGGGCAAAATGTGTTGGAGAGATGGTGGTTTGTATTTTTAAGGTTTGTGGGGAAAACCGAGTGGGTGCGCCTAAACATGCCCCACATAACTAAGTTAGTGGAGCTGGTTCCGCCTCGACTAAAAATAGCCGCCATTTTGAGGGCCGTTGAGTACGCGCTTAACACTCTGAGCGTGGAGGAGGAAAAAGGAGGGAAGGTTAACTAGGAATAAAAAGCAATAACAATCATTAGGAAAATTAAAACCAGGCTCTCCAATCACCAGGGGATTTGACAGCCGAGGAATTTTGTGGCTTTTTCTTACGTCATACTGCGGGGAACACCTACGATCTATCTCCTCTCTAACCATCGCCGGTACGCTGTCATCCTGTAGATGGGACCGACCTTCTGATTCCTGGCTCTATCAGACTGGACCATTTGGAGTAAGGACTCAAGACAACAAGACGAAACAATCCTAGAGAAAATTGCAGCCAACGAAACCCTCTAACCCGAACGAATGCCGAAACCCTGCGCGCCACGACGATCCGAGCACACGGAAGCCTGGTTAGTTACTAATATTTTGAGCCTTGGAGGCAACATGGATGAAGGTTTTAGGCGATTGTCCATAGGCTTAAGAGGGGTATACGCCATTGCCGGATATTGGGCGTCGACGGGCCCATCTTTATGCTTGAGTTTGAGATGGATAAGTTACTTCACTGACACAGCGAGAATGTCGAGGAGGTGCACGGCAGAAACTGTTATTGATACTTGTTGCTTGTAAGCAGCCATCGATATCTTTAATGGGGTCCTAGGACCTTATCCTGGGGCACTTAATGTTAGTGTGGCGCTCTGGGGGCTGGGGTTGTATTGGTAAGGTGCCAATACTGCCTAACTTCGGAAAGGGATAACCCAGCCCAGTCTAGATCCCACCCACTCCCTGCAGATTTGCATTATTTGGATAGATATAGGTTGGGGACTTAATGTAGGTAATGAGGAAGAAAATATGAGAGGAATCTATTCTTATGAAGATTATTACATGGGTCATGAAGTGAGCATTAATGTATTTGAATGAGAAAGTGGACTTCATACTTTCCGTAAAGAGTGCCCAGGGGTGAGTCTGATGCCCACAACAACTGCTTTTCCATACAGAATATTTACCATCTAGATAAAAAGGAAATCAAAGAAATTCTGCCAACATATCTTCCTATAGATTGCATAAACAACCGTCCACAATCAACCAAGTAAAGAACTCAACTAACACTAACATCGTAGTATCCTTTTTCTCTTGTAAGTCGCATCATTAGCATCCTTTCGAGTGTAAGATTTCTAAGAAATCGTTTTATGCAATCATATAAGCGTCTAGGGCTCTAGTGTACAGAAGGTCGCGCTGCCCCTTACAATCCCTAGCAATAGGTTGTAATATATTTATTATAGGCCATAGTCTTTTCTGCCAATACAAGATCCTTGACTTCATGGTTAACTGTAGAGGCAGGGTGGGAGGTGAAGGTCTTATTGTCCACAGATGAAGGGTTATGTATTGATGACTTATTATCTGAGAATAATAAGTTATTATTTTAAACAACCTTCTGTTCTTTCCAGGTTTTCTTTCATTCTGACTATAAATCCATGGGCAGGGTACTTAACTCATTGTTAGTCCTATTATCCACCTCCTTTGTTATCTTTGCTTCCATAAAGTACTTTCAGAATGTGAAATGATATATAATAAAGACTGTACAGCCAGGATCAGTTAACTTGTGTTTATAAAGGGATAACTTTTCAGAATGCATTAGAGCTTCTGCCATCACAGTCTTGGTAATGCAGTGTGAAGAGGAAACTGGATCATTTCCTTATTAAAAGGACCTAACAAACCACAAGAAGAATGAATGGAGGAAGTATTTTTTATAGTTAGAATACCATGATTCAGTAATGACTGCCAGAATCATTATGACTGTCAGCCTGTTCAGTACTTTACCATCCAGAATGCTAATGTCTCACAATTTGAGAATGAAAGACAATGAGGCAAGTATCTTTCCCGGGCCTATAGTATCCCCTAGAATCGACGTCATTTTGTCAATATATGAATGCCCGGACCAGTAGCTTCGGGGCGAGATCTCATTTCATGGCATCAGGGGGATTATTGTCTGTGTTTAGCAACTGTGGGAGGTTAACCAGCACCCCGGACGGTGGAATAAAGCTGGAAGTGGGTAAATCAAAAGGCTACATTCGGAAAGAGTAACAAAACCTACATAGGACAAAAAGCCCCCAATTCAGGACCAATATGGAGTGGAATCTAGCTTCCCAATGCATTTTGAATTGGTACAGGTGAAAATAATCTTTGCGCCATTTACCGGATGGAAGTGTTTCAACGGACTCAGGTCCAACCTGACAGGGTTACCGTCGTCTCATGAAGGCTACTCAAATAGACAATGACCTCCTTTCTCAGTTATGGCGAAATTGAGGGTCAAACTCAGAGAAAATATGGAAACTTCGCCCTTGGCTGGACCCCTTGCCCCTTTTCCTCCACACTCATGCTGGAGAAAGGGTATATATTCTCTCTATCCATATTCCTATCACTATCAAGTTTCATTGAAATTTGGTTTAGTAGAAGATAGACTTCGTACGATGTAGTATTTAAAGTATGTCTTGGTAGCATTGATAATCTACTACATTCTCCCTTATTATGACTACCTTTCTGCCTTTTCCAGCAAACCGACCACAAAGTACGCCGAGTATTGATCGGCCTTTGATCATCATTCTTTAGGTACAATCCTCACGTCCTTTCTCTTTCGCCCTATCAAGCTCTCTCTTGTATCCTTTCCAAACCTCTGGGTTGATAGTCGATAGCGGTATATAAACCACGTCATATTCCGGGTGGACGACTTGAGGACCTGGATTCCCACGAACGGGTCGGGTCTTCTCCTCCACAGTCCCGGAATCATACTCTTCGGTGCCGGTAATCCAAAGGAATGTCACTTTAATCTTGCAGGAGCCCAAGTGTCTTGTCCAATCGGCCCACCTGGAGAAAAACCCGTCCTCTGAGTTTTTATGCCGGTTTGCGATGGTGATCTGGATAGGATATAGATGCGCCACTCGCTCGCCATCGGCCGTGTTTTGATAATGCAGGATCAGAGCATCGATTGCAGGGTGGTTATAATCGCGGGGGATATACAAACTGAGCGAAGATCCTAGGTTGTAGGCTGGGGGCGACTTGAAGATTATCTGTTTCATTGGCCCACGCAGACCCAAACTTTTAAGGCCCTTAGAAGCAATCGATTCGAGGACAACGGATTCTAGAAAGAACCCGATTACTGAGGGATTGTTGATAAAATGCCTAATTGCGTCCAGCGTTTCATCCACGGTAAACAACAATTCGTTCATTCCCATTATTTGTTTCGAGACGGCTGTTCTAGCCGCACCACAAATGCACATCCCGACGCCATTGACTTCGAAGAAGAATCTATGATCGATTATTGTCGCAGGGGTACTATCGTCAACGTTCTTTCCTGCAATACAGCAGCGCATGTAGTTTAGGTACCTGGATACCTCTCTTAGTAACTTGAACCGATTAAACTCGTAAAGGGGTTTATTTGTAAGACTTACTGTTCCCATCGTCGGTCGTTGAGTGTGTCTTTCATGTTATCAACGAACTGGCGAGCACTTCGCATCAACCGGGTGATCTCGGGGGCTTCGAAATCCCATTTCCCGCTGGCAGTGCAGTCATCCAGGAAAAGTGGAATTCTTCCAGTGTAATCTTCGAGTTCCCCGCGTGGGTAGTTTCCTGTTGGGATAGCTCGTCTTTCCCACCATGCAGCCATCTCAGACTAGGAGATTAGGGTCAGTTCAAGTTTTTGCTTTTAGGTCACTGTTGGCGTTCTATACTTACGTCACTGAAACCCCCTTGTACGTAAATCGTGGCCTCACTAGCCTGTCGATGACGTGTTGACAGGAAGGAGGAATTGTTCGCAGAAGTGCTCAGGAGGGCCGGGAAACCTATGCGACATCTATCCAACCAGCTTCGGACCATTGCCTTGAGTTCGTTCTGCCCTGTCGTATCGTCTGGAGCAAATGCATTGACCTGGTCGATGATGAAAGTCACACCTTTACCATAAAGCGTAATAAATCCTTCAATGTCGTCCAGTGTCTTGAATGAAAGGATTTTGTCCAACTTCGCCCGGTCGTCTGCCCAGGCAAAGAACATAGCGTTTTGCACGTATTTAACGGCACCACTAACGCAGAGACGACAATCAGGGATGTAAATAACTCGGTGCCCGGTAGCCGTAAGGTAATACATGATGGTTGCCAGGATGTGGGATTTTCCATAGCCGATGGGACCATAAAGCCACAAGTCCGTAACCTTCGAATTCGAACCTCGTAAAACATCTATGAACGAATCTGCAATAGTTGCGAATTCTTCCCGTCCCATGTACAAGTATGAACCACATGGCGAGTGACCTCCCTTGAAACGCTCTGGCATTCTTAACCCAGCATAGGGATATGGAAGATCAATATAGGTTCCTGGGTTAGACAGCCGCTTCCTCGCGTCATCGGCGTCAGAAAAAGTTTGCTGAAAGTGTTGGAGAACTTCTGCACGTCGAACTTGGGCCTCGTTCATTCGCTCTTCTGGCAATGTCAAATCTTTAGAAATCGCCTTATTCAGGGCATCTGCCGTTCTTTTACGATTCTCTTCGCTTTTCTCCGACTCCCCACTACCTTCAGCTAAATGGACACGCTTCGGTGAGCGAGTGATGACGTCGTCCATCCCCTCTTCTTCCAGAGCCCCTAAAGTAGACAAGTAGTTAGCACTGCCAGAACTATGTGCGGTGAGAATTTTTCAACATGCTTTTATGAATTACGCGTTGCTTAGCCCGTATTTTCCCAAGAATCACCGCGGTCCCGGCGGATATCCCTTGGCTAGTTAGGAAAACGTCGGTACCACCCGAAATAAGAACCCATCCGCTGATACCGGCGTCGATAATCGCCTGCGCATCCTTCTCTGGGATCTGATGTCGCGAATGAGAGTTTACCCATGCCACAAGGCCTTTGGGGTCCAGACGATCCACTGAATCTGGTTGGTCTGCCTCTGATGATTGAAAGAAGGGAGTTGGAGCCTGACCGAAATCAGGGGGTCTCTGAATGGACATGATGGCGGGTGGGGAGAATGAGGGTAAGGGAGGGAGGAAAAGAGCTGGGGAGAAGGCGGTTGAGCAAGAGAGAACACAGGGTGGCAGGGTAAGGAAGAGAGAGCTGGGGAGAAGGTGAGAGAGAAGTGAGTGGCAGGATGAGGAACACAAAGACGCGATGGACTAGCAGGTGTGGTGCCAAACGTCAGATTTACGTAAGCTGGCCAGGCTGAGCTTATAGATCGTTAGTTAACTAGCTCCCGCCCGGAACCTAGCGGGAACTATTTTAGTTAAACATCAGATGTAGTTATGGTTGATCCACAGTTTATTGATCCCTGAAGATAAGTGCTCATCCTCTTCACACCATCAGGTCCCGGCTCGTTCACGACGCCTGAAAAGATACAGGAGGCTGGTGGCCTAGAATCTGCTCCTGTGGTGATATCGTCAACCGAGTCACAGTGGGGTCCCAGCGAACTCGAACCAACAGAGGAAGATTCTCAAAAGAACGGCAAGGCACGAGTCCAATACTATGTCGTTGGCTTTAAAGAATGGAAGTGAACTAAGGGAGAGGATGTTGTCATTTGGTTTAATGGGAAGAGGAGGTTTGCTTGGCTCGCCCACTCTATGAAATAGAAGCTTGAGGAGTGGGTAGATGCTCCACCGAATTCCATGCGGGATTGGGAGGATATTATGAATTACGAACATCGTTTTGATTTTTTTTTTTGCTTGCGAACAGACGAAAGAAGAAAATTAGCGTTAGGAAAGGAAAACAATATCTTAGTTTTCCCACGGTGTTTCCACTGTTCCGCAGTTACCACTGCAGCTCAAATTTTGCCATAGTGCATAGGCCACAGTTGTGAGGTCATATCCAGGGAAGCGGAGACACTGGACTTACAGAGGGTTCCCTTGAATGACTGGCATGGCTCCCCTCTACGATGTTTGTCGGGGTGGCTACTGTGAGTTCCGCCGCTGTTGACTGACGTTGCTTGTATAGCTGTAGACTTTTTAACTAGAATGCTGGGAGGGGAGAGCATTAGTATCTTACCTAGTCATAGATAGAGAATGGATCATCATCGTGCACAATCCTTTATAGATGGTACTAGGAGAGAAGTAAGAGGACTGGTACTTTGCGTGGCGTAGTGAAGCAATTAAACCTCAGTATTCTAGTCAACCAGACCACGGAGGGCCTCTCCTGCAGAGGCGTAGGGGTCATTGAAGTTGCCGTGGATGATGACAGGCGGGCCACAGAGCTGGCAGCAATCTAGCCAGCTATTTGCTGCAAGCTATTATATTTGTAAATAGTTGTGGGTGTCCTGTTGACATCGTCGGACCGAGAAAGCGTAGCCGATAGCGTGGGCTCGGTTTGCCGAGGAACGCCGCCGCGTCAAAGCCTCATCTCAAAGCCTGGAGTGGACACTTGACGACGCATCCTCCCACCTCCCATCCCAGATATTACCAGAATGCCTCCGCGGTATTATTGAGGTCTAGGGGTTATCTGGGCCTCACTACACAAGCTAACGCTGCCGATTCACCCCGTATCGCCCCAACCTCCTCTCCGACACGGCCGTTCCAATGTATGAACGGAATTGACGTAGTTATTCATGAGGATTGAGATGATTGATTAATTAAGCTATGTAAGTTCTTGACCACTATTTATATGGTTCAGATCTTTGATAGTCTGAGATAATGAAAATAGAAAAGGCCATGTAATTACATAGGGAAAATCATAAGAATAACTGAAAACTATCTAATTTCCAAAAGATAAGAAAATGCCAAAAGGATCAAATAAATGAATGTAACCACAGAAGTTGAGTGTGGTAGATTGATTCAGTGATGGCATTGAGGCCATTGATATAGCAGATATAGCACAGAATCTCACATACCTCCTCAGTAAATGGTAGAGATGTTTAGTGATAAAATCAACATAGTTTTGTACTTATATCCATCAAGTTGATGAGACAGCAGAATGTCTTATGAGTAGAGTAGGTTAGTAGTTTAGTAAAGTCATCCACTAGCATCTCTTTCATTTCTATCCACCTAATCAATAGGTAGCATTCTTGGACCTCCTGGCAGAGCCAGTGATTATGAATGTCAATATGGCAGAGCTTCATCACTATTTAAAAAGAATCCTCCTAGAGTAACTATATCACCTGAGTGTTATCATTGTGGATAATCAATTCATATTAGGGGTTAAATCCCATTTATTTGAAGAGTCTCCTCCACTAATATGCCTCACAAGTAGTAGTAAATATAGTAAGTAGTTCAGATTTAGTAGAAGATATACTTACAGTCTGTTGTTTAATGAACTTCCAGTTAATTATACCTTCAAAAAGGATAAATACCATCTTATGAGTATTCTATTAGGTGGTGATATTGTCAGTAAATGTAGCATCCATATAGACATGGAACATCAGTTTGTCATCAGTTGAGACACTATATTTAATTGCCAGATAATAAGTTTAATATCTATAAGTAATAAGGTAGTTAATAAGATTACTGTGCTCAGGGCCAGGCTGAATCATATAGTCCATCAGAGTACTTATAGTATATATAAGATTAAGCTGAGTTCTAATAGAAGGGTAAATAATAGATCTCATTTTGTATTAATAATTATAAATCTACTGTAGAGTTAAGGAGCTATCATAAGAAATCATTGATTTAGTAGATAGGGGTGCATAATAGGGTCTACAACATTTAACACTGAATTTCACAGCTATTTTGATCATATAGCTGTCCTGATATAACCAGAGTTTCTTAGTGGCATAATCTTGAAGAACTTAAATTTCCAAAAATCATTAAAGTTCTTTCATATCTCTTAGTTTATAGATCTTCATTAATGCCTCTGTAAAATTAATGAAGACCATCTTATTCCTCCTATAATATAAGATGATGATGTTATTAATATAGAAAAACACTGTAAGATCTAGCCCTATAAATAGATATGGTTTTTCAGGCATCTGGGTTAAACCTAGCTTTTTCAAAGTCTTTTTCAATTCCTCATTTCATAGTAGGGGAAATTCAGGAAGTCCATATAGAGCTCTGAGGAGGAGTAAAAGTTAGCCAGGAAGTTCATATCTGAGAGGTAGTTTGATGTAGATCTCACTATCTATCATTATATTTAGAAAGGCATTAACTGCATCATATTAATGTATTTTAAGGTTAAATGCAGTAGTAATGATTATAAGAAGTCAAAAAACCTTTAGTATAAGAGTTGTAGATTTCATCTCTGCCATTTCATTTTTCTATAGATCTCTATATATGATGATGTAGGTCTTAAACTTCATAATGAGATTATTAGTATTAAATTTATAAATAAATACCCACTTAAGAGGTAAGGTCTTTCATTTCACAAGTCATTTAGATATAGATCTTTAACACTATTTTTACTTGAGAATATTATATTTGATCTGCACAGCTTTTCATCATTCTTCTCTGAATTCATGTTTCATAGCAGACTTTTAACTGTGTGGTGAAGTGGGTAGTTAGTTATAATGAAGATGGTAGGGCAGAGCTTTATGTGTTTTTATAGCTATAAATATAATATAGAACTCTGAAGTGTTATCTATATTATCTAAGGTGATGATGTAATTAGTGTGATTTAGGTTAGATTTTTAAAATTTACATTCAGAGAGTATGTTATCAGAGGTGATATTACTGTATATTTTCCTTGAGAGGACCACTAAATCTTCATTTAATATTAACAGCTCTTCTTGTAGAGATCTGAATAGTTAATTAGAGGGGTCTTCTGAGTTAGAGTCAAGTTTGATATTTGAATCATCAATATATTGAATTCTGCTGATTAGCATTGAAAATTCAGGAGAGCTCATAATGAGTATAGAAGTCAGTTCTGAGGTTAGTAATATCTAAGAAGATAAATTTAGTACTATTTTTAAAGCTAAAGAAGCTGTTGTAAAGGTAGGTGTTGAGGATTTAGTAGGTCTGTAAATTATGATTTTATTATTAAAACTCTTATTCTCTGGAACATTAAATCTTATAGTTTTTGAAATGTCATTTAGAGGTAGTAAATCTGCTGATATCAGAGATGTTAGAGGAAGCTATTTAGGTAAATTATCTGAATTGAAAAAGATATCTTTATTGAATGTGATGTCTCAGATCTCTATAACCTTTTACTCTCATAGAAGCTAGATCTAAAAAATATTATTTATTACATATTTAATTAAGTGTCTAATTTTTGCATGCAGGATGAGTTTTCAGAGCTTTAGGATGATCTTATTAAGAATAAAGGTCTGATATCTATATGTATGTAGGTAGCTAAGATCAAGATTTGTGGTTTTTCAGAGATAAATAGCTAAGGCTTATATTAGAGCTTTTCATTTCAGTTGATAGATTAGTATTTGATTTAGCAAATAAATTACCACTATATAGACCTCTGGCTAGAGGTCTTCCAGAAGATTTATAGCAATTTAAATGATGTAGGTAAAGGTAATTATCATATCCTCTGAATATTCTGCTGCACTGTTGGATTCTAGAGTTTAAGTAGAAGATCAGTCAATATAAATATCATATAGTTTCATACAGTCTATAAATATTTTAATAAGTGAGGTCTCCCTATTCATATGAATAGTTAGAACATGAAGGTTATAGCATTTTTTAACTTTATTAATGAATTTTTTGAGGAATTCCTTGTATCAATCTTTGATTGGAAGTGCCTCCACCCTGTGAGTATAAGTAAGTAATTTATAGATGTAAGTAAGATATCTATCTTCATTATAAGCTAGAGATATGTGAGTTAAATCAAAATGAATGACTTTAAATAGCTTATCTTCTCTATTTATTAATATTCAAGAGATTTGAAGATATGCTTTTCCCCTCCTGCAATTAATGTAATTTATAGTTCTCAGGCTGTCTATCAGGCAAGCTCTGATGATGAATTTAGGTAGATATTCAAAAGCTTCAGGTTCTGAATAACCCAAACATTTATACTATAGAGTTATAGTAGCTGATATAGAAACTCAAGAAAGTGTTCAGATAGTATATATTGTCTCATTTTCATTAATAATTAGATTGTATTTAAGAATAAACTTCTTATAATGATGTTGTAAGTAGAATAGAATATTATCTTTCTTATTAATTAGTTTGTAATTTAATTCATTGATTTTAATACTCTATCTATTAAATGCAGGAGTTACTGTAATATTTATGAAAAATATGAGAATATAGATAACATCTTAAAGGATGTAGTGTTTTTCACTGTGAGGAGTCTACAGGCATATAGAGATATTATTATAGCTATAAATTGAAACTAGTGTATCTCCAGCCCACATTAATTTCTTAACAGAGTAAAAATCACAAAAATGTCAGAGATCATTACAAACATATCAGCTTGCTCTATTATCATATATGAAGCTATTCTTGAGTGGGTAGTGCTCATATTGAGAAGAATTACTATTAAAAATAATTGTGGTAGTTGCAAACACATCTTTAAAGGAGTTATCTGAGTCTTCTGGTAGATTAAATTTAAAAGTAATAGTAGTATTAGCATCATTTTTTAAGGTAGAAAGGAAGACTGTTTTTTCTTCATTCTTTTCCTTCTTCCATCTTTTCAGGGCAGCCTCTACTAATAGCTTAATTTTAGGGATTTTAAGTACTCTTTTAACCTTCTTCTCTTTATTCAAATCTAGATTGAAGCTTTTCAGGCAGTTATTAGGGTTAATATAGTAGTAATCAGCCCAGTAATGTTTGGATCTGCAAAGACACACTCTGGGGATATTCAATCAATTACCCTCTATCTTTATGCCTGAGTCCAATGGTTTTTCCAAGTCCTTTATTGTTGAGTTTCCTTGATATGTTGCAAAGACTGTCACTAATGTGTTTGTATAGGTTTCTTTAATATTAGTAGTTCTAAGGTTGTCACAGAACTGCTCCACTAAATTATCAATAGAGATTATAAACTTATTAAATTTCTTATACTTATTGATACTGATTTTCTATATCTTACTCTAGTTTAAATTAACCTTTTGAACTACTTCTAGAAATTTAAAGATACTAGAACATTTATTCTTATGATCTTTAATGTTATATTTAACTATCTTAACACAGAATAGCTGCTAATATTTTACCCAGTCAAACATGTTTTTATTCTGCAGGCTGCAAGATAATTCAATATATTTATAACTCAGTTTAACCTCTCTTCATTAGCTAATTAATGTCTTTTAAGATTTAAGAATTTAAATCATCTGATGAGGATCTTCCACCTTCCTAAGGAAATATCTGATCTCCTATGTGATGTGCTTATAAATATATATTATCACTACTTTTACTATTATCATATAACTTTTGAAGTTCTTCTTCTATATGATGTACACTCATGCAGCCTAATTCTATTTATTCAGAGATTTAGTGAAATCTTCTGTATAGAGATTAGATTTAATAGGCAGTGTAGCAGGGTTCTCAAGAGTCATATAGTATTTAAAATTATTAGTATGAATGATGTAGAGTATGTTCTCATACCATTTATCCTAATCCTTAATATTGAATAGAACAATTTTGGTGCTGTTTGATGACATCTCAGAGGTAGAAGAAGGAGGAGGATAGTTATAGGATCAAATTAATTAGTTCTTCAGGTGAAGAACATATAATATAGGGTGAAGATTGAAGAAATAATGATAATAAGGGCATATAGAATGTCTAGTATGCAGTGGAAGTTTCTGGGCTCATAACTATAAATAGAATTGACATAGTTATTCATGAGGATTGAGATGATTGATTAATTAAGCTATGTAAGTTCTTAACTGCTATTTATATGATTTGGATCTTTGATAGTCTGAGATAATGAAAATAGAAAAGGCCACATAATTATATAGGGAAAATCATAGGAATAACTGAAAACTATCTAATTTCTGAAAGATAAGAAAATGCTGAAAGGATCAAATAAATGAATGTAACCATGGAAGTTGAGCATGGTAGATTGATTTGGTGACAGCATTGAGGCCATTGATATAGTGGATATAGCGCGGAATCTCACACAATGGCAGCTTCGACTGCACCATTCCTGTTCCCTCGCCTATCGACTGGGCATTCATGACATGATACAAAGACTTCTGTTTCCATATCTGGCGGAATCTTTCACCTTTTAGGGCCTGTGTGGGGTCTGTCTTTGGGGTACACAAGGAGTCTACGATCGAACACCGAACAACGACCTTGAACATGGAGGACGACTACTCCGCTTCGCAACGGAGTAAATTCCGCTTCAAATCGAAGCGGCACGCGTCAGACTCCAAATCAAGCTCAGAGGATGGAGGGAAGAATGCCGGAATCACTTCTTCAGCGGTCGATCCGCGTCGCCGTCGCCGTCATCGTCATCATCATCGTCACCATCGCTCCTCTAAACGTCACAAGTCAGCTCACTCCCCACAACCACCTGACGATGTCCCATCTATTCCCCCCGACGTTGCATTTCGCGAATCCCTCTTCGATGCCCTCGCCGATGACGAAGGCGCCTCATACTGGGAGTCTGTTTACGGTCAACCGATTCACACATATCCACGCCCTGATCAGGGTGGTGAGCTGGAACAGATGACGGATGAGGAATATGCGTCGTATGTGCGGGCCCGTATGTGGGAGAAGACACATGAGGCTGTAATTGAAGAACGGGAACGGAGGCGCGAGGAGCGAGAAAGGAAGAGACAAGATACCAAACGGAGCAGGGATAGAGGGCCCACGGACATGGGCAGTGAGCGGGAGGCATTCGAGAGGATGATAGATGAGAGTCTACAGCGGGGACAGGAACGGAAGTCGAGAAAAAGGAAGGCTGATATTTGGCTCGATATTTGGAAGCGTTATTTGGATAGTTGGGAGGATTTGAATGCCCGTGCTCAAGCCACTTCCTTACATTCCAATGCTGTTGGCACCGAATCCAATTCTGTGCCCAGTAATGAAAAGCTGCGGAATCTGATCTTCTGGCCGGTTGAGTCGGGGAAACGCAAGGATATCACCCCGGATGCAGTTGAGGCTTTCATCCGGAACGCACCTACGCCTACCCCTATTGATACCCCCGCGTCCGACCCAGCGGCTGAACACGGAAGGCCGCGCTCTCATCCATCAGATTTGCTCACTGTACTTAAGATCGAGCGCGTGAGGTGGCATCCGGATAAAATTCAGCATCGGTATGGCGCCCTTGGAATGGAAGACCAGCTTGTCAAGAGCGCAACTGAGGTTTTTCAAATTCTTGATCGCCTATGGGTGGAAGAGCGCGAACGAATGCATAAATAAGTCCTCCCGCCTTTATGCTTTCTACAGGACCCAGCCAGCGGTGTCATGGATGAAATAATGCATGCTAGCAAGAATAAACAATAATCTTGTATCGTCGAGCGGTATCTGGTGCGCTTTCTCGACTCCGAAGAGAACCCTTAGGAATGCTATGATGCTTGCTGCCATCCCAGTTGAAATGATGTTTGTTTCCAAGTTGTGGACAAGAAGAGGCTCCAGGCCAATCATCTCCCAGCCCGACGAGCTTCGAATCCTTCGGTTTCATTAATTTTGACACAATCGACAGCGAGACGCCAAATTACGGATAATAATTAAAACGGTGTGATTCTCGCAAGTTTTTACCCTCAATGGGTGAAGGGCCGAAGGCCAAGGCGGGAGGCCCTAGACTCAGCCGCGGAGATTTTCGTCCGCGGGGCGGCTGGGGTAGTTATGCCTAGCTACTGTTATTATTAGCAACCCACTGCCAACGTCTAGTTACGTCAACGCTATTGGTGCCCAAACTAACTGACTTCTTGAAGCTATCAAACGTTTCCTACTACCCTAACAAATACGACATTGCCCCCCGATCGGGCTAGCAGTGCCCTGTGCAATGAAAGACCGGACTAGCAGTAGCATGATGCATCAACAAGTCGTGGACAGCTTCGTCACCAAGCAGGCCATGCAATGGATGGTGTCTCCCCAAAGACCACTATAAATATACTCGCCTCCTTCCAGTCTGTTTGATATCACACAATGTTGAGCTACAATTCAGGCTCATAAATCCTTTTCACCCTGGTTTTGTTTTCATCTTTTCTCTTTCCTTTGTCATTTAGTGCCCATTGAATAAAGCTCGGGGCATCAGCTATTCGAGATGTTGAGGTACCTTGTTCCGTATAGCTTAGCCCTTCTTTCGTTGAGCAACGCTCTATATGCGCAAGAATGTCCTCTCATTGGACCAGCATTCCCAGCTCCTCGAGCCCTTTCCTCTTCGTCTGCTTGGAAGACCGCTATTTCTGACTTTGAGTCAAATTTGAACGATTTGCTTGCTCAGCCTGATTCCCTCCTCGACTCCAATACGACGTCTTTCTCGCTCAATATTTTCTCCGTCGACGAGGACGACCTATTATATGAATACCATTACGACGCGCCCGGCCTTAAAGGGTCAATTGCGGAGGGGCAGAAACTCGATGGCGACACGGTCTACAGGATTGGAAGTATTTCCAAAGCCATGACCGTTTACGCATTCTTGGCGGAAGCAGGATTCAAGTACTTTGACGAACCAGTCGCAAAGTTTATTCCAGAAATTGCTAAGGCTATTGAGGAGAATGGTGATAACCCAGACGATACCTTACTCCCGCAGTGGGGTGATATTACTTTGGGACAACTTGCTGGCCATTTATCTGGTATTGGACGAGGAAAGTCGCCCCTATTGTTTTCTTCCGGGCCAGGTTTTGACTAACTCCTAACAGATTATCAAAGCGACACTGCAGGTGTTGTAGATCAATCCATGGCTGCGCAACTCGGGCTTCCACGATTGCAGCCCTCTGAGATTCCAACCTGCGGATTCATTGGTACCACATACAAACCATGCAGCCGAGAAGGTACGTATTCGCCTAATACCCATTGGTGGTTATATGTTTACTAATACATTATGATCCTTTCAGAGATGTTCAATGAATTCCTTGGCCGCCACCCAATTTTTCCTTCGTCCACTACCGCTGTATATTCCAATGTAGCTTTCGATCTCTTAGGACTAGCCCTCGAAAACATTAAAGACGGCGTTCCATTTGAAGACTTGGTCATTCGGTCTCTTGTCAAACCCCTAAAACTGAATCGGTTCGGTGTCGAAACGCCTGACAACTCCTGGGGGGTTATCCCAATCGACCCTGAGACTTCTAGCTGGAACTTTTCCCTTGGTGCCGCTAATCCGGCCGGAGGATTTTACTCGAGTTCAAATGATCTCGCACGCGTTGGACAATCAATTCTTCGATCTACTCTCCTCTCGCCCAGCGACACACGGCGTTGGTTAAAACCCACTTCCCATTCCGCTAGTTTGACCTTCGCTGTCGGCAGCCCATGGGAAATTTATCGTGCCAGCAAACCACGGGTGTTCGACCTTTACACAAAAGACGGTGATCTTGGAAAATACAGCACAAGTCTTGGTTTGAGCCCAGACCACGATCTGGGATTTACCGTCATGGCTGCTGGTCTCAATGCAGGATCACAAAAGACGCTCGTCTCGGACTTAATCGCGGCCTTGTTCGCTACTACCGTTGAGCAAGAAGCTCGAGTCCAGGCTATCGAAAACTTCGCTGGAACCTACTCAAGTTCAACGGATGCAGGAGCCGAAAACGCCACTGTAATTAAAATCAGCGACAATGTGGATGAGCAAACCACAGGATTCGCAATCGACTCATTCATCCTGAACGGTGTCCCGTTGGAGGACCTGATTGGCGCTAAGCTGCCTGCATCAACCAACTTCACCCTCCGTCTGCAGCCTACCGGTCTAAAAGCAAAATACACGAACAGCTCGTGCGAATCAGTCAAGTCGCGAACGTCTTTTCGCATGGTTGCGAACGTCCCCGAAGCATACGGCAACGCTTCCTTGACTCCGGATCCTATTATTAGCTCTAGCTGTTGGGCATGGGCGGCAATGGACGGCTTATCGTGGGGACGTATCTCGATTGATGAGCTTGTTTTCGATCTTGACAAGAATGATAAAGCGGTGTCCTTGGAGATGAGAGCCACTAAACAGGTGCTGTTGAGAGAAGGGGGGAAGTGAATTGTCAGGGCTTCACTAGATGCAGGTTGCATTTGTTGATTTCAGGAGAGGGTGTTTTTCTTCTATATAGATGGGCATTTATATTAGAGACAGGGATGTGTATATGCTCTACAATATGTATACTACACTATAATATATATATTCTATGTCATAAGAGCTTTATCGTAATACTATCTTCTTGATACAGAGGAGAGATACATAATTCGTGGGGCTTAGGGGGGCGGGGCAGACTGTATATATCACAAGAGTAATTTACGCAGGAAGGGGTTACCATGGAATATATATAACAACATAATGGAAGGAATACTATCCTAATATCAGAAATAGGGTGAAATGAGCAGACGGGGGGTTCCCCTGGACAGAGTTCGATATCACGTGACACGACAATGACGATTTCTCTCTTCGAACGAACTGATAGCAACAAACATCGACAAGTTCTCCAGGAATCAACACCCGCCACAACCATGGCCTTGGTATCATACTCCGACTCTGAAGGCTCCGACTCCGAATCTACCCCCGCCCCTCAACTCGCCAAAACCACAAAACCCGCTCCCGCAACAGCTACCAGCCCATCCAAACTTCCCTCCAAATCCTCATCCACCTTCCAGCCCCTCGTCGACCGAAGCAACCCACGCAAAATCCTCGTAAATTTGTCTGATGCAGATAAAGAGAAAAGACCAGATGGGACAAATGAAGAGAACGGCGACAATGACGGCCCAGTGAGAAAACGCGCGCGAATAGGTGCCGGTGGCGGATTTTCGGGCTTCAACTCGTTGCTCCCCGCACCGAAGCGGACGGGAGCTGCTGTCAAGACTGGTTCTGATGGGAAGGCGGGCGCGGCGAAGCCTGCGCGGAGAGTGTTTAGTTTGAAAACTGGCGCGGAGCCGGGGTTTGATAGGCGGGCGGATGCGGAGATGAAGTGGAATCTTAACAATGCTGCTTCTGCTGCTGCTGCTGGCGGCGGTGGTGGGGGTGTTGGGGAGGGTGGTGAAGCTGCGGCGAGTACCCAGACGGCTGAACCAAGTAAAGAGGGGGGGGAAACGCCGGTTGTTAAAATTACAGGGAATGCGATGAGATTCAAGCCCCTCTCCGTGGCGAGGAATCCGACGAGGAAGAAGACGAGGACGGTAGCGCCGTCGTCTGCAACGACGGTAGAAGGGGGGAAGACAGCTTCAACGGGCATAACTACGACGCATGGACCGAAAACAGAGGACACGATACTTAAACCAGCTTCGAAGCCCAAAGTGAGCCTCTTTGGATTGGGCGCTCAAGAACAACCTGAGCCTGCCGCGGCTCCCCAACCCTCCGCCGCTTACGAACCTCTCATATACAACACGCCCTCTGAATCTACATCTGTAGGCGCTGAACCTTCCACCGCCCCAGTAGAACCCTCAACCTACCAACCGACCGAGCCCTCCGCCCCGCAACAAGCTCAGTCCCTCGCCAGCATTGCAGATGACCTAAACCTTTCCCGTGCCGAAAAACGTCAACTTTTCGGCCGCCAGGCCACTTCGGCAAATGACGCGTATGCTGCTCAGCCGAACCACAACATCATCACCTTCAACACGGACCAGGAGTACAATGCCAACGCCTCCTACCTCACATCCGCCTCCGAGGCAGAGTTGGCTGCGCAACAACACAACCCACTCCGCTCCATTGCGCCAGGAAAACACAGCTTGCAGCAGCTTGTTAACGCCGTTAGCACTCAGCGGGAAGCGCTTGAGGATAGTTTTGCTACAGGGAAGAGGAATAAGAAGGAAGCTGGGACCAAGTATGGATGGTAATGGGATTCGGACTGGAATGGAATGGAACATGATTTTGTGCCTGTTGTTCACTATTCTGGAGCGGCTTGGTGTTTATATACCCGATATACTGGAGCGTTTATGGCGTGCTTATTTATTGGAAAATGGACAGAATTTATATGGTTTTATTACGACATAGATTGATATGGTTTATTGGGAACATAAGCTAGTAGAATTTGTATTATACGGATCTTTATTTCTTCAGGTCGTGTTTAATCTATTATTTTGCATGCCCATCTAGAGATAAATTATCGGGGTAATGAGCAAAAGTTATCGATCTGCCTTATTTGAATAGCATAAGGTACATGCATGGGCTGCCGCTCAACAATCAGCCCACCAGATCCTCGCTGACAGGGCTTAAATATCTTATCTGATTTCGCTCGGCTTGCCGAACCAGGCACTTGCCGAACCTTTATTTGACGACATACAATTTGAGATTAGGGAGTAAACGATTATGAACTAGAACCCAGAAAGAAGAATACACATAACTTTTATATTGGACATAAGGCCATAAAGAAAAATATACCAGAAGAACATCACTACACAATAGGTATTATACAAAACCATAAAACATAAATCTTAAACAAGACCAAGAAAAACCACAAGCACCAGTCTAATGAGAACGCAACAAAAAAACGCAAAAGATTTTTATCCCGATACATCAACAACTTCAGCAAACCATTGTTTCAACGCCAAACTCAAAATAGCCGGTAACTCCTGAACGTCCCGAACCACCAAATAATATGCAAAAGGAAACCCTTCAAGATATCTCTTCATTTTCAACTTCATCTCCCCCGTCCCCATCCCATCGGGCTCGAAACTCGCTTGCGTTAGATCAAGGATGGAACTCCCCTTCACGGCATCCACAATGATAAAGACGATCATGATCCGCTCTTCTTGGGCTTGACGGACTAGGCGGCGAATGGTCTCGTGGTCCTCGCAGATTCCGTCTGAAATGATTAGCTCAAGCTGCCATAGATCTCCGCTCCCACTCGATCCAGAACGTTTCATTTTTGCCTCGCGGAAAAGGGCGATCGAATCGGCAATTAGCTTCCGGACGTTGGTGCCCGTCTGCTTGTAACTGAACTGCTGGAAGATCTGGGTACCTGCTTCGGATGAGAAGGGTTTGCCGAATTCGTGTGCCACGCGGACGTGCTCCTCGTCACCGAAACCGACGACGCAGAGGTCGCCGGCTTCAAGCATGCTTAGACTTTTTGCGACTAGAGCGAGGGTTTCGAAGGCGAGCTGGCCGCTACCGCTCTCAAGCATTGACTTGCTGTCATCAACCGCAAGCATGATCTGGTAGCTCCGTTTCGAAGGGACGGATCGTCGCATCCAGATTTTGTCACGCTTGTATTGAGACGCGATGTAGGGGATGATGCGCTTGATGTTGAGCCGTTTGCCGGTTCTGAAATCACCGCGAAGCTTGGTTGCGAGAGTAGGTGCTAGGATTAAGCGAAGTTGTTCGGTCAGAGAGAGGGAAAGGTCGTGAGTAACTGATTCATAGTGAGACCATAATCGTCGCGCTTCCTCCGGAGATGTCAACGGAGCTAATTCAGAGCTGACGTGGAGGGCAGACAGATGGGTGTCCATGTCATCCATTTCTTGGGACTCTTCTGTTTGGCCGTTCTGGTCCGGAGGCAGATTTTCTGTACGGTTATCCCCTGCGACAAAGGATCTAGATGCGTTGCTATCGAGCAAACCAGGCTTACGATCTAGCTCCATTTGGTCTTCCAGCGTTTCCTGGGCAGGGGTTTCTTCATTCTCTCCGGCGTCGGGAAGGAATTCGCTTTCTTCGGGTTTGTTATCAGATTCTACCCCCTTGCTTTGATCTAGACCCTTAGCCTGCTCTTCGTTTGCTTGACCGAGTGCTTGGGTGTCGGCGACATCGTCGTCATCTGCGAGATGTTCGAAGTCTGCATCTTCCATTTTGGCGTCCTGATCTTCGCCCTGGGGAGTTTCTTGATTATCCGAAGCTTCCTTGATTTGACGCTGGCGCCGATGCCACTGTTCGAGGATGTCGCCGAGCTTCTTGAATGCCTGAGTTTGGGAGTCATCGAGACTGCCATTATCTCTTCCTCCAGATGCATTGTTCGCTTCTTTGCCATCCTCGCCATCGTCCGCATTTCCTGTTTCTGGATTTTGCTCCTCGGTCTGATCCTTAGCCCCATGGTCCTGGGTTGCCTCACCAGAAGCCCCTTTCTCCTCATTCTGATCTTGATCAGCACCCAAACCACCAGAAACCTCTTCACTTGGGGCGACATTATCTGGATCTGCTGCTTTGTCGTCTCTTTCTCCCTCCAACATCCCCTCCTGTTCCTCCTCTTGCGCTGTCTCAGGTTCAGGCTCCCCTTGTTCAGGTTCCCCAGTCTCCTCAGGGATGAGATTCTCCTCTTCATTGGCAAGGTCTTCTTCACCCTCCTGTTGTTCTTGTGAGTCGGCGTCTTTGTCGTCGTTAGCCTCCTCTTGAACATCTGGTTCCCCTTCCCATTTGCTATCGTCTTCATCTGACAGACCATCCATATCATCATCCATATCAGACCCTTCCTTTCCTTCATTCTCCGGGCCGTCAAGTTCCATATCTTCGGGTAGGTCAAGAACCGGTTCCTCCTTCGCTTGAGGGTCAGTCACATCCATGTCTTCCCTACCAACGGCCTCTCCTTCATCATCAGGGGGCTCCGAGCCTTCGTTGTCGCTCTCCTCTCCATCTTTTGTCTCGTCCACTTTCTCGTTCTTTTGTTCGGATGCCGCGGCTTTGTCTTCAGACTGTTCACCCTTTCCTTCCTCATTCTCCGTATCTTTTTGCTCTTTGTCATTGCTTCCATCCCACATCTTCTCATCAACAGCCGAGTTATCCAGTCCATCAACGCTTCCCGCTTCCTCATCCATATCCATATCATCCTCTTCCTCCCCTTCAGAACCACTCCCTTCTTCCTCCTTTTCATCCTCAAAATCACTCCTATCCGCTTCAAGATCCTCCTGATCCATATTGACGGCATCATCCACATCTTCCTGGTCTTCCTTCTCTCCGTCCATCTTTTGCTTCTCCTGGGCTAGATCAGTGAGATCTTCATCATCTTGGACATCTTTGCTAATATCTTCCGCTCCTTCTCCTTCACCAAGTCCAGTTCCGCTTTCCAACTTGTCGGACTTGCCTTGCTCGTTCGAGCTTTCAGATGGACTGCAGAAACCTTCGGAAACGACTTGGTTAAAAGATTTTGCCAAGAGATAAGACATTTTGCACATTTCTCGGTGCAATGCCGAGTACCGGTAAAGTATATCGGTACAGATTGATTTGTACTGCTCAGCGATCGGTGTAACGACCGAGATCGCGGCAGTAACAATAGCAAGAGCACCAGGTTCCTCTGTGGAAATATATTGGACCTGGGCCAAGACAGAGTTGATGGCACCGACAATGTCCGACATATGGAGCTCTGCAACTGCTTTCGACATGGCTTGATCTGTTTTTACAAGCCATGCTGGATGTTCTGTTGACGAAGGGGCTGTAGCTAGGGAAGCGCTGATTCTCTGTAGGGCAACGAAAATCTTGTCCATCGCGGATAGGAGGGAAGAATCGAACTCTTGAACAGAAATGTTTATTTGACCATTGGCGTCCACTATCGCAGAGGTGCTCAATTCTGTCCACGGGAGTATTTGCTCCAAAGCAAAAGTCATCTCAGGCCTTTCGTTGACCCACCGGAGAATATCGGATCGAATATCTGTGAGTAATGCTCGGGCATTGGCCATATGCTTTTCGTGGGCGGTGGTCGATAAGCCAGGTGGGAGGGTATCGAGGGCCTCGATCGAACGGAGTAGCGTATTCAGATGGTCTTTCCAAGCATCCAGAGCCTTCAGGACGTCGGATGAATCGGTTTCTGCAAACTTTACGTGGACTTGAAGACAAGAGTTGCAGACACCGATAATGGTGGAGAGCCAGCGGATCGAGCCTTGGAGGTCACGGCGATCAGATACCACACCATCATTCCTGCACAAAGAATTGTCACCGAGATTGGATACGGTTTGCATGTCGCCCACCATCGATTCGATCGAGGCGAAGGTATCCAATTTTGAGGACAGAGTCTCTCTCTGTTTCAATATCCAATGAAGCAAACCTTCGACGGATCCTGCGCTCCGAGCAACTTCAACGTTGCTCAACTCTTCAGAATAATTGCGCGATGCAAGCCGGATACGCGGTACCAAATCCAAGAATCGATGGAAGTACGAATCGGCACTCTTTACACAGGCCAAATCACCGGAAACATTGAAGCTGGGGGTAGTTGAAAGGACCGAAGCGACAGAGCTTTGGCTATTAATGATGTCAGTCCCAACATTGGAACGCACGCCCATGTGGCGAAGATCCTTGAGTTTCTCCGCGTAGAATCTCCGTTTCTGATTCTTGAGGTGCTGGACTTCGTCCTTGTTGTCTGCAGTAAGTGTCTTTGGCGTCTTGGCCTTGAGTTCGCTTATTGTCTCAATAACATCGCGCGTGAAAATGTCAAGCTGATCGCGAGCCGTAAACTCATTGAGAGAGCTTTGGTAGACACGTTGCATGGTCCTAACAGCAGCATCGGGGTCCGTAAATCGGACAGCTCTCTGCTCCCATGACTGGATGTTCTCTCGGCACAGTTCAAGAGCAGTTGAGGAAACAGGTGTTGCTACTGCGAGGCTATAATCGGGCAACGGCTCCGTTTTATCAGCTAACTCAGATAGCCCTTTGGTCACGAGGTTCTCTGAGGGCTGGCTAAGGAGGCTGCGATACTTTCGGACGACCTTGAATAGTTTATGGTGAGAGCGGCGAGCGCTTTCCCGTAGAGCGGTGATATTAGTGTCTTTCCAGCTCGCGAGTTGGATTGCTTGCTGGATGTCACGTTCCAAGGTTTGCCGGCCATCGCTCAGAGATTTCTCAAATATTGGCACAAATGGGAGGTAGTGCTGGAGGAGGTTGTCCAAGGCAGCTATCAGTTTGCTCAACGAAGGGAAATCAGACGAGTACAGCTGCAGGAGCATCCTGAGCTTCTCAACAAGCTGAAGTCTGGACTTGTATTGGCCCATAGCCGTCGAGCAAATAAACTTCTCGAGGGTGGCAACTAGCCCGGCTGAGTGCTCTTCGAGGGGCTGTCCATCTTCAACAAGCCGCAGAGGTGCTGCAATGATAACGTCGTACGCAACAAACCACCACGAGCACGCATCCTCTTCGCACTTCTCCTTTTCAATATCCAACAGGCGAGCCCAAGTCGATAATTCAAGTCGTCGCCAACTGATCAGAAGGGACGTCAAATTGTCATAATGTTCAGCAGCGGAATACTCCTTACTTGCCACAAGCTGCCACTCGTAAACGAACGCGTGAAGCTTCTCGACTTTGGTGATAAATTTGGCCAGAGGCTCCTGATGCCTGAATTGGAAGATCTCTGCACAGCAGGTGATCACGTCCGCAAGGGTTGCATGCTCGGGCCACACCTTCTGGATCTCAGTAAATCGCAGCCGTGTGGCCTCGACGAGGCTTGCCAGCTTTTTAACCTCTACCAGATTCGGATCCGAATAAAAGTTGTAAGATGTTGGCGACTCGCCAGATTTAACTTCATCCAGGAAAAGGATTGCTCCGAGAAGGTGGGATTTCGGATCAGCTGTTGGCAGGTCTGCGGAATTCCTTGACAGTATGGAACCAAGCAGCTGTGTAGACTCCTTCACCAATTGTTTCAATGTTGATTCCTTGTCATTGACAGTAAAGAAGCCGTCGAGCAAACGCGCGAGCTTCAAAGAAACGGTCTTCGATTCAAACCGCTGGGGCATCCCGTTCTCTGCCTCCTCCTCAGCAATGTCGTCATAGGTGGGGAATAGCTGTTGGAACTCTCCGGCATCTGCTTCCTCCTCGTCTTCAAGTGATCCGCGATACTGATACAGGTTTGACTTCTTAGCCTCGTTACTTTGGTCTGTCTCAAGCTGTTGTTTCCAAAGGCCATAGAAATCCTCGAAGATATCACGTAGAATTTGACGATTTGTTGCTATCGAAAGAGTCTCGGGGTTCGTATTCTGGAAAGCTCGCAATACAGATAACCGCTGGATGCCCGTTTCAATTTTTTCTGAATTGGCTAAACGAGTGGCGCTTGGTCTCAGTTCGGATAGCGAAATTTTACCACTTCCCATTAGTGGAGTCATTTTGCTGATGGTGTGGATAAGACTTGATTCAACGTCAGAATTGCCTTTGGTGCATTGAACCAGGTCGATTCCGAGATGCAGTATTTCCAAGAAGCGCACGATAGGAATAACCAAATCATCGTATGCCTTATAGTTCGTAGTGAGTCGGAGGCATATCTGTTGGATATTCTTCTGTAACAGCTCGCTTTGGTGGTCACGTCCATTCACAGAATACTCGGAAGTCAGCGATTCTTGGAGGGCACGAAGTATCGCGTCGGCGTTTGTGTTCAGCACCGAGTTCAACAGATTGGCAAACTCTCCCTGCAGTTCACCAGACTGGGATGGCTGCGGGCGTGTAACTGGAGGCAATGGCGGAGCAGCGCCCAATAGTTCAAGTTCTTCTTGAGCAATTCTGATGCGTAAACTTGATTCTTGCCCAGAAAACAACATTTCGTAGGATTTCAAAGCGTCAAGCTTCCTCGTCTTCTCCGACACACGCTGGCTGTATTGTTCACGTTGGACAACCAAACCAAGCGATGGGTCGAATGGTCGGTTTGGAACGAAGAGGCGAAGACATGCCATAGCGAATTGAATGCAAGCTGCCCCAAGTTGGAAGTACCTGTCCGTCCCTGTTTCGTTCACTCTAGCCAAGGGCGAAAGGATTTTGTTGAAAGTTCTTGAGGCGAACTCATTAAGGTATTGATTACCTTCTAGCCCATCTTTCAATTTCAACTGCAGTATTTCCGTATCTGCAGCCTTGGGGCCAGTGAGTGTTTGAAGGTAGGCTAAGGCACTGTCAAAAGACGAAGGATCGAGCAAGTCGCGATGGCAGATAACAAGTTCCCGGATTAAGGTGGACAGTTGCGTTTGAAGAACGGAGAGCTGATCTTGGGTAAGTTCGCGAGCGCTCAAGCACAATCCCTGAGCGATGATTTCAAGTTCCGATCCAAGAAGGTTCATCCCTTTCAAAGGCACATTTCCGCTTGATGTTAGTTTCTCGATGAGCGAGAGCGAAATTGATCCGCGTAGGGCGAATGGCCTGCGCAGGGCATTCTGGAAGCCTGAAAAACGTGATATTTGCGACAGTAGTTTGGGGACAGGATTCTCCAAAATCGAAATGTCATGGGGACGTGCTGGGCGGGCTGCAAGGAGCTGCATGGCACCAGAGAGCGATGAAGATACATCGTCGTCGATAAAATCACGATATTGGGACAGTGCTTCAAACTCCGAGGAGAAATAGGGAGTCGATACTGAGCTGGCATCTAGGACGCGAGACTCAAGATCCTCAATCACCTTCCGAAGATCCTATAATACCATTAGTACACACTTCAAATCCAAGATATCGTTCTTTCATACCTGAATTAAACCACTCCCGTCCGCACCCTGGAGAATTGCAGCTTGTGCCTGCAATAACGACTGGCGCATCTGGGTGAGTTGCGAAAATGGAAGGGTTGTTTTCAATGTAACCTGGTCGAACCTGGAAGCAACATGTTGTAGATCCATCAATGATTTTAAGTGATCAGGGTCAACGGGCGTAGCGGGTCTCCAACAATCCCACATTCTCTGCATGCTCTGGCCAGTGGATAGGCCCCAATTTGCGCGGAAGCTATCCAGAGATTGAGACAGAACCGTGACTAGATCAAGTTTAACATCCTTGAGGCGAGAATAAAGAGACTGCCCAATTTGCAGGTATGTCTGGAATATCCCCTCGTCAAAATCTTCCACTTGCACAGCGCGGAAAATGTCCCAGGCCAGGTCCAATATTGAGCTAACTACTCCCGTCACATCAGTGCGTTGGAGCATGTTAGGACTGACGTTTCGAATCGTTTCGCCAATCGCCTGGATGCAGTTTGAAAGGAACAAGGCAACCGGTTGAGTTGATTCCTTCATAAGCACGGGAATCTTTTTCGACGCCAATGACCTCTCTAGCCTGTTCATTTCCGAGGGCTTTTTGGTGGAAACGGACTCATTAAGCCGATTCAGGATTTGGTGGATAAACCAGACGCTCATGTTTAGTTCCTGGAGTTTTCCGAGTTGCACCACCATTGCTTGCGACTCGGGAACAATACTGGCTACCAAGCGCGGCTCATTAACGAGGGGGTGAAGTGGCTATTGCTTTCGTGTTAGTAACCACAATCAAAATATGGGCAATATGCGACATACCTCAATTTTCGGATCAAACAATAAAGCTTTTGATCCATCCCCATTCTGGCGCAAGACATCAGTCGCACCACGCGATATCTCATGGGTCAGAAAGGCATGATAGCGGTCGAAGGTTTGAAGAAGAGTAGATGAAGGAACTTCATTGGTAGCCCATAGATCGATGGAAGTCGTCAAAGACTGGTGGACGGTATGAAGATCATGAGAGGCCAAGTGATCCAGCGATATTTCGAGGACATCTTTCCCCTCATCTTGAGATACCCCATCATTGGCAACATTGTGGCTTTGGCGGATGCGGTACATAGAAGATTCCGAGCTATAGACAATTCCCAGGGGCGCAGGAGGAGCCTCAGTAAGCGCAGGCGGAAAGCATATTTCGATCGCCCGGTTTCTCATTGCTCGCGAGAGCTCGCCATGACGGGGGTCCATAGTCAAGAAAAGACGGAAATTCGGATGTGGCTTGACAACTCTAGCTGATCCATCGCCTGTGCGTTGTTCATTGATAATTAAGCATCCGTTTGGTTCCATGAGCGAGTTCAGCCGATCTAAAACGGATGGATTGCAAAGATTTGCGTTGTCCAGAACAACCCATTGCCCTTTCTGGACGGCTTGGATAAATATACCCTCAGTCCATTCAAAACCGATGATCTTGTTCTTGGCCGACGACTTGATTAGCGAGGTGCAGCGGTCGTGGAATTCATGGAAGCCCGGGTGTATGTCCCTCGTTGACATATTATGTAGTGCATCGGCAATGATTGCTAGCCGGAGACTACCGTTCTTCATCGCTTGGTACAGTTGTACCAGCTCGAAACCCCAGTTCGATTGTTCTAGAGAGGTAAAGGCGTGGACGATCTGATCTTGCAAGAACTGTGACAGCTCATCCAAAAAGATTAACAAATGGCGGTCATTGTCCACCTGTTCGAATCCACCGATAAGATCCATAGTATCAGTATCTGCATTCAGGGCCAATTCGACCATCTTGGAACCGCTCAGCGCAGCGAGTTTTCGCAAAATTGCCGTTTTCCCACATCCCGAAGTACCAACGAGGATACTCGGCCACCCTTGTTCGATACACAACAGTAATGATTCCATGATCGATAAATCCCTGGGAAGAACCTTCATCTGGGGATCGTTGAAGTTCTGTGTCAGCCGATTTCGCTGGAGAACTCCAAGGCCGACTTGGTACTTTGACGAGCTCAGGTTGTGGAAATAGCTTTTCGGATCAGGGGTCGACCCAAATATTCCTGTATATACCGATGAAATGACAGTCCTATCCTCAGGTGTTCGGAACCGGTGGCTGATAACAACGTCAAGGAACTGGGATGGCGAAATCCGGATTGGAGTAGACTCAAGAAGCTTGAGCCATCTTGAAATATCTCGCAAATTTATCTCCCACGGTCCTCCAATAGTTCCCAGGCGGCGTTCGTTAGATATCTTATAATTCAGCGCAGAAACGAAATCCACCAGGTGTTGTATCTCGTCCTCGGGAGCGAGAGGCGATATCTTTTTACAGATCATCTTCAGATCGTCGTCACTAAAAGAGTCAGCATACACTACAGTAAATCGGTTCACAAACGAGGCAGGTAGCCCTTTTCTTCCGCCGCCCTGATGATGGGGGTTTTGGGCTGCGAATAAGACGAAATCGGGATGTCGCTTGAACGTTTGGTCAAGCTCAGCGACGTAAACCTGCTGACGGTGATCTAAACAAGAATTTAGGCCTTCCAGAACGGACTGGGAAGCAAGGTTCATCTCGTCCAAAAGAACCCAACCCCCTGATTGCATTGCTCGCAGAAACGGCGCGTCACTCCAAGCAAAATTGCCCATGTCGCCTCCTTCAACTGGGACGTCAGATCCAAACAAATCTGTTAGATCAGTCTGGTCGGAAAGGTTTATTCGAGTGAGGGGCTTTCCGAGGGACTGTGCCAAAGCAGCAACAAGTGTCGTTTTTCCCACGCCAGGGCTCCCCTCGAGCAATATCGGTTTAGCTGATTGTAAACCGCGAGCAATCCTCAACGAATTTGCAACTGTAGTGGGCGCATCCAAGGCAAACGTTGGATCATGCTCAGAGTCAGCGCCCATTTCGAGAGCAAAAGGGCCGATTTTCATCTGGTTCCCTTCAACGTAGATAGCGGCTTCCTGGAAGTAGATGGAGACAGCGTCAATGCCGAAAATTGCGCTTAGTTTCTCTAGACACTTGAGACGGTCGTTTTTTAGGTTTCCTGGGCCGGATGCCAGCATAGCAGAAGGATTAGCGCCAAGGGTATCAA
The DNA here is from genome assembly GCA_032988205.1 of Onygenales sp. PD_40. Taxonomy (NCBI): domain Eukaryota; kingdom Fungi; phylum Ascomycota; class Eurotiomycetes; order Onygenales; species Onygenales sp. PD_40. The sequence goes on from JANTQD010000003.1 coordinate 279,321, forward strand.
TATAGACCAGCGCCGCTCCATGAACGATCGCAGCGATTGCATCAAGACCCTTGCATTTGTTGACAAAGTCCACCCATGCTAGCAAATCACGAATAGACATAGAACCGGTAGAACTGTTCTGGAATGTCTCCTTAAACCATTTCGCAAATGCCAACATCGACTTAGGTGCTTCTGCAACCGGCGTTGTGAGTTTTGCTGACAAAATTGGGAGGATATCTTCGGCTTCGGAAAGTTGAGGTACCCAAATTTCGGTAAGACGATTCCTAAGGGCTGCAGACAACTCCCTTTTTCCGTAGTCTCCTCCTGGGTTCATCGTTGCTAAGAACTGGAAGCCATCTTTTGCAACCACCAAAGAGTCAATTGGGCCCTTTTCGGCGAGCAGTAAGGATCTATGGGGCTCAAGAACGCTGTTCAGCCGTTCCAAAACAGAGTCATCTGCGAGCGAAACTTCATCCAGTAGGAAATGCTGTCCAGCTTCCATTGCAGAGATAAGACTGCCGTTAGACCACTCGAATAGAGCCTTTGCTCTCACCATATTTTCTCGGATGCGGCTCACTAGTTGCGGCTCGCACGTGTCCAATGCATCCGTGCTCAAGGTAGAAAAAGCACGGGTCAGGTCGTCAACGGAACTATCTCCACTACCTTCGAATCCATCGACAGATTTCAATAGTGAAGATAAATCCGCTAGAAGTTGTCCCTCGATCGCGGACCTATTTCGTAAAGGCCTCTGGGCGCCAATGATGTCTCCCGTCTCAAGGTTTACGTGAGCATTAATGGTAAAAAGCTCCTTTCCGTATATTTCAGCGACAGCTTGACAAAGTTGTGTTTTCCCGCATCCCGTTTCTCCAACAAGTAGAACCGGCTCATTGTTTTCAATAGCCTGGGATACGAGTACGAACAGCCTCCTCATAGCCTGAGTCCAGATTATGCCGGTCGGAGCAGTCGCTGAAAGTTGCTGAAGCCGTGTATCTAAGCTGTGGGAACTATACAAAGCAGCCTCGTCAAGTTTCACTTTCATGACCTCCTCGATAACCTGCTTGACGGCGGCCCTTTCCTGCGGATTTCTCACACGTTCCGCTAAAAGCATGAAACCATTGATAGCTAGCTGTTCACGATCATCGGCGCGCCGAAGGGCCCACCGGAAAAGATCACGCAATGTAGCAAAGCTGTTCCGTTGTTCGAAAAGCCGGCTTGACTGGCGTAAAAGAGAAAGCTTTCGGTAAACAGCGACAATCCTTGCGCAGAATGAGGGAGCAATCTGGGACCGCTCTTTCAAAATGAATTCAAGTTCGTCTTCGGGGATATCATCGAAGTGAAGTTCGAGGAATCGGTTTCGGAATGCACGAGAAAGGACCTTCCGTCCGCCATAGAGCCCAGCAGGATTCTGGGTAGCGAAGAGCATGAAATTCGGGTGAGGATGCACGACCTCCTGGGATTCGGGGATAAATAGTTCTCTGTTGTCGTCAAGCAAACGGTTAAGGGCCTCTAGAACATCAGTTGGCGCCAAGTTAAGTTCATCCAGCACAATCCAATATCCATTCCTCAGGGCCTCGACCAATATTCCTTCCTGATATCGCAAACTGCCATCTTCGCCAGACACGTATGAACCCAAATACTCCTGAAGGTCAGTGTGTTCGTGGTTGTTAATTCTCACGAACCTGTTGCCCGAAATTTTTGCGAGATATTCGACCATGCTAGTTTTTCCTGAGGAGGTAGGGCCCTGGAGCAGTATCGGGAATCGACGTGTAGAACTAGCTCTCACCAAGTTCATTAAATTTCTTTCGATGAATGGCGTGATAATGTAATGCGGTTGTGATTCCACTGGGAAAGCTCCTTGTCGCATCCAGTAGTGCTTGAATTGGACATAGGCAGCTCCATCTTCAGGTGGTCGAGGGGTTTGTGCTAATAATGATCGGGAGTTCCTGACGTTCCCAAAAATATGCTTATCGAGAAGAGGGATGACTTGAAGTTCAGAGTCTTTGCTCAGGAGGGTCAAAAAGCTCATGCAAAATCCCTCATACATCGCCCTTCGAAGTCCATAGACGTGTGCTTGATTCCTCACGTAAATCAGCGAGCGAACAAGAGTTCTGATGCTGAAGTGAGGTTTCTGGCCTGCGCCATCGGTCAATTTATTCTCGGCGTTCAATTTCTTCGTATCAAGGTAGAGACGAGCTAGGGCAAGTGACGCCTTTTCATCGGAGTTGGTTAGAGATCCTAGGTAGGCATCGATGAGGGTGAGAAGGTCGTCCACTTCGGTATCAGGGGAATTGACATAGATCTCTGTAAATCTGGACCGTAACCCGGGAGCGAGGTCTCGTTTTCCAGCATCGGTTGCAGGATTCATCGCTCCGAAAATTCGAAAGTTCGGATGGCCAAAGACGCGCTCTACTTCACCCGCCTCGGATAGCAACACAGACGGAGTTCCATCACTTCCATGATGGAGGAGACTAGCGATGCTCTCTAACGTATCAGGAGATGCGAGGTTTATTTCATCGAGCAAAACCCATTCGCCATTTTTCAAAGCCTTGACGATCTTGCCCTGAACGAAAGCAAAAGCAAACTTGGTATCACCTTCCGAAACGCGGACCTCGAATTCCTTTAATTCTGTAGCGAAACTCTCCCATTTCTCCCGGAGGGCGGTATATTTTGAGTCATCCACCCTCCGCTTCTTAGATGGCTGTTCCGATTCGGCACCAGCTGCACCGTCCTTGTTTTTGTTCAGTGATTGGAAGACACCCGCAGCCATCTTGACGGCCTCGTTCAATATATTCACGAGGCGAAGCCAATTCCCGTTGGCAACGCTTTTTGCAACGGAAGACAAGAACTTCTGGTTCTTTTTAGCTGAAAATGTAGATTCGAACAACAGATTGAATTCGTCGACCAACGGAACAGCAATGGATCGGATATTGACCGGCTTGAAACCACCTAGCAAATCCGTACTCTCACTTTGTTGTGACAAATTAACCACCGTTAGACGCTGGCGTAAGAGGGTGGCAAGTTGCTGGATCACCGCCGTCTTACCAATACCAGTTTCTCCAACCAGCAAAATGGGCTCGGAAAGCTGAATTGCTCCAACTACCTGCTCCATGGTCTTCAGAGAGGCCCTGGTAGGCGCAAAGGTGCTCCTGCTAGATAGCAGTGATGTTGATTTTCGGAGGCCAAGGGGCTTTCTCTTGCGGCATATTTCTCTTCCGATCGTTACAGTCTCAGTAGTATCAAGATACTTTGGGGTTTGTTCGGACAAGCAAAACTTCATTCGTTGCGGCGAAATCTGCATCTCCTCCGCGATGGCTTCCGCAATGGCCAATTGAAGAGGACCATTAGGGAAATATGCAGCAAAACAGTCCACGGTGTCCATAAAAATCTCGTCGTGAACGCCGTCAGGAACCGCTTCGTAACCAGTTTCACATCCAAGTTTCTGCAGGCGTCGTTCAATTCTATGACATAGTTTGATTAAGTCACGAAGGCTCGGTAGCCTACCAGTAATAAACCTCCGGGACATAGGTCCGTTAAATATGGAACAAATGCGACTGAACACGCCCATTACCATATCCACTCGAGGTAATAGCAGTGGAAACTTGTGAACCATAACCTCTTTGACTTCCGTCAATGGCATCGACGCCACTTGGATGCGATTCCATAGCCTGTTTCCTAACATATTGCTGTTTGAAGTTATCTCCCTTCCTGCCGCGTTGATGCTCGATCTCATGGTGGCGATAACTCTAAAGCTATCAGCGCAACGAATGCATTCCTTCCTGCTCGGAATAATGAGCTCCCTTTTTTCGATCAAGGGAAGAATCAGGCCTAGGACTTCAGAAGGAGCGCGGTCCAGATCTTCAATCAAAACCCATCTCCCTTCTTTTGCTGCTTTAGTCAAAACACCCGGTTGCCAGGAAAATGAGCCAGCTTGGGATGATGTTGAGTACACTCCAAGCAAACTTTTCGAATCAGTCTGCTCGTTGAGATGCAGCGTAATCATGGAGGAGGCTTGGCCCATTTTATTTGCGGCCTCGTTAACAAGAGAAGTTTTGCCGGAACCAGCCAGGCCAACCAATAGCAAAGGATCAGTTGAAAGGAGAGATTTGCCCAGACTGTGGAGGTTGTGTAAAACTGTTGGTGTCTTGACAAGGGATGACACTCCAACGCTGCTTTTTGGTTGGATAGTGGGAACAAGGACGCCGCCGATTTCAGCGGTGTAGTTGGTGAAGGCATTTTCAAGCTGCCTAGTCCAGGTTTCCGAGAGCGAATCATCGCGTGCTTTCCGGGTGCACTGCAGGTCATCGTGGAGCTTAGCCCATCTCTTTTCTTCCCAGATGCTGAGGAATCGGTAATCGATAGTACGGTCCTCCCAGGGCCCGTTAACTGGACTCTCATCAAGATGTTTCTTTAATATACCTTCCTGAGCTGCATCTGCAGTGCGCATATACAGGCAGAAACAGCGGATGGCGAGATATCTGATCACCAGATTAGGCCGTTGAAAAAGTGACTGCAGTTCAGATGGAGAAACTGCAGAGGAGAAGCTGTCTAGGTCGAAACTGAGGAGGCGGAATAATGCAAGAAGCAATACATGTAGAGATTCATCTTCCATATGCAAGAGCTGAAGTCCGGTTGGCTCTGGTGAAGATGCGCTGGCACCCCCGAAATATTCAGGGATAACATGCGAAACAAAGGGTCGTAAATATTGCGCAAAGGGTAAAATTCGTGAAAATGCGGCGGTGACTCGTATATAATTATTGCGGGGATGCAAAGCAATCCAGCGGGCCGCTAGATCAACAAAAATCGGCTCATACAGTGCGAATAAAGCGTTGGTATAATTTGGTTGCAACGCCGCAACCGCCAATGTATCCAGGCATGCTGAAGGGTTGGAGCTGCTGGCACGAAGGACTTCGACCAGCTCGCTTGGCAGTTGCTGGAGAACATGGGGGTCTGACAAAATCCCCAGTTCGGCCGATGACTGCGCCATCTTGTGATGAGGTTTAAAAGCCTTTTCCTCCTCCAAAGGCGTTCAAGGACCTCTATATCAAGAATGTCGAATTTCAACGCCGAGATTTTTTTTGATGGTTAAATTATTTTCTGCCACTCGACTACGATATCACGTGGTCTAGACGCGCCAAGGTACTCACCGCCTTCGCCAGCCAATCAGATCGTCTAGATCGCCCCCAGCTTGCGCCACACGCCTCGGCCAATCATCAACGGCCAGTCTTGGCGCGTATAAGCCGCATCAAGACGACCAGACAGCGACATTAATCTGACCAGCTTGGTGTCTTCAACCTCATATTCTCCTCCCGTCCCGCTCATGGCGTCAGCGCATCCATGACGGACAATGTCGGGAAATGTTTCAGGCCCTAATGCCCCCCCGCATACCGTTTCCGACGGGGGCACTCAGCCTTCCTGGATAGACACGCCCGGCGATGAACCCGCGGAGGAAGAAGACCTGGCTTCGAGACACATGCTAGATGCAACGATTCTTTCGACGGATCCTTTAGGCGATGAATTTGACGAGCCGTAAGTCTACCTGTAACCCTTCTGTCTAAGGCGGTATCTAATTCCCGGAACAGTATTTCATTCAAGCGCAAACAGAAAGAACCCTCCCGATTCGGCTTCTCGGACTTCTTCGCTCCCGCAGATAGCACCAATCTTACTCCGCTTAACCCTCGCGGAAATGACCTATATGGAAATAACGGGTCGCCCAATGGGACTCCGCCCCCGATGAACAGTAATGGCGGACTAGAGGGACATAAATCTGGAGGACCCCTCGACTGGTATGTTGAGGGTCCCGGACGACGAGTAGGCTATGACAACTTAACCGCGATTGATTGGATCTTCGAGTACACGAAAGAACGGCAACGGTTACGGCATTTGTATTCTTCCAGCAAAGGTCTTCTAGGTTACGCGCGCAAAGTTCTCGATGCCAGCCATATATGGCTGGTTTTGATCCTAACTGGAATATCCGTGGGAATAATTGCGGCATGCATAGATATTGCAAGTAACTGGCTTGGAGATATCAAAACCGGCTACTGCCGTGCTGGTCTAGAAGGAGGGAAGTTTTACCTGAACAAAAGCTTCTGCTGTTGGGGCTATGAAGGTTTGTCGCTACTATACCCCCGTATGGCTTTGCCTAACTAACCCATTTTGAAGAGTTATCGCAGTGCCAGCATTGGATACCGTGGCGAAATGCCTTCAATATTGGATCCAAAGGCGGTGGGTACGTCGTGGAATACGTCTTTTTCATCCTATACTCTGTAAGTCCATATTTGTGCTTTTGTCTCTTCTCGGTTAGACTTGACTAACCAACATTCGAGATTCTCTTTGCAACTACGGCAAGTCTACTTGTCAAAACCTTTGCGATATATGCCAAGCATAGCGGAATTCCGGAAATCAAAACAGTCTTGGGTGGTTTCGTTATCCAGCGATTCATGGGTGGGTGGACATTGTTGATCAAATCACTTGGCCTAGTAAGAACATTCCCTCAATTTGGATATTCACGGCCCATACTAATTACACTGTCCAGTGTCTTGCTGTCGCTTCCGGACTATGGCTAGGGAAAGAAGGGCCATTGGTCCATGTTGCTTGCTGTTGTGCCAATATAATAATGAAGCCTTTGCCGAGTCTAAACCATAACGAGGGTGAGTCACGACTCGCTACCGCGATTAAAAAATAACATGCTGATGCAATATAACTCAACAGCAAGGAAACGCGAAGTGTTATCAGCTGCCGCTGCTGCCGGCATATCCGTTGCATTTGGATCCCCCATCGGAGGTGTTTTATTTAGCTTAGAGGTAAATCCTCGCCTCTCCTTGTTTTTGCTATGCTAACACCTCGTAGCAACTGTCATATTACTTCCCAGATAAAACAATGTGGCAAAGCTTTGTCTGCGCCATGGTTGCGGCAGTTACCCTACATGCCCTCAACCCCTTTCGAACAGGCAAAATTGTCCTGTACCAAGTTACTTATAGCCGAGGGTGGCATCGATTCGAGATTCTCCCGTTTATAATACTCGGCATTGTTGGCGGATTGTACGGTGGGCTATTCATCAAACTAAATATGAAAGTCGCGCGATGGCGAAAATCGAGGAGATTCTCCTATCCAATAGTGGAAGTTATCCTCGTTGCTCTTATCAGTGCGGTCATTAACTTTCCGAACACGTTCATGAGGGCTCAGCTGTCCGAACTCGTGTACTATCTTTTCGCAGAGTGTGCAGATGTCCCTGATGACCAGTTCGGGCTTTGCAAAACAGGCGCTGCATCTCTAGGAGTCATAAGTCTGCTTCTTCTTGCTGCAGTTCTGGGTTTCTTTCTTGCCTCGGTTACTTTTGGTTTAGATATTCCCGCCGGTATTATTCTCCCATCCTTGGCCATCGGTGCCCTCTCTGGCAGGGCCCTTGGCATCGCATTCGAGATGTGGCAAAAAGCCCATCCAGGCTTCATACTCTTCCGCAACTGTGAACCCGATGTTCAGTGTATCACTCCCGGAACCTACGCGATTGTCGGAGCCGCCTCCGCCCTCGGCGGAGCAACCAGAATGACTGTGTCAATAGTGGTAATCATGTTCGAACTCACCGGCGCCCTCACCTACGTCATCCCAATCATGATCGCCGTAATGCTTGCAAAATGGCTCGGCGACACCTTTGGCAAGCGAGGGATCTACGAGTCCTGGATAAATCTAAACGAATACCCGTTCATCGAACAAAAAGACGACGTCGTCCTCCCCGACATCCCCGTCACGCAGGCCATGACAAGCATCCACGATCTCTCCGTAATCACCGCCGTGGGCCACACCATCGACTCCCTCCTCCACCTCCTCGACACAACAACCTACCGCGGCTTCCCCGTCGTCTCAGAGACCAACAACCCGATCCTCCTAGGCTATATATCGCGCAACGAGCTTTCTTTCGCCCTCAAATCCGCCACCTCCCGCTCCGCTCGCAACCTCTCCCGGCAAACCCCCACATACTTCGCCCACCAGCCCTTCGCCGACCCGCTAGAAACCCTCGACCTTCGTCCGTGGATGGATCAAACCCCCATCACCCTAAACAGCCGCACAACATTCCTCATCGTCCTCAACATGTTCCAGAGACTTGGTCTGCGATATGTCCTCTTCGTAAACAAGGGTGAGCTGCAGGGTTTCTTAACGAAGAAGGATCTGTGGTATATCATTGAAGGGGCGCAGAAGCGGCGAGCGGACGGGTTTCGGGATGGTGAATTTGGCGGGGGGGATACGGAGGAGGAAAGGGGGTTGTTGGGGGGTGAGGGTGATGATGACCTTGTGAGAACGTTTAGTCCGCTAGAGGCTAGTCCGCTGGAAGCTAGGACTTCGTTGTAGGGAGTGGACTGTGGGGGGTGATTAATGTGGAGTTTTAGGGGGGTTATATGGGCTTTATTTTTATGTCATTAATGAGGGCGATTAATTGTACTTATTTGTGGGCGCCGGAGCCAACCTTACGACCTCTGGGGTTGTTTTTTTCTTAAGGTGAACGGAAGTAGATTTTGGATATATGGATGATATGAGATAGAAACAAAAATATAAATATATTTGTATAACTTATCTAAGTATCTAGGATTGGAATTTGAAATCCGAAATTGAACAAAACCTAATAATGTGACCTTGGAATAATTTTGGTAGTTAAAATATATATATAGCACCCATACCAGATTTTTGTGAGACTGTTCTGCCATGGATCCACCATGGAAACACCATTACTCTGATAGAGCACTCCAAAATTAACATCTGCAATGATATTATCACTATTTTCAGAGTGTGTAAACCAAAGAACCATGTAAATATATTGTAATATTATAACTACACTTCATGAAGCACTCTAACTATGCTTCATGAAGCACTCTAACTATACTCCATATAATATAACATTTCTGCAATGCTCCATGTAATGCTCCATCCACATTTATATATATATAATATCCTGATTACCACCATGCTCCATGTAACACTCCATCAATGTTTATATATATATAATGCTCTGACTATGATAACACTCTAACTATAATAATGCTCTGACTGTGATAACACTCTGACTACTATAATACTCTAATTGTGATAGCACTCTGACTGCAATAGCACTCTGACTACATTATATTTAATGTCCCCATGTAAATACAGTGATGACTACCATGGAACTATCATGTAATTACTGTGATAGCACAGTTGGAGGATCAGAGCATGATTTAGACATGATGGAATCATCATGTAATCACTGTGATAGTATAGTTGGAGGATCAGAGCATGGTTTAGACATGATAAAATCATCATATAAATACTATAGTAATACAGTCAGAGCATCAGAGCATGGTTTAAACATGATTATAATATGATTAGAGTATGATTAGATCACTGTTTGACTACAGTCTGATTATGAAGTAATTCCCAGTCTAAATATACATTCTTTTAGAGGCATTTATCATTAATTTCACATTTAGCAGTATATCCATCAAATTGATCTATAGCCACTATTATTGCTGCTATTAACAGGGTAAAGCTACTACAAGTAAAGAAAAATTAGCTCTGATAATCTATTTGGAGGATGAGGATTGAGGTGATGTTGCCATTTAGAGATTTGAGGATTAAGGTGATATTACCATTTAGAGGTTTAAGGATTAAGGTGATATTTACTTGGATAATGATCTCACATCTGGTAATATTGAGGGAGGAAAGAACCTTGGAAAGGAAATATCAGCTCTAATAAGTATGATATATGGGGAGATACTCACTAAAAATAAGTGTTTTCTTTCTCACTCTACTGGAGAAATGAATCTGATTGCAGCTCTATACTTCTTAGGTCTATGATTGAATAATATCTTGATAATAATGGTAGTTCAGGTGTGTGTCTGTACTACTATTATTACTAAGATATCATTCAATTATAGATCTGAGAAGTATAGAGTAGCAATTAGGTTCATTTCTTCAGCAGCTCTCAGATTCCCCAGTAGTGGAATATACCTCTTTTATATACTAATAAATCTCCATGGCATGCTTCCTGTTGATTGGGCATTCAAGTAAATTCTCATTATACCAGATAAATGCACCTGATCACCTCTTTATACATTAAAATGTCAGCTCTGACAATCATAGTATAGAGGAAGATACTCATTAAAATGAATTAGAATGCTGTAGATACTGTTCTCCACATCCCTCTATCTAAATACAGTTGAAGTTGAGTATGAAGTTAAATTGAGTTATTTGTAGTAAACTTAATTATCTTTTCTAGAATGCTGTGAATACTATCTTATTTCATCAGTTCTTCAATGGATAATGCTGTAATATCTTTGACATCAGAGTATATTGCCTCCACTCTCATAATAGTAATTGCAATGTTGGAATCATCCTGGTATTATCCTTCATTATGATGGGTCTGAATCTCATTAAAAATAAGTTTAAGTTTCTTTTCTTACTCTGCAGGAGAAATGAACTTAATTGCTACTCTATACTTTTAGGGTTTATAATTGAATGAGATCTCAGTAATGATGGCAGTGCAGGCATGCATGCTATTAGTTAGAATAAGGTATTCTTCATTGAGAACTGTATTTATCAATGATGATTTACTAGCCCCTATACTTTTAATAACACTAATTATAACTAGTGCAGCTTTTGACTTCATCTTCAGGTTCTCCACATTCCTCAACTACTAATTTTAATGATGAGTAGTGGCCCAGATTGACAATAGGTAGCAGCCCAGATTGACAATGGGTAGCAGCCTAAATTGATAATGAGTAGCAGCTCAGATTGATGATGAGCAGCAGCTCAGGTTGATAATAAATAGTAGCTCAGATTGATGATAAGTAACAGCCTAGGTTAATAATAAGTAGCAGCCCAGGTTGATAATGAATAGTGACTCAGATTGACAATGAGTAGCAGCCCAGGTTGATGATGGGCAGCAGCCCAGGTTGATAATAAATAGCAGCCCAGATTGATAATGAGTAGCAGCCCAGGTTGATAATGAGTAGTAGCCTAGATTGCAGTGAGTCTGTACAGACATCCATTTTTAGTGGATGCAATAACTTGCAAGTAGTCTGCTGAAACAGAAAGAAAATAGATTGATGATGTTAGTATAGATGTAGGATAAATATAGGTAGAGAAAAGAAAGCTAGATAGGGAATGCTCTTAATGATTTTGAATGTAATATAGGTGAATGGGAAATATTAACTCTGACAGTCATTATATAGGGGGGAATACCCTTGGTGATTTAAATGCAATATGGGTGAATGGGAAACATTGGCTCCAACAGTCATTATATAGAGGAAATACCCTTGGTGATTGAGATGCAATGTGGGTGAATGGGAAATATTAGCTTATCTAGTAGTGAAATATACCTCTTTTATATATTAATATACCTCTGTGGCACACTTCCATTTCCTGGGTATTCAGTTTCATCTCATAGAACTAGATATATTAGCTCACACTCACTATCATAGAGATGTCTTTCAGAAATTGAATCTAATATAAGCCTCTCCATTGAGTCTATAGGCATTACTTGATAGATCAACATTACAGCACATATTGATCATCTTTAGGATATTTACTGAGTCAAGCACCAGATTGCTTGGTAAATCAATGTTACAACACATATTAGTGATCTTCAGAATATTTGCAGGGTTGAGCATTAAATCACTTAGTAAATTAATATTACAACATATATTGGTGATCTTCAGAATATTTGCAGGGTCAAGTGCTAGATCATGGGTGGAGGTGTTGCCCTGCATTTAGCCCTGAATGCTACCCATTGTGGGAGACATTAGAGCCTGCCCTGGGCTTGTTGCATGAGATCATATAGGAGAGCCTATTAGTGAACCTTACCTGTAAGGTACACTAGATGGACTGTCATACTGAGTAAATATTAGTGCAGGAGTCTCCTGCTTCTAAGCATATTATTTTTTCACCTTACAGTATCATTTTCCAGCACCAGACATCATAACTGATTATCACAAAAAGAATGCAGTCTGAATGATGATGATCAACTGCTACCAGCATGAAAGAAGAGAATAATTATGCACAGAGTAATCTTATAGATTGACTTATTAGTTGCTGTTAAAGAGGATTTCAGAATTTAGAAGTAGCTAAAAAAATGATATATCTCATGTACAGTGTAAAAGCTTAATGCCTTCAGGGCTATATTGCAACCTGCCCCTAAACTTATATTAGACTGATATAACATAGAGACTTGGTTTCCATACAGTAGGAAGGCTGATTATTGTGTAATCCCCAGAATCATCACTTAGAATTGGTAGGCCTAACAACTCATCAGACTCAGTTGGACTTACTAATATAACTACAAAAAAAACCTAATCATCATATCCATATAAGTTATGAATAAAAACAGCTTGGATCTGATTAATTTTTGAATTTCTATACTTAATAACATCCCCTTATATGAGCATTATCTGATGGGTTTCATTATTATATAACAAATAAGCATATAATCAACAGCATTCTAATGAAAATGAGAGATGGTACTTAGATATAAAAGTAATTTTTCAGTAAAATCAGAATGATCTTGGCCCTGGTTCCAGGATGAATGGTTTATTCCAGTTAAGACTGTATGCCTATCTTAGTTTTTAAAGGAATAGGTGGACATTCAGAAGGTTTGATATCTAATTTATTAGAATTCTCAGTATATTCATGCCATTCTTTGATGACAGTAAAGATATAAGGTTCATCTACAGGAATTTCTAGGTATGATCTAAAAGGTTCTCCAGCACACATGATTCATCAGTTAAAAGAACATCATTGAATTTGCAGTCATCAATCTGAATCAGATTGGTCAGAAGGGCAGGACAATGTTTATAGATTTTCCTTAATTTCTCCTTAAGTTCTGGCTGAGAGTCATTAAATGTACCATGAAAAGCAAGCTGAACTGTCTGATGAAAACTCTCCTATTAAAGTAATATCTTTTCAATGTCATGATGATTTGTACAGTAGATTAATTGTTTATAATCTCTGTATTTATCCTCTCCCATCAACATATTGCTGTTATTAGCAGTTTCATATTCTCTGATTTCATTGACATAGTGCAGTCTGATATGCATATTCAGTTGGTTTTTCATTCTGATGAAGGATGCATCTTTTTTTGTAGAGAGAGCTGAATCTTACTCTAAATTTTCTACTGTAATAAAAATAGAATATCTATCTGGCCTGATTGATACCAACACCTGACTCAGTGCTGGAAATGCTTATTAGCTCTGACTTACTAACCCTATATGAAAAGGAGCCTGGGCTTATTGTACTATATTTACTGCTGCATCTAGAAAGAACTGTAGATATTAATAAGTAGTGATAATGATTTATTGGATTTCTTTTAGGTTATAGATAGCTGGGTTATATGATAGTAAGATTGAATTACTTCTTACAATTACTATAAATACATTAATAGTTAAGTTCACCATCAGGGTGCCAAGTTTTGAGAATGCCAGTGAGAGTACTCTATAAATTTGATCTTTAAGTTATGAATATTTAAGGCCACATCATAATATAAGTGGTATCAGAATGGATGCCCAAGCATGCTCTTACAGTTAGTATTTCTCTAGATGGGTAAGAGGTAACTGTAGGTATGCTCATTCTTGAGGGAAAGAGAAGATCTATAATATTCAGAGGTACTCAGTCTTTCTGACTGGAGTTAATACTGATTCTACCAGCACAGAATGAGCTATTTTTGAAATCTCTAAATACTTGCTGTGTGCAGGATCAGATGGGAAGAATGTAACCAGATTTAAACTTAAGTATATCTTAAATAGGCAAGAGTTGTTGTCCACTAATCTGCTCCTCTGCTGCAGCTCCTTTCTCTTTATCAGATTTGAAGCACTCTCTGTCTGATGTTAGACCTGTTGAGTGTCATAATGATAGTGTCTGTTTTGAATGATATCAAATGATAAATTCAATCTCTTTTGATCCTCAATTAGATAGCTCTGACATAAGTACTCTGCACTTGAGCCTTTGATACTAGCATTCCCATTCTGCTGTGGCATGTCACTGATAAATGATAAGTAGGAAGAAATGATCTGAATGGTGTTACTATCAATATTAATCAGGATGCTCTCACCATCTAACTGTAGGAATTCAGAGGATAAGGCTCTAATAGTATCTGAAAAGTTTATACCATGTGAACTGAATGTCACTATGAATAGGTTATTGCACTTCTTGCATTCAGCTGCACTCAGAGCTGAGATCCAGTACACATCCATTAAACTCTGATATATGTTCTGATAGAGGCTAAACCCATCAATAAAAAGCTGATAAGAAAGGGATAATACTTTCTGCCCTCCAGTAAAGATATTCTTTAAGAACTTTCTCTCATAAACTACAATCTTTAGCTCTCTATGTATTGGTATTGATCTGTAGTATGGCTGAGTAGTAGCTAAAGCCACATGGAGAACCCTTTAAAGGAAAAGACTAGGAGTGGAATTCTCAGTTAGGAAGGTGTTGTTAGTTCCATTAAAGGTATAATCAATAAAGATGTAGGCTCTGAATAGAACAGAGCTTGCCAGAATGATATTTAATATGTTACTCTCAATCAAAATTACCTTATATTAATAGAAGGATGGATGAGGATTCTGAAAATTAGGTTCTTCTGCATTCAGAGTTAAGTACTGCATGATAGATTGGATTTGCAAAATAGTTCTATTGAAATATAGGAATGTCTCCCATCTATCCTTTCCAATAAATCACACTCTACTCATATGGTTGAAGTTGGTCTTATCTGGTCATCTGCATGGATATTTATCATTTTCACACTGATATTATATGAAATTGGAGGGGAAAATTAGTTCACTAATGGAAGGATATAAGGCAAATTTCCTGGAGCAGTGTTTAATTAAGCTTCCCCAGCTATATAAATACTATAGTTCTGTAGGGGAGTCAACAACTTCTGCCATCCTAATATGCATGTGCTGTTGAAACCTCTAGGATCTAACAAGCCTTAACACCAATAAAATCATATCTTGAAAGTATAAGAACATCAATGTATGATTAGTAAGGTATTTTTCAGTATGAGAGAATGTTAGCATCTGATCTGGAGAGATAATCAGAATCTGCATGTGATGTAGTGGAAGGATTAGAAACTATACCCTACATTTCTTTTTTAGATTTAACAGTCCATTGGGGAGGTTATGAATTGGAGTGATATCCTTCAGAGTCTGGAGAATCTGCAGTAATAACTAGTATAGCTCTTAAGATATTCTAGCAGACTCTATCCACAAAGTGAAGACTATTGTAAAAGGATTCATACAATTCTTATCCTGTTTATGAATAAGAAGCTCTGCAGGGTCATTAACTATATAAATATAATTAGCTTTACCATTGATGTGTGATGAGGTTATTAGATTATTACCTTGAATAGTTGGATTGAAGGAATTAACCTCTTGGACCTCAGAGTTTCTGGCCTCTTGGGCCCCCAGAGGATGTTCAGATGTAGCATTGATGTTGTCCATTTTATCCTCCTTAATCTCAGTATAATAATTCATATTATTATTAATGTTATTATTCATGGTATATTCATCATCAGCCAATTTATGAGCTGCCTAGGTGGTGTTTAGAAGCTAATGTATTATGTTTGCTTCCTCATTTAGTTTGTAGAGCTTATTGTTGGAGTATGTAGCATCCTCATTATTATTATTTTTAATGGGCTAGTTGGGTTGATCTGTTGCCTGATTTTCTAAGTTAAAAGATCAAGTAAATAATTGAATTAGAATATAAATACATACCTCTGCATTACCTGATATGGGCTCTGACATAAAATCCCAAGATCCCATGTCATGATCAAATGTTGGATCATTTATATCAGTATTGATGTAGTTTTTGGAGGTATCCTGTGGTAATTTTGGATGTTAGCCTCTTAGAGCTGAGCACTTATTTGCTCCATAAAGAGTGTGTTTTCTAAGATGATGAAGGCTGCATATAGCCATATTATAGATTGGATTTTTTTGGAGGGAAAAGTGGGAAAATTGGAAAAGAAGTATGAATATGATAGCTCTGAAAAAAGAAATAAGGCTAAATGCATACTAAATATACCTCTGAAAATAGAGGTCTTAAGTCATATTATCTGGTAGAATCATGAACTTTAATCTTTTCCATTTTCTTTCATTATCTGCAGGTTTCCTTCTCCATCAGATACAATTTCATTTTTATATCATTATCTAGCCTATCTATTACCTAGTCATATCTGCCATTAACTCCTTCAGTTTGGAATTGAGTAGTATGGTTAGTTTCTGTTCTATAAATAAGAACTTTATGAATGTATTGCTAACCAGAAGTAGCCTGATAGCCAGGGGGATAGGCTTCCTTCTATGAACCCTATACTTACTAGGAGTAGTAGTATATTAATAGAAAGTCAGAATTGCACAAGTAGTATATCCTCTAATTCTGATGGACAGTGTAATCAGGTTGTGTTGGGATCCTATGAGCAGATAGATTGCACATAGGAGAGGAACCTTCAGTGATAGATAAGATGATCATATCTCCTTACATTCTTCAGGAAAGTGAATGAACTAGTATCACAGGTGTTTTAGAGTTACAGTTACAAATTGTATATGTAGACTGCAGCACAGAATAGCATACTCAATAATTTTCAGATGTGGAAATGCAAGACACTTAGCTATATAAAGGTAAGAGTTGACCCAGATACCCAGTGGAATCCAACTGAAAACTCAGCTGAAGTTGGTTATGAGTTAAGATAAATCTAGAGAGGATTAATGGAGGTTTAATGATAGGTGGAGAAATATAAAATATAGGCTGATTGATAATTCTAAAAGAATATCATTATGATGGGCACAGAAATGGATTTTGAAGATGATAGCTCTAAGTACTGATCTGATTATCAACTATGAGGATCAATAATCAGTCATTTTATATATAGGGTGTTTGGCAGAGTCACTAATGGGGATCCAGAGTGCTTATGATCAGTTGATAAAGCTCCAACTTGAATTGAATAGGAAATATTATGGTGCTGGGCTGTGTAGTTGACACTGTCTATAAGTATTTCAAAGTTGAAATAAACTGCTAACCTATTGGTTTTATCACAGGAATATATCTGGTGGGAAAAAGAGCTGAATAAAGCTAGCTATTTGGGATGTGACATATACAACTACACTGATGAGGAGGGTATCTTCCAGCATTTCTTCCAGGGGTTCACTTTGGATAAGTTTCATCAGGTGTTCTATTGGACTGAGCTGATCCTAAACTATGAACAGTCTGATTCCATAGAGTAATAATATATCAAACATATGTGTTGGCACCTGCAATCCTGAAGATCAATAGCTTATACCTCACCTAGAAATATATGTGAATCTTGCTATTCAGATTAAGCTGTGGGATGATCTAGTTGAAAGGGATGAGGATAGATATATCCAAATTGAAGTATAAAATAAAGTTATTGATTTTTGAGACTATATGGCCTCTATGAAACAATACAGTGGTGTAGGCCAGGAGAACTTTATGAAGCTGATTACCTGTTGAAAATCTGAAAAGAAATGGAAGTCTGATTCTGAAGTTAAGAAAGCTGTGAAGAAGAAGATATGCTTTATCTTCATCTCAGGGCAGATAGGATCTGTGGCTTTATAAGGTATAATCTATGGCTTTAGATGTGGGATGTGGATTAGTAGCACTGAGTGCATTTTTAGAGTATATTTCTTCTATGAAAACCTAGATAAAATGAATTGCTAGTTGCAGAGCTGAATGTATTGAATAGAGAATAAAGAATTTAATGGTTTTATTATGGAGGAGATAATTCTAATGTATAGTCAGAGAGAATGTATGGGTAAGGATTTTCAACTGAGTGATCATATATTCATTTTAGATTACTTTCTATATATCTTCCACATAGTATTAGTTTAATTTCAGTATATTTACTGCTGCTAGGTAGTAAAATGAAGTATTTGTAAAGCATTCCCAATATCTATCTCAATAATATGATGAAGGGTGTGGGAAATTACTGCACCTACTCTTTATTATTAGTATGTACTTGCTTCATAGATCTATATATATATATTTTAGAGCTGTCAGTAGCTAGTTTACATGCATATTCTGAAAATGGTGAGGGTCTATATCATATATTATCTTAAAAGATATCAGTATGAGCTTATTTCATAGTCATATTTGAGTTGGCCAGTTTAGTATATAGAAAATAAAAAGAGATGATATTGATTTTAGAGGTGAACTGGAAGTGAGTAAATAAAGTGATGTGTTGATTGCCAGGCAGGGTAGTCAGACAACATCCAATTCATTATAAAATACTCATTTTTTTCTCTTTCTCTTCCTCTTTCTTCTTCTTCAATCATACACCTGATAGCCCAACATTTATCTATCTCCCCTCCTCCCTGTAAGTATCAGAATTTGTCCTTCCCTCCCTTACTCATCTTGAAAGATCAGGTAAGTAGTCATTTCATTTGAAGAAGTTTGGACTTTAGAAGATGTGAGAACTGACAAGGCTAGAGACTACAAAATCATGACTAAAATGATGGCTAGCAGAACACCCATGCATAAGATCAGATTGAAGAAGGATTCAGAGGGCAGGAAACTGGCTGCTATAGATAATAATGAAGAGAATACCATCTGTTGTTGTTGCATTTTAAAATATATATACTCAAAGAACTTAGAGAGACTCTATAACCACATTATTGGGTCAAAAAACTCCTGTTCCAATTATATATAAGACAAGAAATCCTGCCAGGAAGTTCCAGAAGTGCTGTCAGAGAGTGTTGTAGTTACACATGTCATGCATGTCTCCTATATAAACATCATAAATGATACTATTAAGGATATGCATCAGACAGACCTGCTGAGTAAGGTAGAGGAGATCAAGCTGGAGTTGGCAGAGTTAATTGTGGAGGAAAGTAAAGTAAAAAAGAAAAAGAATGTGCAGGTAGTTATTGGTAGATGGGCAGTGAATTTGGAGCTAATAAAGATGAAAGCTAAAAAAATTATTATACTTAATATGATAGCCTCTAAACTTAAGTAAAGTAGGGAAGTTGGAGAGACCATGCTCAAGTAGTTGTCTGTGACTTTTTTACTGATGAAGATAAATGAATTCCTTGAATTATTATTTTAATCTAGCTAATAAATTATGAATCAGGATATGGAGAAACACCTCAGAGAGATCAGGAGTGCAATGAATGTCTTAAAGCATAAATTGACAATAATAGAGTTCAAGCTGCCCTCCCCTATCCAGGATGTATGTATGATAAATCCAACATGAATAACTTATTATTAATTTATATCTTATTTATATAGTAGAAGTGGAAGTTATCCACTTCTAAGAAAATACCATCTTTAAGCTCAAAATGACACCCACACCCCTCTACATTTATGACTCTAATAAAAAGTTTCTCAGATATTCATGTAGAGATAATGCACAGTTCCTTGCTCCTAGCTACCATGCCAGAGTCTGTCCCCTAATTCAGGGAATATCATGGGTAATGCTCTTTAGTTGTTGGACTACCAAACCCTGGCAGTGTGATTATTGATGAAGAATTGGAGATGACTATGGAATTAGGGGAGGTAGATAGAGCAGAGGGTATGAAGGTGAAGGAGGGTGAGTGTAGTTTTTTCTAGGTTTTTTAGAATGGGTTATAGGTCTGTTTTTTCTTTTTTTTTTTCTAGATATATAAATAGAGATAATACAATGAATGGATGTTCTTTTTAATTATTTCTCTATTCTAAAAATGAAAATATAATGAAATATCAAAGTTCTACTCTGGGGGTGGTGTATACACAGTAAATTCAATGCTCTATAGTTATATCATGGCTCCAACATGTAGAATGGTGGCAGGATGGTGTAGTAATTAGCCTCCATTGTAATTTACTCTCTAATATATTTGCTAGAGCATTGTGCTAGATGAATTGTTAATGAAATATTAATATTATATTTTAGAGAATGGTGAGAATACTATTAAATTGAGGTTTACTATCATATCATTGCTCCAACATATAGAATGGTGGCAGGACAGTGTAGTAATTAGCCTTCATTGTAATTTGCTCTCTGATATATTTGCTAGAGTATTATGCTAGATGAATTATTAATGAAATATTAATATTATATTTCAGAGAATGGTAGGTATACTATTAAATTGAGGTTTACTAGCATATCATTGCTCTGATGTGTAGAATGATAGTAGAATGGAGTGGTAGTAGTCTATGATTTTATAGAATAATCATATATTGTTAAAATCCTTCATGATTTTAATATATATAGGTCAAAAGCTTTAACATAAATGGAATATTAATGTTAGATTTTGGAGAATGGTGATTCCACAGTAAAATCCACTTTCCATGGTGATATGATGGCTCCAATTTGCATAACAGTGTTGGAGCTGTTGGAGCACTGTTCTGGTAGACCACAAAAATCTGGTATGGACATTTCTTAAGCACCATAGAATAGAATCAAATGCCACGAGTCCATACAACATATCCATTAGCATTCAATTTATTTCATCTAATCATTAAACAACAGCATAAAGGGCATCAGACTTTTGTCTTCCAACCGTCTATAGGTAAAAAGAACCCCAAAGAAACCCCCATAAAATGCTACCAGGAAATAAAAATATGACCCCCTAAAACCTCGTCCCATTAACCCCCTGAATCCCCTGCCCAAGCTGGCTCGCAACAACCGTCGCCTCCCTAACCGACCTCGCCAACGTCCCCCTAACCCTCCCCTCCTCCAGCACCAACAACCCCCCAATCGTGCACCCGCCCGGCGTGCTAACCTTCTCCCGAATCAACGCGGGATGCTCCCCATGCTGCACCATCCCCGCCGTGCCCCGCATAACCTGCGCCGCCATCATCTGCGCCTCCGCGCGCGGCAGACCCATCGCAACCGCCCCATCAGCCATCGCCTCCATGACCAGCGCGACGAACGCCGGGCCCGAGCCAGCAAGCGAGGTCGACACGTCCATCATGGCCGGCGGCAGCGTGACGACCCGCCCCACGCGCGAGAATATCCAGGCCACCAGCGTGTCCCAGTCCTCGGGGAGCGGGGGGGTCGAGGTGCCGATGACGGTCATGGACTCGCGGACCAGCGCGGCGGTGTTGGGCATGGCGCGCACGATGCGGCAGCGCTCTTGTTCCGGCACGGATGAGTCGGCGGGGTACAGCGTCTGCTCGATCTGCGGAACGGTTACGCCGGCCAGGATGCTGATTAGGAGTTTCCCGCTCAGCGCCTCGCGCATGCCGGGGACGGCGAGGACGTCCTGCAGCATGTACGGCTTGCAGCCGAGGATGACTACTTCGGCTTCTTGGACGCCGTTGATGTTGTCGTTTTGCAGGACGGTCAGTTGCTGGTTGAATTCGTCGAGGGATTTGTGGATGCGTTTTGCGGACTCGGGGCGGCGCACGCAGGCGATGAATTTGGTGGGGATCTTCTGTTGCGGGACGGAGTCGGAGGGGGTTGCGGTGCCGGATTCGGGGGGGTAGGCGGAGTGGGATTTGGATTCGGCGAGGGAGGCGAAGATTCCGGAGAGAATGGCGATGCCGAGGGTTCCTGGGGGAATTGGGTAGGTTAGTTGGTTTATTTTCTAATTGATTGGAGCCATGTATAGGTATATCAGAATGTTGCCCCTTACCGCATCCCACAACCGTAAGAGTCACGCCGGACTTTTGGGCCAGGGCGAAGGCCTCGCTGTTGATGTTTCTCTGCGCAACAGACATATCGGGTATGTAGGGATTATGAAGAGTGCAATCAAGGAAAATATATATATCGCACAAGAATTGCGTGTTAAGGGGGATATACAGCGGGATAGTAGTAGCGGAGGGATGATAAGCTGCGGGGAGTTCTCCTTTTCTGCCGCCCGCCGGTCAACTATCTTCACCGCCTTCGACTGCCAGCTCTCCTGCTCCAACTCAACTCACACATCGCCCCGATCAATGATCATGGCTGCGGATTTATCACTATGAGCCACCAGCTGCTTTTCGGCCCTCGTTATTCCCGCCCGCAGCACCCAACATGGCCGACCCCTTCGAGGTCCGCATGCGCTTCACCACGCAGCTCCAGCACCTCAGCGCCTCAGTGACCTCGTCGCAGAAAGCAGCCCACTATGCTCTCAAATACCGCGACATGGACGAGGACCTGCACTCGTGTATCCTGGAGCAACTCGAACGAGTAAGCTAAGCGCGCGAATTCATTTCTAGCCTCCGTTTCACCACTAATTTTATACTCTAGAATAACATGAACAACCGCGCAAATATCATGTACTTCATCGAACACCTCTGCGACATGGCCACGAAGGAAAACCACCTCGAATTCGTCCGCATGATCCAGCGCGACATCATCCGCGTCGTCGACGCCGTCGCCCCCGCCGATGGCTCCGGTGCAGCAAATGTCAAACACGTCCGCCGTGTGCTTATGGGCCTCCAGGCGAAATCGATCCTCTCCGCCGACACGGTGCACGAGATCGACGCGTGTTTGAAAGAGAGGGAAAGCCACCCGGCGCACCTCCTGGATCTAGAACCCATGGACGGCGACCCAACGTCCGAAGGGTCGAGGGGCGATGGGTTTCGCCCACGCTCCGTAAAAGTTGACAAACGGCAGATTGAGCAGCGGATTGAAGAGGACCGGGAACGGAATAAGCGCCTGCGGGAGTCCATGTGGGCCGTTCCCGGAAACGATGTGGATGAGTTCGACAAGATGTGGGATGAGGTTAGTGATCTGGGCGAGGACGATTACTTGGCGGCGGAGGAGGAGGCGATGGAGAGGAAACGGATTGCGGAGGAGTACTACGATGAGTGAAGGATGGGTTTGTTACTGTTTCTTACTCTTGGATGAACTACTGGCATGGCGTTCCGGGTGGGATATTTGGGCATTTCTCTGTATATCCTGTGTTCTTTTTTATTTGGCTGCAGGGGGCAGGCTGAGCATCCAGCGGCGCATGAGGTTAGACCTGGGGGCTGGAAACTGTCTAAGGGGCCAGACAGTCCATATATATGTGTAATAACACCCTGATATACAATCTATCTACTATTTATCTACAATTTATCGACTTCAACTTATTCCCCTTTGTATAAAATTAGGGCTAACCCCCGGAAAAACAAAGACCCGGGCTCGAACAAAATTCTGCCGTCCAGCAACAAATTGCGGAGAACTTATTTGCCAAAACTTGGTTTCGCGCTGGATGGTCTGACACGAAAAACCTTGGCTCCGTCGGATTTCAACTTCTTTTTCTTCCTCTGGAGGTTATGTTGTCCCAGTTCGTGACAGCTGCCCGAGGCCTCTTTGCGCGACAGGACCCAGCGCTCGAGGACGCTTCCACTCCCGAACAAGCCCAGACACAGCAGCAAACACCCGGCAACAAGGGCTCGTCGTCGTCGAAAAGACAGTCAAAGACAGCGTCGAATATGGTCTCCGCCACTCGACGGACCGTCTTTGGTGCGGACGCGGTGGATTCGTCGCCTATTACTAGATCTGCCGCTGCGAGTGGGAAGAGGAAGATCGGCTCGTCGTCGAAGGGAGAGGCGGATAGTCAGGCACCGAAGCGGAGGAAGAAGAGGGCGTCCAATGTTGCTAGTTTGCCGGCTAGTGGAGATGAGGAGGAGGAGAAAAGCCCTGCCGTGAAGAAGCTGCCGATTCGCACGGTGGATACGCCTGAAAAGACGCCGAATGGACAATTGGATTCTCCAGTTAGTGAGGTGAAGCAATCCGAGGAGGGGTTGGAGTCTAATGCTAAATCTACGCATATGCGGTTTGGGAGTGAAGAGCCAGAGGCGGAGGTCAATGGAGATCGTAAAGAGGAAACCCCTGTTGAAGAGGCGCCAAAAGAGATCATGGAAACAGAGGATGAGGATAGTGATGACGAAGCTCCGGAGACCGTGGACAATGCCGCACAGCTACGGAAGCTGAAAGAGGCTGCTAAAAAAGAAGAACAAGCCAAGCAAAGGTATGTACATGTACAATCACCCTCTGTTTCTCACAGCGTCAGCTTATCGCTAACAATTCTCATAGAGCCCAAGCACTAAATAAAGAGAAGCGACGAGAGCGGGACCAACGTCTCAAATCTCAAGCCGCTTCAAAACCTGTCTTGCCCAAAGTCATCCCAGACACGCTTCCAAAACCAGACGAAATACGCTCCGAGAGCTCGACCACATTACAAGGTTCTACCACTAGAGAACCAAACTTCTCATCCCTCCGTTCCCTCCCCACTCTCCTCCCGGACGAGATCCTCAACGCCGAACCGTCCGTCCGGCCACCCACCCCCCCATATGAAAGTGAGTCGTTAGTAGGGAAGGTGTCCCAGAAACGGAAATTCCTAGATAAGGTGGAGAAAAAGCCAAAGGACATTAGGGTTGGGGGCACGCATATCCGGGTTCTTGATAGCCCGCATAATGGCCTTGGTGCTAGTAAATTACCCCCCAAGGCATCCAAGGCTAGCCGCAAGGCGCGCGAGAACTGGATGGCGAGCAATCGAAATCTGCCTAGTGGTGGCAGTTTGAGGAGGACGACGGCGGGGTCTTCGGGCTTTCTTCGAAAATAAGCAGCACGATATTGCTGGCGGGGGATAATGATCGGTCCTGGTGTTATAGGACAGCATATGGGTTTCGCTCTGGTGTCTCGATTTCGGCCGCACAAGCAGTAGCGAAATTTGTTACAAATTCCGGCGTTTGCTATCTATCCATCAAAGTTTGTTCTGGCGTCGCCAAATGAACCTTTCGGGATGTTCGTTCTCAGCTGATTCTCCTTTCTCGGTTTCGGAGTTCTGCGCCACCGGACTCAAACTGCTGTACTCGGACTATCCCTATCTCCATAGATAATTCACATAGATACCCATATATAGGCATTCCACCACTCCCTACTTGCACGGCGATCCGGCACGTTCAAACGGGGGCTGAAATTCTTCCAGAGTATTTTCAGTAAGATGGATCCCTGCGTCACTCCATTTGATTCTGCGATCTCTATTTAACAAACGGTATCTTGTTCAATTCGCTCCACAATCATAATTACTTCTGTCGAGAGTGTGGTGGTTCTTGGCAAGATCTTGTTAGCATCAATTCCCCTCAACATCAGCTTTTCTCTTGACAACCATTACTTCTCTTCCGTCCATGCTGTCATCCTTTGTTCGTTGACAATGGTTCGAGTGGAACGGACTTGGATAGGCAATTACTTCAATGACAATATCGTTCACTTTCCCGACGACACCGAGTGGCAGATCGGGCCCAAGATCTCAGAAAAATGCGATTATCTTGCAGCCGAAGACTATCCCGACGAACTAAAGGACGACATCTCTGAGTCCCAGGCTGTCTGCCATTGCCGCCAAACAGCAGGCCCAGAGGTTGGACGGGAAGCTATTATGAAAATCCGAATGCAGTATGTATCACCAACCATCATTTGGATCTAGTTATGTAGTTACTGATTGATTTGATGTTCTGAAGGGTTCCAACAGAATTTCCTGCAAATGACAACTCTGAAATCCCACCTCTAGGGGGCAAGCCAGTGCCTTGGACAAATTCTCAATATATCTACTGGGGCCTGGCGTATAGGTCGTTTACTGGGGATGTGAAATTTTAGTGCTCGGAATTGATCAACATTGCTCTATTCTCCTAAAGTCCTCGGCAACGGGCTGATTATTGGGAACAAGGTCTACATCTGACGCAACCACCCGAACCCATATTCAGTTGATGGCCATATGGGACAAGCAGTAATTGGATAATGGCTCAGTTGACTTCGCTGACGATTCCCATCATAATGAGCCTGGAAACCTCAGTTGAAACCATTACCGAACCCACCCTTCCTTCCTCATCACCTCCCCCGTCCACTCCTCCAACCCCTCCGCAAGATTCTCATCCCTCGCCGCACCGCTCAGCCACCTCGGCTCCCCCCACCGCCGGAAGATTTCCAAATACATCCCGCTCTGCTCCGCCTTCATATCCCGGCTCGCCGCGCAGAACAAACTGGTCCACGACCCCTTATCAGCAGGCCATATCAATCCAAACACGCGCAAGACCGAAAAAACACCCACCATGCCCGAGCCCGATTCCACCACCGACGCGGCGAGGTTCGTCTCGACTATACCCGGATGCACGCACGAAACCCAGATCTCCCCCTCCCCGCTCCGCGCACTGGGAGAGCCGGGCCCGTAGGTCCTGTGCAGGGTCTTGGTGTGCAGGATGTTAGCAAGCTTGCTCTGTCCGTAGCGCTGCCACGGGCCGCCACTATCCCTAAGCGACAGGTCGGTGAAATTGATGCCGCCCTTGGGTGCGCCCAAGTGGCCTGATGAGGTGAGGTTTACGATGCGCACGCTGCCGGGAGGAAGCATCCTGGCCGTCCGCAGCATCAGCGGAAGCAGGCGCTCGGTCAATACCCAGTGCGCGAGGTAGTTGGTTTGCCACTGGGCCTCGTGGCCGTCTTTGGTTATTTGGAAGGGCGTCGCCATGATGCCAGCGTTGTTGACGAGGCCGTGCAGGGCTGTTTCGAGGGCGAGGAAGTTCTTGGCTGCCGCGACGACGCTGGTGAGGTCTGTGAGGTCCATTTGTAGGAGGTCGATGGTGGCTGTGGGGTTCGTCTTCTTGATGTTGGCGATGGCTGCTGTGCCCTTCTCTAGGGATCTGGTGCACAGGTATACGTGGGCGCCGTGTTTTGCTAGGTGGGCTACGGTGTAGTAGCCTCTGTGGTTTGGTGAGATTAGCGATTCGGCCTTTGTGGTGATAGGGGAGAGGGGAAGACTTACATGCCGGAATTCCCACCTGTGACTATGAATACCTTGCCCTTGAGATCGGGGAGAGTGTCGGGGTGGAAAGTCATGTTCAAAACGAGTACTTGGGCCAATGCGTGAAGGTGTAATACTAGGAAACCAGATGATTCAATGTCTTGGATTGAGTGCTGTGTTTTTGATAGCAATACGAAAGGGTAGGTCGAAATCAAGGTGTTGCTACGATATTTATATTACCCTTATTGAACTACGGCCGAGATACTTATGACCCCTGGACCAATTGCATCACATTCAACCTGGATAACAAGGAGAATCCCGAGTGAGCAAGTGAGCCAGCTGCACCAAGCGTGGAGCTCGCTGCCAGATCTATATAATTAGATGGGCTAAATCATGACTAAATCATGGCCCTGGTCCATACTGTGAGCTGGCTGCATGACGCTAGACCAGCCCACGTTAGACCCTGGAATAACTAGTGGCATCTCAATTCCTCGTGGGATGTCATCCACTTCAAGTTCTTATAAACCCGGTTGCCTTCATCATCACCACTTTCATGATCACCGCAATTCCAAAGTCCGCTAGCATCATGAGTAGTACTAGTAGTACGTATCAGCCTGCAAATTCAACTGCGCCACGCATCCAGCTCGCGTCCATGCCACAATTGGCCGAGGTACGGACCAGGCAGCCTTCAATCACCCAGGACGACATGGCATGACTTGCTCACCACGTACAGGCGAGAAGCAGGGAAGACGATTGGACTGGGACTAAGGATGCCGCAGCACGGAGACGGGCGCAGACTAGACTCAACACAAGGGCATATCGTGAGTACTAGGGCCTTGTTTCTCTTTCGTCTAGACAGACCAGGAGTCAGGACCTGTCCGAGCAAAGGGTATCCAATTATCGGAACTAACAGCCCAGTAGGAAAACGCAAAGCCCTAGCAAAGAAAGCCGAAGCATCCAGTTCCGCAACTGGCGCCGGGACACTGACCAAATTAGAAGCGCTAGTCGAATGCTGGGACAATGAGGAGCAATCCGTCTCCACCGTCCCAGCATCCCATATCAAGCAACTATACAACACAAGAAAACCCTTGCTGCCATATAAAACCAAAAAAGCGCAGTTCAAGATTATCTTCCCCCTCTGCCCAGACCACCTCATCACACTTCTCCAATTCAACGCCCTCCGCGCCCTGGCTGTAAACCGCAGTCTAATATCAGGCATCCTCATCACGCCGCTCGACTGTGACGAGGAAATTACCCACATCATCCCCTACCCTACCAACCGCGAACTACTCCCCTCAACCCTCCTGCCCACCACCCTCCAACAAACAGTGCCGCACGGCGACTGGATCGACCTATTCCCGTGTCCCGAGGGACGAGACCGCCTGATCCGGGCCGCCGGCACCTTCGACGAGGACGAGCTGTGGGCCGACTGCATCGGCGGGCTGTACGAGGGCTTTCCCGACGACGAGATCGAGCGACGCGGCATCATTGCGTGGTCGCCGCCCTGGGACATCACGGGGTGGGAGATGTCGGAGGGGTTTCTGCGGAAATGGAGGTGGTTGTTTGATGGGTTGCCGGGGATGTTGGAGGCGACGAATCGGTGGCGGGTAGAGAGGGGGGAGGAGCCGTTTGTTCATGATGACTGCATGTTGCATGCAGATGTGTGGCCTTTGTGTCGTCCTGCTACTTCTTTGTCATCGGCTGAGCTGGATGTTTAAGTCATTGGGTGGATTGACTATCAGTTTTCTGGGCGGTGGTCTTTAGCTGGCACGGCAATTTGCTTTCTATCCTGCTAGAACTTGGATACCCATGCTCATGTATCATCCATTGCGCTCTGTGTGCTTTCTCTGCTCTGTAGAATGTCGTTTGTCTGTAGTGGCCAGCCCATCAGTCCGACTTGATGATATAATACTCTGTACGCATTGTGATAGCGATAGTGGCAAGGGTGATTGAACAAGGATGAAGCCCGACGTCAATTTTCGCTACGAGTAAAGGTCATTGGGGAGTGGAGCAGCGGCTCGGCTCGGTAGCCGCCCCCCCTAATCCTTTAACTAAATTAACTTACTGGCTAGCTGGCCGACCCCTGGAAACAAAGATTCGAGCACCACATATCTTTTGCTGCCGCTCCCGAGCATGGGGCTTTGCTCCTAAGTCAAACAATAAGTAAGCGGTTATCCGCATTATCACGCTCCCGTCAAACCCCCCGCATTCGTCCTGGAGAGGCAACATGGCTGGGTTGTTCCGCCTCGGACAGCTTCTCAAAGGGAAAAGAGGCTGCTACACGATAACTACGGAGCTCCAGGAGAGCGTGTGGCTTGCGATGTAAAGTATTCGTCCCCGATTTTAAACGACGAAGTTTCTGACCGAGCCAGGAGCCAAAACAACTTGCAACCCGTGATCATTAAAGGCACGCGACACTTCCGGCTGGAAACTGAACGCGATGTCCTTCATCGCTTCCAAACCCGAACCCCGTATATCCGACCGCTCCTTGATGAGATTATCGATCCATCAGACCCTCCAGCTATTGTTCTACGGCACTTGGATGATCACCTCTTGAATGCATCTTCCTTGCGGAAACTCACTACACGTGAAGTCAAATACGTTGCCAAAAGGATCCTCGAGGCACTAAAATTACTGCATGCCGATGGGTTTGTACACACGGGTATTTCATCATTCACCCTTCTTACTTTTTTATTTTTATTTTTGTTTTTTATTTTTTACATGTAAAGTGCACAGTCACTAATTTTGTATTCCATTAGATGTTAAACCTGACAATGTCCTCGTTAACTATGGGACCGGAGACATTCGCTTCACTGACGTTCAGTTGGCGGATATGGGAAACACTGTGCCGGCTGATTCAGCGTATGCAAAGGATGGCGATATGATCGGAGGGCCTATATGGCGAAGCCCTGAAGCCCATCTGCAGATAGGATGGGGCACACCGACTGATATATGGTCCTTCGGTGCATTGGTAAGTGACAAAATATTGGACACCGTGTGCAATGGTAGGGATCAAACTAATGCATCCATTTGCTTATGTAGCTCTTGGCTTTGATATATGGTGATGGTTTTTTCATCTTCAAACCGGACGTTCCATTTGGTCATGAAGACTATGAACTCAAAATTCTCATGCGCCAGTGCCAATTCTTTGGCCCGTTTCCTCTTTCCTATCAGGAAATTGCAGGCGTGGAAACATTGAATATCTTGTCATACATTCATCAATCTCTGCCACGGGAAAAGCTGAAACCTTTCACGCGAATCTCGGCGAGAGAGGTGTCGAAAGAGAACAGGGATTTCATCCTCAAGATCATGAAACTAGACCCAAGGGATAGGCCTTCAGCTGAAGCGCTGTTAGAGGATGAATGGTTCCGTGTTGAATAAACCTCGTTTTTGTATCGAAGCAGCTTTCAACTGATTGGATGTCTAATCAATCGGCGAAAGGAGTAGTGCTAAAATGGCCTTTTTGTTCCATACTATTATTGAAGGGTTAAACAAATGGAAAGGGCTTAAACAGATTAGGTTTCTATGATCTATATTACCAGGATTTCACACTGATACTATAAAAATAGATGCATTGATAAGATGTGTATTTAGCATATGCCATGCCCCCTAATTACATTCGATTAATTAAAGGTGTAGTAAGTTAAGTTCCATTCTATTCTAATTGAATAGGATATAATGAATGGACTTCTGTTATTTTTTTTTCTGTTTTTCATAAAATCAAGAAAATATATGATGGTTGACAGGATATTGCCTAGTCCCAAAGCAGCCTAGCGTGGGATCGGGGCCCACCGCGGTGCAATTAGAGTTTGCATCACGTGCCCGCAAGCTTCGGTGGGGCGTCGAGAAGGTTTTCGGCGGATGATGTAAACTTCGACCAGGACGAGAGACCGACCGCCTTGCTTCAAGTTCAAGCCATTGAGCACCACCACCACAACAACAACGCTCCGGGCGATGCTGGACACCCCCTATCCCTGACTTTGATACTGCATAGTGCGCTGCTTGCCATGGCGTCGACGTCCACAGAAACCTCCCCGCTTTTGCAGGACCACCAACGGACTGGCTCGCCCACTACGTCACCGGATGCCAGACCACATCGGACCGTCACCTTTGACTCCGTTACCAGGAGTAGCATATCCAATGACAATGCCACTTCTCACGACATCCTCAGACCCCTCCATTCAGCCACCCCCTCCCTGCAAACGGGTTCCAGCGGCAACGGCCCACCCGTTCTCGCTGCTCTCAATAGCAAGCTCCGCCGCCGTCATAGCCAGGGAGCTCCCTACAATGCCGCATCTCCCGCATCGCCAGCTGCCAAAATTGGCCCCCAGCGGACGACGAAGACTACGCAGAAATTGAAACTACTTCCCAATCCCGTTACGGGAGAGGAGGACCAGCTGGTCGAGGAGGAGATCCCCCGCGAGGTGTATTCGCAGATCACACGGATTAAAGAGCCAACTGCTAGGAGAGATGCTGCGAGGTTGGGGAAGGCGGATCGAGACCGTGTACCGCGAGTGACAGCCTATTGCACGGCCAATTCATACAGACTTGACAGCGTGGTGCGATTTTTAAAGTCCCGGGCTGATACCAGAGGGGCGAATCCGAGGCTTTTTGATGAGTGTGTTTACTCGCCCTATGATTATGACTATGAGAAGAAACGGCATTATGTTCATGAACCAGTTATGGAGGAACCGGAGAACGTTCGCTTCCCACACCAAACTTCAGGGCCAGAGGAGCGTCGATTTTCGGATAGCGAGATCGAGGTGGAAGGCCACAAGACTCAGCAGCGGGAAGAACTTATCGATCTACACGAGGATGGGCACTATTCATCATCAGCAGTCACAGACACGTCTGTCGCACCTCCCCATACGCTAGAATCAATACCCACAGCCCATAACGGCCCCGACCTGGACACACACATCCATACCCCCGAAGTCTTCTTGTTCGACTACGGCACAGTCGTAATATGGGGCATGACACCCGCTCAAGAAACCCGTTTCCTCCGCGAAGTATCCAAATTCGCCAGCGCCGTCCTCAGCACGGAGGACACGCAGATCGAAAACTTCAACTTCTACTATACCCGCGACTACCAGGCGCGGATATACAACGACTTCATCTCCCTGCAGGACCGCCACAACTACATGACCAAACTCGCCATCTCACACGCCCTGTCACAGTCTGTAAAGACGTCGTTATTTGAAGATCTGGTCTCCGAAACTATCGCCAGCACATCTCCACTCCCCGCGCAGATCGCAGAGACGGGCAGCGTGAACATGACTCGCAGGCAGATCAATATGCAAATTGGCGAGCTGTTCATATTACGCATCAATATCCATCTGCAAGGGTCTGTGCTGGATAGTCCGGAGCTCATGTGGGCGGAACCGCAGCTGGATCCTGTTTATCAGGCTGTGCGTAGTTATTTGGAGATGGACCAGCGGGTCGGGTTGCTGACGGAGAGACTGGATGTGATTGCGGATCTGCTGGCGGTTTTGAAGGATCAGTTAAGTCATAGACATGGGGAGTATTTGGAATGGATTGGTGAGTCAATTCCTTATTTTCTGTTTTTCCGTCTAAGGCCGTGCGACATGATAAGCCCCATTCATCCAAACTATCTCGACTATCATCTACCCCTTAATTACCCCTTCCCATCTCCAAACCTTCCAGTTCAAAATAACTAACAAATCAAATCCAGTAATCATCCTAATCGCCGCCGAAATCCTCGTCGCAGCCATAAACATCGTCGTCGACTTGTATGCTGGGGTGGATTAAAAAGTCTCCCCCGAGAAAGAGCAATATATTCAGAGCAATCAATATTCGCTTGCACCCTACCTACATATCTACATACCTATATACCATAACCACCATCCCTCTCATCCTCTCCCCCCCGCACCCTGTACATACGGTACAGCATCGTATATGTATACCACCTTTTCATCGCAATGTTTTATCAACCGCCTACCTGCCTACATACATACCTACCTTGCTTGATCGCTGCATTTTGTTACACGGCGTTTGATTGATCGGGCGATTAGTATGTTGGCTCGTTACTTGTATACCATTTTCATTTACTCATAACTATAACTGTATATACATCCATCTAGGGCTGTTCCTATTAAGCAGGTAGATAGTGTTTTTAATGATTATCATTTCTATTGAATGGGAGTATATATGGATGGATGGATGAGAGTGAACAGCACCATGTGAGAGAGGCAGATCAAATACCATATACATGTGTGATGGTGACAATGGATGTTCTTCAATATTACCTGCTTCTAGTATCCATGTCTGCTTTGCTATGTATAATAAACCCTAGGTCAGGCAGATATGGTTTTAAACAGTTAACTATTTACCCATCTTATCCTATTATAACTGACTGATTACATCCATGCCATGCCATGCCATGCCATGTAATTATATATGTATGTACCGCCTATGCAATTCAGCCCAATGATTCATCCATTATCACCAACCAAGCAACAATGAACAATTAACACTGATACAATCAAGATTGACACCATCCATCCTACTCCAGATCACCTTACCAACCCGACCACCCCCTGCCAAGCTAGAATAACACGATCACATAGCTATCTATCTATCTATAGCTAGCGATTTATGTCTACTAATCAACGGGGGTAGGGGTGGAATGGATAGATAGATAGATAGATACGAAAATGGACGGGTATTTTAATACACCCCCAACAAAATAGCAAGGAATCAATATATCTCCATCCCTTACTTGCCTTGCCTTGCCTATCAGTTACTAATACCTAACTAATATAACGAAATGAAAACGGAAACGAAAACGGAAACGGAAACGGAAAAGAACAAATGGACCCACCGAACAAATGAAACAAGCTTCAGATGAGAGGAATTGGGAGATATCAAGATGGGATGTGCCGTGGTGTGGTGGGGGGAGGACGATGGGTATAGATGGGATAGTGATAGTAGCAGGTTACATGACGACGGATGTGCCGGGTGGGTAAAGAGGATATTTCGCTGTGGGATGGGGATATTTCTAACTGGTTCAGGGTACAAGTACGACTCAGTTCAGGCGCTCCAGTTTGTGAATCAAATGGTTGTTGGTAGTGACGTGAGTAGAGTGTGGCGGGGTATTTCTAAGGGGAATACTGTAAGCGGTGGTTTAGATAATAATCCATTAGCAGGAATTGAAGACCTAAAAAGAAACAACAAAATATGAACAAGGCAGATCAGATATCGAATATTAAATACGTAAGGGCTGTTGAGTTGTGTTGCATGGCGCTCGTATAATAAACTTGTAAAAAAAAAAAACGCAAAGAGAAAGAAAAAAAAAATCATCTCAAGAAAACAAAGATATAATCCATTTCATAACCGATCCCCCCCCCTATTCTCCCGACGATCACCATACGCCCGCTTCTCGGCCGGGTCAAGCGATTCCCAGTGATCAGCAAGGGCGCGGTCGATGTCGTCATCGGTAATGTTCGTCTCGGACCCGTACGCCTCTCTCAGGTCGTTGATAACTTTGCCCCTGTTACGGTTGTTAAAGTCTTCGAATGCCGAGATGTATCGATGCGGTTGGTCCGGGATTCCGTATCCGCCACTATGCTGGCGGTGGTGGTTGGCGGTTGGCGCGTTTGGGGATGAGGCGAAAGGGGGAGGTTGTGGGGAGGGGCCCATTGCGAGGGGGGCCCGGTTGTAGGGTTCAAAGCGGGTAGTGGAGGAGGGTTCGTGGTCGTGTGAAGGGGGGGAGCGAGGTCGGGTAGCTGGAAGAAGTGTTGGGAGTGTGGAGTGGATAGGCTCGACGTCTTTGTCGGCCGTATCCAGAGGTGCAGACGAGTCTTCGCCGCGCCGGTTACGTTTCACTCGAAGAGGGCGTTCCTGGGGCTGCAAGGAAACTGGTTAGCAGGCAGTACAGTAGATTATTCAAGGCTCAGGATAACACAACGATCCATATCGGGGAGCTTCGGAGGCAGGCAGCGTACAGTTGGCGGATGCCCCTCGGAGCTCCCTTCAGTGCCGTCATCCATGAAATCAATCCCGTAAGACGCACGAAAAGGTTCAGGAGCTCTCGACTCCGCGCCACCAACCCGACCCGTATTCTGCGGGCCCATCTCCTTCAGCAACGCCGCATTGCGTGCGCGTAGTTCGGTGCTGATCCCTTGCTCCTCGGCCATGCCTGTCAGGGCGGCCAGGCGCTCAAGAAGGATGCAGGACTCGAGGCGCATTTTTTTGATGTAGCGGAGGCCCATCTCGTTGCGTTGTTGCATTTCGAAATTCGACTCTTGGACTTCGTTTAGGCGCTTTTTTAGCGCAATGCATTTTTTCTTGTAGGCGGCTTCGATGCTAGGGGGATTTGGAGGGGGTTGCGCGACATTGTTGTTGGCGGGAGCCTTGGGGTTGCCTTCGTGGCTCTCCATCGGGGCGGCGGCGCGCTGGGAGGGTTAGAATGGGCTTGAGTGCGCGCTTGGACTCAGAGCATGACATACCTGGCCTCCCTGGTAATTCTATTTGTTAGTTTAGGATTTTCGCCCTTCTCGATCGCCTCGACCGCGCTTTGAGCCCGAAGTGATAGAATCGGAATTGGAGCAGCTGTCGCAGACGTCTTGCTCCGTACTAGTACCACCAACTTGGGACTGATATGGTGGGGTATCGATGTCGCACGAAGAGCTCACTTATGCTGATGTAAAATTCGTAGGGTCGATTGACGGGCTAGGAGGAGGAAGGGGAACGGATGAGTTGTGGGAGCTGAAGAGATTGAGTTGGAGGTTGAGGCTGCATCTCGATGTTGGATGCTGCATCGTCGCTTATCTCGCTTGTGGCGGCTCTGCGGGCGTCAAACCGAGGCGCCATTTTCTGCCGGGAAGTGGTCCGCTTCAGGTTAGACTAAATGCTAGTGGATCAATGTTTCACCGAGGGCGGTGAGGCTCAATTATATAATCGAGTTTCGGATTTGATTTCTTGGCATCGAACATGAGCACGACATGATCTTCGGAGACCACCTAACTAGTACCTATTCTCTGTTAATTGCGACAACAGCGTAGTCTTCTATCATTTACCTCTGCCCAAGTGTCTTCGTCGTTTTGTCTATCCTATACCATATCTATACCAAGAAGACAAACAAATGGATATCCCTGCGCGAACCTATCCAAAGCCTCATGATTTCTTGAAGAAAAGAGCAGTTCTCTCACCAAGAGAGAACTCTGGGTGATATTTTTCATGGTTGAGTATAATGCTAGAAAATGATGCAGTCAACCATGATATATAAACTGAAACAAAAATAGCCCAAAAATGAACAAGTGAATGAACTATATGCAGATGGGAAAAACTTGAAAAAATGCCACCCAAAATTGTGAAATGATAGAAACAAAGAATCAAGATTTGAAAATAAAAGTAGAGTGAACCCAGAAAATCATGACACTTCATGGCCATAGCGCCTGCGCATACCAGTTCATGTATATACCAGAAAAGATGGGGGTAGACCCCCTTTCATCTTGAAAATGCACGATACCCCTTCCAACCTGAAACAAAAACAAACAAGATAACAAATATAAATCGGCAGGATCTCCGAACAATGCTTCATCAGAGGTTATATCAAGTATAGGGTATATATTCGTCTGGAAATAATATAAAAAGCATTCAAACGTCCATATCTTCGTGAAAATGATCGCTGATCATCCGTTCTCTCTTTTTTCGTAGAAAAAAGAAAAGTATCCGTTTCGAGGAATATTTATTCATAATCCTTCGTAATAATTGTTGTATCTTTCCTTGGGCTTGTACGCATGCCTAGCGGTTTCGGGTCTGCGTTTTCTTCGCCGAGTCGACAGGGCGTCCTTATCATCGGTAACGATTCTGTCACGGCGGGATAGCGTGTGTTTAGGATAGTAATCCAAAGACCATACCTCTTGTTTTTCAAAAGAGGTTGGCTGCTGCGAGGGAACATGGGCGAAATCAAGGAACGACAGCCGAGACTCGCTTGCATCCTTCGAAGAAAAGTGGCAGTTGGAAGACAAAATACGGCGGGGCGGAAGATAATCGGCGCAGTTTCGAGGCCGATGTTCGCAATGATCCTTTGCGGGATCCTTTTGTTTATCCGTTTGTCATTCTTTTAATAGTGATTCGTCTCTTTTTTTTGTTTTGTTTTCTAAAAAGAAACTTTTCCGGGCCGCGCGATAATGGTAGGAGACCCCATCTGCACAAAATAAGAAATTTTTAGTCTTTCGGCGATAATGAATATTACTTCAATACCGCTAATAAAGATTTGACTAAGCGCGCGCGGTTGACGGGTTTAGGAATGTAGGCATTCATGCCCTTCGATATGTACGTTTCCGCATCGCCCTTTAGGGCGTTTGCTGTCAGAGCGATGATCGGAAGGTCCAGCTTCAGAGTTTGGCGAATCTCCGTGGTGGCTTCAACACCATCCATGATAGGCATATTAATATCCATCAGAATGGCGTGGTAAGAAAATGGTTTGGCTTTGAGCAATTTCAGTGCTTGGGCACCATTGGCTGCGGCGTCTATTCTGTCGAATCCGATGTTGCTCAATAACTTCAACATAACCGCTTGGCTGATCTTGTTATCCTCAACCAATAGGATTTGCTTGCCCGATGCGACCATTTTCAGTTCCTCGATTGGTTCTGCCCCAACCGGCGAGGATTCTCTCGAATCATCCGGACTAGACACATTCACTTTTCCAAGTCTGACTGAGAACCAGAAAACCGAACCTTTGCCATCTGGGTTGGGGTGATATCCAATAGAGCCGCCCATGAGGTCGACAAGATTCTTGCAAATTGACAACCCAAGACCTGTTCCTTGATACTGTTTTCCTGTAGCTTTGTCAAACACTTGTATGAATGGGTCAAATAGGCGTTTGAGAGACACGTCCGGAACTCCAATTCCGGTATCAATAACTTCGGTATAGACGCGATGGAATGACTCCTCATCGTCCTTTAATTTTGACGAGACGTGTATGGAACCTGATTCGGTGAATTTAGCGGCGTTTGAGAGTAAATTTTGCAGGATCTGTCGATATCGTACAGGGTCGCCCTTTGAAAATTGAGGAATATCACTCGCAATTTCAGAAGTTATCGTCACACCAGGGTTTAGGAGTTTTTTGCATTCCTGTAGAGACGTCTGGTGGATATCTTCTAAGTTTACGACCTCGGAATTGAGGGAGAAGGTTCCAGTAGAAAGCTTGGAATAATCGAGAATGTCGTTAATCACCCGGAGGAGGGTAGAGCCCGACCCCTCAATAATTGAGGCGAGTTCGTGTTGCTTGTCGGATAACTCGGTATCTTTAAGCAAAGTCAAGGCGGAAAGCATCCCATGCATAGGAGTGCGGATCTCGTGGCTCATATTAGCCAGAAATTGGGACTTGAGCTTGGCGGATTCTTCATAGGCGGATATCAGACGACCCTCGATCTCCTTTCTGTCGCTGGCATCGCGAGTGACTTTGCTGAAACCGATCAATACGTTGAAACGATATATCGGACTAATCACCACGTTGGCCCAAAACTTGGAGCCATCTTTGCGATACCGCCAACCCTCATCCTCCACTCTGCCATCCTGTATAGCCTTCCCAAGTTCCCTCCCTGGTTTATCCGTCAAAATATCGTTCTTGGAATAAAATATCGAAAAGTGCTTCCCGATTATCTCCTCGGCGGTGTATCCCTTAAGGGTGGCGGCACTCTGGGTCCAGGTTGCGATCTTTCCTTCAGGAGTCAGCATAAATATCGCGGCATGTTGAATGCTGTCGATCAGGTTCTTAAGTGTATCCGGGCCATCAAGAGACTCATTGATAGCACCACCTTTGGTATATCTGTCTGTGATGTCGTAACTCTCGAGTTTGACGTAGACGAGAGAGCCGTTTTCAAAGATTGGAATGACTCGGAGGTTGCAGTAATATAAATTGGGAGTAACTTCGACCCCATC
This sequence comes from Onygenales sp. PD_40, assembly GCA_032988205.1. Lineage (NCBI taxonomy): Eukaryota > Fungi > Ascomycota > Eurotiomycetes > Onygenales > Onygenales sp. PD_40. The sequence goes on from JANTQD010000003.1 coordinate 317,858, forward strand.
AATGGTGCAAACGCTCTTAAGGGCGATTGCCTTGTCGATTGTATGCCGAAGCGTTTCAATGTCCGGCGCGGGAATGTTGGAGGGGGCCAAGTCGTACACGCTCACACCAATACAATCCTCGCGAGAGAGCTTCGAGAAGCTTAGATAGCTCGTCGAAACTTCAACAATTTTGAAAGAGTCATCCGTAATGATGGACGGCACGGGGGAGAGGGCGATAATGCGGTCCATTATCCCAGGACGGTTGCGATTGTGGCCGGCGTGATCACCCGCCTGAATACCCTTGGAGCGGATGGAGAACGTCGACTTCAGTTTGGTGAAAGGGAAAGTAGGGGACTTCATGTCCAGATTATAACGGACCGAGTCTCATCGTTTCTCGACAGATGCGCGCCAAAAAACTATTCGAGCGATAGTGGCGGGTGGGCAGCGTGTATATTATTTGGTAAATCGAGGATCAACGCTGGGGAGAAGACGTAGGAACACCGTTAGCAAAGGCCGAGGGGTGGCGAGCGCTGCAGATTTGCTCGAGAGATTTCAAACCAAGAGTGGCCTGGGCTCAAGCCAATTAGGTTAGGGTTAGTTAGAGGATTGTAGGATCGATCCACCATTGCTGGCTGGTCCAGACTGTCCGCAGCAACTCTGGTAGTTAAAACTAGCCCCTGGTTAAAATTTGGAGGGGCTGTTGGCGAGAGGTCGCCGCCGCCACACAAAATGCCTGGGCGACGAAACATACAAACATAAACAAAGCTGATCCAATACCGACCCCGTACGAGGACAGCATGTAGTGGTTCGTGTCGGGTAGTTGGCGGACAGCAGCATTCTCGATGGCATCAAGGCCGTTGAGGAGGAGAATTCAACCTGGATCGAAGTTGGACGTCGGTGGGGGTGTGCGTACAGGTCACGTGCTCTAACTAGCTATACGCGATTCCGCTATTTCCGCGCAATCCTTCGACATCGCAGACTCGACAGACTTTTCAACATTTCAGATACAGACAGATACCAACTCTCTCAACGCCTTTCCCGCGACTCTCACTGGTTGCTTGTCAAACGGCTAAAACGGCCATACGGTGACCAAAAAACAGGGCACATACCACCCCATATGCCATGACTCGCTGATAAGGTTCGCCCGTTTCGCTGCAAATTTCCAGCTTCGATCCAGGCCCGCTGCTGTCGCCCCAGGCATGTGTTTTGTCCAAGCTGGAAGCTGTGCTGCGGTGCCTCCTCGGTTCGGGGTCGGGGTTTGAATTTTGGCTGGTTGAGCCTGCAAAAAACCGTTGGATTCGGTTCCATGGGAACATCAGCATGGCCCAGGCCAGTGGACGACAATTTTCTTTCAGGGCAAGCTCAAGCCCCGCATTATGCAGCTCGAGACTCCGCGAAGGACAAGCTTATCGTTCAGCTGCATCATGCATGTGATGGGGATGTCCGTCAAAGATTCAATCTTCCCCCAGCCAGTCAGATTGGCCGGGACCTTCGCTCAGGGAACTCATCCCAGACTTCCGTTCCGCTCATACATTCTCGGTGGATATTTCACCGGCAGGCTGCAGGCGCTCAGGTCCCGTATGTCCCGGGCCACCGTATTGGTGAGTTTTGAGATAAAAGTCTCTAATTCTCGTTCGACGACTTTCCTCCCCGTCGATTGCTTCCTTGGCGTGGAGGGAACCTACCCGAAATCTCGCAAATATATCCACCAGCTTATCAGCAGCTCCATTATTGTCTAGACCCGAAGATTCTAACTACTTATTTGTTAGGAAAGCTGTTGGATTGAAAAGGTCGGTATCAATCGTCCCTGGGCACATTGAGAAATCCAAAAAAGAGGCGTCCTGGGAGAGTCTCCCTGTTACAGATTGTCGACAACGTGGGGCAGCATGAGAGCCCTATTTGGCAGAATCCAAGTTAGTTTATAGGTTCGTTTCTATACTTCAATTGTCTCCGCCGTATTCCGGCCATGCTAATAACCAATTCATTCCTGCTATGCATCAACCTTAACAGTAGAATGATGAGTACTTAATACCCTGCTTATTCCAGGAAAGCCCCGCCAACCATAGGCGGGGGATGCGTGATTGACACCTATATCACCCGTCATACCGCGTCTGCAAACTAGGCCGATGCGCATAAAATGCCAAAAAAGTTACTGTGCAGTAACCCACTGTACACACACAAAAGGAGGGGTTGGTTGGTATGACACGTCACAATGGGCAGAGAAGCAGAACAGCTAAAAACGTCATTGACTCTACCCTCATCCTCAGCATCAGCCTCATCAGTATAATCCTTGTTACAGTTTCGTCGAATTGTACTTTCTACTTCGTCCCTCCTTCAATCTCAAGCGAAGAAGTCAGGATCTACTCTTCCGTGGGTCTCACTTTGTTTCCCCCCCACTTCCCCCGCAAAACTCGACGAAGGCAATTTTGCCCCAGAAAATTTCCCACAGAAAACAATGCAAGGCTCACGGGCGAGGAGCGCGAGGACCACGTGGTTGCTGTCCCCTTTGTCTTGATACTCTCGACCCATCCTACGTTTCCGTTTCGTTCATGGTCCAGGTATGCCATTATGTACCGAAGCTATATATCCTAATGATGAGCAGGGTGTTTGTTTACGGGTTTTAGTACTTACTGTTAATATCCTGCCGGTCTCGCTGCCCGTCAGTAACATATTCATCGCCCCCAAGTTTGAACAGATGAATTACATGCCTTCCAGTACCCACAGTGCCATCCATTCACCATGTTATTTACCATTTCGCCTTTAACAGGGACACGTTTCCAGGTTGCTTCTTCTCCTTTGCTCGTAGGGACCGGCATCCAAAGCCCATACATATGATCAACGGAAAAGCGTGATCCCAACTTACCACATGAGCATCAACTGATTTAATTAGTCCCAACCATTTTGTGTAGGTCTGAAAGGGTCCCTCCACGAAGACCAAAGGGGAAAAATAACATGAGATCTTCCAACTTGACCCTCTCCAGGACGAGATGTGTGGTGGCTTGATTGAAGCTGCGAATAGCCTTCCTCACCCCTGTTTCTGTGGTTCTTGTTGTGCTTTGAAGCCTTATGTCATATCACAAGCTCCCTCCTTCTTAGGTGCGCTGCTTGCTAGCTGCTGTTCTACTATTCTTTAAGTCGACTACCTGGCCCTTACCAATAGGGCGTTCAGACATTTTAATAAACGCTTCAGTGTCAATAACTTCTAGCGTTGTGGGAAGAGGAGTAGAAGCTGGGGTGCTTTTAATATGTCAAACATATTTGATGCGCCTTGTTCTTAGGACTTCCTCTTTCTCATTGATTCGATGGTAACAGTGGAGGGAATCATCATTGGACAGATGGTATTCTTGGGCATCATGTGGATTGGGTTTGTAATGGGATGCCTAGGGCAAGTAATTCGCAAGAGGAGTACAGCATCTGTACTTACTCATATACTAGGGCATATCGACTCCAACCCCCCAACAGTAATGGGTGGGATGATGCACTATGGAAATGTCTAGCTAAATACTTGCTTAAATTTTCTCATGGCAGCTTTTAGAAGCACAACAATATAAAATAAATAGATTGCTGAGCCAAATAAGCCAACCCTAATGGCCTCCGCACTGAGATATTTAACATGTTGCGTAGATGCTAGCCCTGAAGTAGAATTAACAGATCATTCCCCGGCACCGGCTTCATTGTCTCTTCCGGCACAGAACCCAATGGAGATCAGTGCTTAAATTAATCCTAAAGGGGGCGTCCCTGGTTCCATTTAATTAGTAGTATGCAGGCTTCTACGGGTCTTCTCTCGCATGGGTAGGCTTGCGAGTTGCAAAGAGCCAGAAAAGGGTGGCTGGGGGCGACATTGCGGAATCCGATAACAAGGCGCATATTAAGTTAATCTAACTCATCTACGGCTCTGGATTCCGACAACTTGTCGACATTGGTTCTGCTTGCAAAGAGGCTCATTAGTCGCAGATTCTTGGAGGTTGGCCTGGTCATGTGACCCACAGCGCCTCCTTTCCCGTTTTGTTCATCTCCCGCCAACTTTCTTCCAACGTCAACCTCATCTCGGCATCCTCAACTCCTCATGATTCCACCAGCCCGGCCGTTCTATGGGGCCTGGGGTAATGTGTCTGTCCAATCCTTGTCTGGACCGGGATATGCTGGAAGGCACTCTCTGGTGCATGCGAAACCCCCCAAGAAACAATGCTGCAAGGATAGATCAATGGTGGCTTGTCATGGGAACAATTACCCGCCACACCCTCAACTCCCCGGGGACACATCTCCCCTTGATCCTCGTCCTCTTGACAATCACCCGATGGGTTTTGGTCATGCCGAAAGGGGTTCGAGACTGATGATTCCTCCCCGTCAACGGCGGGCCGAATGGTTTCGCCTAGTGAAGAACTGAGAAGGCCGCCGTTTCGAGAATCTGGACAGTGGGGAATCATCACGGCTCAATTCTTCTCCCCGCAAAAACGAATCAGAGGTCTTCAGGGATCTCTCCCTGAAGAACATTGCCGGCCCTAAACCCCGGATTAGCCATCTTCGTCTTCGATCTTCTTCTGGTCACTTTGTTTGAAACGCTTTTTCTAGGATCTCCGCCTATCACGTCACATTTGCCAAAATTGATGTGGGGTAAATGCCTTGGCCCGGGGCCGGGGCTGGTTGAGAGGCCGTACCGAGTTCCCGATCCAGTGAAGTTGCCGAATTTGAATGAAGAGTTCCGGTGCCTTGCGTGCTCAGACACCTGTGGCACCCACGTCTAACGCGGTGAAGAGACAACGCATATATTCATCATGATTTGTTCGTGCTTAGTTATGGGATCTGGAAACAAATCCTGTTCTCCTCTGTTCCGTCTTTGCAGGTGATTCTACCTACAAGGAATTACCCGGTTGTGGGCACTGCTCCCCGCAGCTTAACTTTCTACCCGCGCCTTGACAGATCAGATGTGATACCGGCCCACACATGATAGTGGACGAGCAACTTCATTGGAGTCCGCTCGACGGAGTATCCCCATTCATTGTCACATCATAGAAGGCTCCACAGCACTAAAGGCTTCTGTGCCTGATGGAACCTTTTCGTTTGTTCCATGCAGACTATCAGGGTAGTGGAGATAGATTTCATGTGGCTAATTTACAACACTTGGACGTTTCTTGCCGCTAGACCCTTGGGTTCAAAGATCTGCAGGAATTACAATCAGCTATCCCCAGTCCTCCACGGAGCGTCGGCTCCTCCTCCCGTTGCGCAACCGCATCTCAACTTCGTCGGTTGAAACATTTGCTGCTCCGCCGTTTTCGGGCCTTCATCCTCCTGCGTGCCAGTGTGTGGTTCGTAGTTGGTACTAAATGGATTTTGCCAGATCCAGATTATGAGTTTGGATATCCACTAATGGCTCCGGGAACAATACTATACATCCCTGCCTTCGCTGCTCGAAGATTTATCCATATAAGAGCCGGCACCTCCCTCGTTTGACCTGACCTCCAAGCACTCATTCTTCAATTGTACATTCACTACTCTTTTTGTCGATCTATTCCTTTCACCATGAAGTACTCCCTCACGTGTGCTGCCCTTGCAGCCTTCGCTGTCCACAACGTCTACGCGGCTCCCCCCCAACTTCAAAAGCGTGCCGCCTGTGATGCCCCAGTGACCCTCGAGGGCAACCCTTTCACTGATCGGAAGCTGTTCGCCAACTCCTTCTACCGCGATGAGGTTGTGGCTGCCGCTGAGGCAATCACCGATGCTGCCCTCAAGGAGAAAGCTCTGGCAGTTGCCGAGGTCGGTACTTTCAAGTGGATTGATAAACGAGAGGTCATCCCAATCGTGGATGGATTGATCAAGGAGACCCCCTGCGAAGAGATCATCGGTCTGGTCATCTATGATCTCCCAGGACGTGATTGTGCTGCCAAGGCTTCCAACGGAGAGCTGCCAGTCGGTGCCCTTGATGTATACAAGGCCGAATATATCGATCGTGAGTAATACAAAGATCTTCATAGCGTCCGTGATATGCTTATAACACATATATAGCCATTCGCGAAATCATCGCTGCCAACCCCAACACGGCCATCGCGCTCGTTATCGAGCCCGATTCTCTTCCCAACTTGGTCACAAACATCGACCTTCAAAGCTGCCAGGACTCCGCAGAGGGATACAGAGCGGGTGTTGCTTACGCCCTTGAGCAACTCAACTTCCCCAACGTGGCGATGTACATTGATGCTGGACACGGTGGATGGCTCGGATGGGATGAAAACCTTAGTACGATCTGAATCTCCCTTGCTATAAAAAGTTCCCAAGCTAACTCGACATAATAGCGCCTGGTGCCGAGGAGCTCGCCTCTGTCTTCAAGGCTGCCGGTTCCCCCTCGCAAGTTCGTGGTATCGCCACCAACGTTTCCGGCTGGAACGCCTTTTCCCTGACTCCTGGCGAGTTCGAGGACGACCCTGATGGGCAATACAACCAATGCCAGGACGAGCAGCGCTTCGTCACCCTCTTCGGCGCGGCTCTCGAAACCGCCGGCATGCCCAACCAGGCCATCGTCGACACCGGGCGAAACGCCGTTCAGGGCATTCGTGAGGAATGGGGTCACTGGTGCAATGTTGACGGCGCTGGCTTCGGTGTCCGTCCCACTGCTGAGACCGGTGAGGCGTTGGTCGATGCCTTCGTCTGGGTCAAGCCTGGTGGAGAGAGTGACGGAACATCCGATACCACCGCTGATCGGTTCGATGAGTTCTGCGGATACCCCGATGGTGAGTTATCCAGCCTAGTCCCGTCTATCCAAGTCTTTCTACCGGCAACCCCATCTATATTTTGAAAACTCTCAACTAACCCCCTATTCTTAACCAAAATAGCCTTCCAACCTTCCCCCGAAGCCGGACAATGGCACCAGGCCTTCTTCGAGATGCTCCTCACCAACGCCAACCCACCATTTTAGATCAGTGAAGAACTGGAAAATGACTCGTTAATTCGTTCTCCATTTTCCCAAGTCTCGGCTGAAGAGATTCAAAACTTATGCCTAAGAATGAAACTGATCCAGGGAGTTGTGTAACCAAAACCTCAACCCCCTCTTTTCTCTGTCTGCACTTGGCAGGCACTTCTTGTACATACATATATACATTTTATATCATTGTTATATCATCATCATGCCTAAATACCTGCATAACTGTCTTCTATTATTCCGCTTGCTGTGTAGTTTTGATCAAGGGGGGCGGGGGGGAACCCGCTAACATAATCTCATACTAAAATACCCCCATCACACCCATTTACCTCTCCACCTATGTAGCTAGCTAGCTAGTCACTTGCTCAATTGATTCATAACTGTTATAGATCATTATGAACGAACAGTTTGGTGGAACTGGTTAGTAGTATGTAAGGTGCTTGCATGCATGCCATGCATGTATGTATAGGGATGGATATATCTGGCTCAGGTCATTCATTCACAGTCATGTGTGAAATGGGATGGATTTCTTTCTGGTTAACTAGCTATGTAAAGTAAATGAACCTCACCATACATCCATCCATCCACCCACAAAATGAAAAAGGGAGAACGAAGGGATGGATGGGATGGATGGGATGTGGATTTACTAACAAATATGTAGGATACATAGGTGTACCGTGTGTGTGTGTGTGTGTGTGTGTGTGTGTGGGTGTGTGTGAGGGATGGAGTGTGTGTGTGTGTGTGTGTGGCAGCTGTTTAGGTGGGGGAGGTGGACTGGACGGTTTGACATATACGGGCAAGGCGGAAGGGGGTATATATATGTATGTATGGGAAAAGCATATTGATTGATTGTATCATAGATAGTTCTGAGTTTGAATTTGAATTTGGATTTGGATTTGGATTTGGATTTAGTATTATTTCTTTTGTTTCTGCTTTTCCGTGTTTCGTCTAGGTACATACATAAGTAGGTACGCAGCTAGGCATGTATCTAGTAATTGATGACATGGGATGGACCGTTCCTTCGCCGGCCAGAGACACCCGCCCCCGGTTTCACCATATCTACATCACATCTAATCCGCACATGCCTTACTTATGAACCAGTACTCGAGTCAATGAAAACATCCTGCATATCCGAATCCCGGGTATTCAGAGATGTAAACGAGGATGTCGTGGGCGATATGAGTGTAGACGAGGGCGGTCCGGCTTCAGTGGCCGAGGCATGGTTCCTTTCGAACTGTGTATAGCTTGATTCAGCCATGCTGTCCTGGCTGTCTGAATCGGAGGGGTAATCGAACGCGTCGTCGGGCGGGGCGAATGACCACACCTATCAGATGGGATTAATTAACACACCATGCTAAAGGACTGACTGATGAAATATTAACTTACCTCCATAATAGTCCGTTGCGCACGGGTCGCCATGATCACCGCCTTCTCATCCTCAAACGCAACCCGCCACACAGCCTCAGTCGGCTGGCTCAACTCCCTTACCAACTGGCCCGTTCTCAGATTCCAGACCTTCACACGCCCGTCACTCCCGCCGCTGATGATCCGATTATCGTCAAACTGCAAACTGGTAACGCTGTTATCATGCGCAGCCAGGCGATGAATCGGCGTATAGTTCAGCAAAGACCACACCCGAACAGACCCATCGGAGCCGCCGGTGACCAGTGTGTCGCCGCGCATCTGCAATTGGCCGACGAGCGAGGTGTGACCCTGTAAAATGGCATGGCACTGGCCAGTTTGGGGATCCCAGATGCGCACGCTAGTGTCCAGACTACCTGTGGCGATCCGCTTGCCGTCGAACGCGATGGCATAGATCTGGCTAAAGTGGCCACTAAGTGTTTTCAAGCACTTGCCAGTGGATATACTCCATATCTTCGCTGTAGTATCGTAGCTGCCGGAGACGACGATATCACCGTGGATTGCGAGGCATCTAACACTTGACTGGTGGCCGACGAGGACGTTTTTGCAGACGCCCTTGGCAAGGTCCCATATCCGCAGTGTGGTGTCTCGAGATCCCGATATCGCAGTTGTCGCGTTGAGCATTTTCAGACATCGCACGGTTGACGTGTGGCCGCGCAGTTTATGGATGCATTCACTATAGTGGAAGGCTGCGATTAGACAACGCACTTGTCGATATAAAGGCCAAAATTCAAAACTTACCCAGTTGACATGTTCCAGACACGGACATCACGGTCACATCCACCGCTGACAAGAAGATCGTCCCAGGGAACCATGGCCCAGACGCCCATCATATGGCCCTGTAATGTCCTCTGATGCTCGCCGTTTGTATTAAAAATATGGATTTTTGCATTGTCTAATGCAATAGCAATATATTTCGGAGTCAAATGTAAGCAGGTTACCACGCCATGGTCAGGCGTGATGTGTTTGGTCGTGACATGCCCGCCTTTCCGCCAGGCGGCTTCGACCATATATCTCTGCTTGAAGTGTGTTCTGTAGCTAGTGTTTCGTGTTCGGCGTTTACGAGAATTACGCCCTATCGACGAGGGAGTTCGGGAGGTAACTGGCGTGCTGCTTACGCTGGTATTACTGGCCATGGGGTCGTCGACATTTTGCCAGGATCGCTGCGAGGAGCGGGGGTCGTATGGATTAGGGGGAAGAGTAAATGAGAAAGGTTGAGCGGCCTCTCGTGTGTCCTCATACATGCTTCTGTAGGTATGGTTCTCGCACAGGAGTTTCCAGGTCATATCATCGTCCAGAACCTCCTGCCATCGTCGTGAGACTTGTGACGCCCGGGCCAGTGTTTTGGCGTTATCGATGAATGATAGAATCTGATAAGGGGAAGTCCCATGGTCAGTCTCCGAACTGATCCTCCCGTTCTTCCGGAAGGGACAAAAAAATAAAAACAAAGTATAAGAAGGAAGTAACGAAAAAGGAATACTGACCCTCAGACACAACTCATGCGGCAGCACCTTGAATGGGTCCTTCTTTAGCCTCGGACTGACGAGGTGATAAGCAAAGCTGAGCTGCTGGCTATCACACATGTTCAAAATCTCCGCCAGAAACCGCTGGCTCTCGTCGCGACCCAACAAGCTGAAGCGGTGCCTAGCATCACGCAGGAATGTCTCCTCGTCCTCAGCAGCGGTATGCCAGCTGGGGGCTCGTTGGTGCGGCGTGGGACTGGGAGCCGGGGTGGGCGGGGAGGCTGGGGCGGATGGGTGGAGGTTGTGAAGGGGCGGGATGGATTTGCTAGGCGTGTGCAGGGGTTTTGGCGCGGCACCGCTGCCGGATATTCTCTTCCGCTGACTGTGTTTGTGGGGGGCAGCCATGGCGGGAGAGTTGTCGTCACTATCGTCGTCTGGGTCTATCATCGAGGCTTGCCGGGAGGAGTAGCGGGTGCCAAAGGCGGGATCCATGGCGGAGACGGGAGAACAGACCGAGTATCAGGGTATCTTGCGAGTTATACGGAAAACTACTAGGACTTGGACTCTCCAGCTCCGGGAACTGGGGATTCAAGCTCCCTCATGTATTGGCGGTGGCAGACGGAGGGGGTGGAGGGAGGAGGTTGAATGCCGGGGAGGGAGCGCTTAGAGACGACGGGGAGAGGAGGGCAGAGTGGGCCAGACACGCAACGAAAGGACAGACAGCGGGCTCTGTCTCAGCAGCAGGAGAGCCAGCAGCAGAGACGCATTCCGCGACACAGCAGGGCGATGTGGACGGCGAGGATGCAGAGAAGAAGAAGTCGAGGCGGCGAGGACGAGGTTGGAGACGAGGAGCCGCATCAAGTGATGTCGCCCGATGTGGCTGGCCAAGCCGCAGGTACCAGGTACCTTGCCTGCCACCAGAAAGCAGCGGCCGACGGGGTACCTGGTACCTGCCGCAGAAATTTCTCTCCGCCGCCCCTGACTATTACTAACCTGCTATCATCAATCGAGATATCCCCTTCCACGCCGCGAAATAGGGGGTGAGCAGTGAATCACTACTAGTATCCAGACATCTCGACAAAACGCACACACACGTCGACAGCTCATACATCCACCAGCCAAGCCAGCCTATTACAGTCCTCCCCAGCCCCGTGTCTGGTCTCCCATCCGCCGCCGACGCCCTATCAGCCACCAGAGCGGCACGCCCAGGCTTCCCAACAGCATTGCCATCCCGTCCAAGGTACTGCATGTTGCATACAGTCCCCAACCCGGGGGCGGTCAGGACACAGACAGGTTGGTTATTTAGCCAACCCCCGTTGAAACGCCCAATCCCTCGAACTCGCGGAACCGCAAGGGGCGGCAGCGGTATCAGATTTTAGCCTGTCCATTTATTACGCACGTACGGGGGGAAGATAACCCCTCTTGCAGAACGGAGCTTCTCCAGAATCTACGTAACTATGTAATGGAAAGGAAAGGAAAATAGAAGATCCTGCAGCCATGGTTAGCTAACTGTCGAGTAACTAGTAAGTTACACCACTCCTGACCAACTAAATCTCCGAAGCAAATCCCCAAACACTAACCTTTGCCGCTGAGGCGTGGCGGGTAACTAACGGGCAGTCGGTTGAGTTGGTTCGCCTTTTCACTCCTGGGATGTTTGAAGTAGATAAGTTAGTTGATGGGGTTATTGGGGGTTGGTAGTACAATTAACCGGATACAAGACGTCAGCAGCGGTAACTACAGTAAAGTGGTTACCAAGCCCATTAAGGTTCGAGAGTTCCTTGATGCTTTTTATCTTTTTACTTTATTTATTCCATTCCCTAAACTCACCTCGGGATTATATTTGCTTGATCACATAGCGACAACAAACAGCCAAGGGAAGTTGGCTGTCTATATTCTAATGATGAACACCAGTTCAACACAACCTTCCACCATACCACATATGCACAAACTATATGAACTATCCAGATAAAAAGCAGAAATGGTATATGTATGTATGTAGCCATCCAGCCCATTTGGAAACCTCAATTCGATTCCTCCATGTAACTTATGTAGCACAGGAATGAAGAACGTCCATGACTATTAACAGGTACATGTAACCCCTACCTGCTGCATGATAAAGCAGATACAATGCACATGTATGTACATACATGTATGTATTTATATAAGGTTGCTAATAAACCTGACCTGGCTCCACTCCTCTTTAAACTCTTATCTGGCTGGTATGTAAATACCAGCTTTCCTCTGATCTCAGAGAAGTTCCTGATTGGGTTAATTATATAGTTTCTGAATTAAGGGATAGGAGATACATCTTGTGTAACATAGAGCTAATTCATTAATAACATAGTATTAATTAACTAGTGTAGTGCTTCTAGAAGAATTATAGAAGATAGAAGTTAAGAGATAGTTGAAGTTAGTAGTTAACTGAATAGATGCAGGACTGTTATCATTATAATAGGATGTGAAAGGAAAAGTACCTTTGATAAAAAAAAAGCATATAAGAAACAAACCATTGGTATCAATGATAAATAAAGCAAAGATAAAAATGTGATTGAAAATATCAGAATGAGGAGAAGTAATATATATAATATCATACATACAGACATGAATAAATGGATAAATGCAAAAGCAAGAAGTCAGCAGTGCAGTGTCTGGTCACGCAGTGTAAAAAGCCAAAAGGACATTAAAAAAAGCATGTGGTTGCATATGCATGAGAAGGAAGAGGGAGAAAGAAAAAAAGAAAGCAAGCAAAGCCAAAAACTCCTGTTTTAGTTAACCCAATCCAGCACGCAGGGATGAGAAAAAGGAAAATACAAGAGAGAGAGTGAGATATGTAATGCTCTATAAGTAAGGGTAGGTAGGTAGGGTACTTCACTATCGAATCAAATCAAACCAAATCAAATCAAATCTTGCCTGCATGATTCAAACGCTCGGATCAGACGGTGGTTGGGTATATCTACTATACATACATTCCATCCCCTTCTTCCAGTGCTCTTGGTCTATTCTAACTCTTATCGTTAAAACGCGTAACGAGCTGCTGGCGACATGACATGGTTCCGAGACAAAGGAATTGATAAGTCATTGATCGATGCGTAGTTTGAGGCATGAGGGACTGAAATCCGCGCCTCTGTTAATCAATGATAACGTCTCCCGTCTCATTTTAAGGCCAACGGGGGCGCCGAGTACGGTAGGAGGGGAATCACAGGAAAAGGCGCGAAGGAGCGCAAAGTCGCTCCTCAATGAGCATGTCCAATTTGCAAGAATAGGGGTATTATCATGCCGACGACGGATGCGATCAAATCTCTCATGGACTTTTGGGGTCTTTGGGACCCGTCCCGACCCTCTGCGTATCCATTAGCGTGCACGTCTCGTCGTGACGGTTCCGTTCCATTTTCTTGCATTGTGTGCATTGCGACGTATCTGATAATAAAGGGGTTAGTCTCTTGTAAATTTCTGTACACTGGACACGGTCCGGTATAAACTTACAAGAAAGTCCCTGCCGAAAACAATAGCAGCATCCCCGTCCTCCACCGTGTTGCTGATTCATCGCCAGCGTGGCCAGCCATCACGGTATGCGCGATGATCCAAGTAAACAGCGCACCAACCGGCGCCGCCAAGCTGAATACCAACAGATGCCCGCGAGCAGCGCGGTTAGATAACCCCTGCTTCAGTAAAACACTCGTCAGACCAAAGGCCGCCGGCGCCTTGTGGACCATAATGGCGAAGAATATAATAAAGCTGAGGCTCGAATTTGACGTCGATGCGCCCAGGGCAATCCCGTCCGCCGCGGCATGGATCACGAGGCCCGTTGTCGTCGCAAAGCTTTGGCCTTGTCTGGAGCTGCCGCCGGCATCTAAAAGGCCTCCTCCGCGCGCTGGAGATGCTGCCCGGCCAAGCCCCGAACCTAAATTGTCCAATGATATATGGTATGGGCCCCGTTGCTGCTTTGCGGAGGAGGCCGCAAATGCGGGGAGCGTATCGACCAGGTACATCAGAATAAACCCGCTGATGAGTGCGACTCCAATCCAAGCGTGGGGTGAGCTCTCATGGCTTTCCTGGGGCTGCCCGGCCTGTTCCTCTTCCTCTTCTTGTCTCATGGGTTCATCGTCTGGTAGGTATAATTTCCCGCCCTCCCCAGTGTCGCTCGAGCCCTTGTCTGGATTTACATCGGACTCATCCCTACGCCAAAGCGTGGCCACGGACGGGGGCTGCCACCTCGCGTCGAGAATACTGTGTCCGGCAACGTCTCTCTTTGTATGTGTATGCGACACGGCCGTCGAACTGTAGAGGGTCTCCACTCCTTCGGGGATTATTACGATCAAAGATGTGCCGACCAGGACACCCATTCCAAGGGCGGAGATTAAGCGGAGTTGTGAGGAGGACAGTGAGAAGGAAAGGGGCAGTGAACCGACGACGAAAGAGCTATATATATCAAGACGAGCAGGGGTTAGAAGTAGAATTAGACAGCAAAGGGGACGGGCAGGGCGGGCCTTACACAATCGCCATCACCAAGCTCAGGCTGAGCAGGGTAAAGAGCCCGTCCATGGCGAATGATGGGTAGATTGTGTGATGGGCCAATTGCAGATATCAGTAGCCTCTATCCATCCCGACGACAGCCAAAATCGAAGCGTGGGTGGAATTGCGGCCGCAAGGGGGGAGTTCGGTCTCCGCCGTGTGCCCGAGATTTACAGATCGGACGTTAGTTTGGGCATTTGGTGGGAGGAGGTTGTAAGGGTGGCGACGATGTATCCCAGCACAGGAGACGGTGGGATGGGCTGGCCAGGGAATAGATATAGATCGAGGCGTGTCGTAATCAATTAAATTAATTCCTTGAGATGGAGTTGTCCTCTCCATCCAGCGACGGCACCTTTTATACGGGCAACCGCAGTGCCAACTGCGCAATTCTACTCTAATGTTTTTTATGTTTTTTATGCTCACTATCTAAATCTCCAAAGTTTGACTGGTAACCAACTATTATATTAAAAATGACCCTAACTCTCCAATTGATCTGTTTCTGCCAAGCTGTCTCCAGTCATCCCAACCTGCACTTGTTCATTCCCCTGTAGCTTCAATGTCAACAAAGCAGATCAACAAAGCAGATCAACAAAGCAGAAAGGTAGCGCATGTAATTACTCAGAATGGAGGAGACATCAGAGATGGCATTAAAGGGCTTTATTAGGAATATTCCACACGTATTCCGGTTTTGCGTTTGAATATTCAAGACCATTAATGGGCTGATGAATGGACGAGGCAGGAGGCTCTGGTTTGGGTTGGGTTGTTTTGAAGCCGGCTCGAATATCGAGAATGGCGGTGAGTTTCTGAAATGCATCTCTGAAAGTAAGCGGATCATTACTATTCTCCAGAAGCTCTCTTGAAGTGGAAGAGCTCGCTCTTTTCCTGCATTGATCAAGCCACAAGACGGAGTACTGGTCTTCATTTACAGGGAAAGGTTGGTTGAAGTGAATGAAGAAAAGCCATAGAAGAATGGAATTCGAATAAGTTAAATTATTGAATTTCAAACAGCAATATCAACTTGAACCTCTAGCGCCCAGGCGCGGAGCTGGGTCACGTGGCCGCCCAAACAGGCAGTTCGGAACGTCGCCGCATCTCGACGCGAAACAAACGCGTTTCTTCTGCCAATTCAATTTATTTAATTCACACCACGCCGCCATCAGCCAGCTTTTGTCGCTTCCAAAACACAGCCCCGAGCAGCCGCCAGTTCTTGAGCGCGCATACTGGGCGAAAATGGAGAACCAATCTTCGTGTAAGCCAGCCTTTCGCTCTCCTCTCAGCTTCGCCTCGAAGCCAAAACAGTTCCAGCTAACAGGCAGCTCCGGCGCGATGCAGGGACGTGCAATGCGAACGACGCCGTTCAAATATCCATAGTCCAACCCGGCAGGGATAAGCTGGAGAAGATATCGACCTTCCAACCGGAATTCACATATCCTATCTTTGGCGAGGAAGAGACAATATTCGGCTACCAGGATTTGTCCATTCGGTTGCGCTTTGCTGCGCATAACCTCCGATCGAATGTGCAGATCTCGTACGATAAGAAGTTCAAAACCGTCGCAGACGTTGCTCCGGTCGATTTGCTAAAAACACTGCGCCCCTGGCTACCTGAAGGTATAACCTCCTTGCAACCTATACAGCTTGGTGTATTGGCTGACATGTCTCCCCTTCTAGAATCCTTCGCAACGCTACAAGAATTCGAGGGATCGGTTCTCAAGGATGAGTCTGCAAAGGACTTCAAGCCGCCCGGAAGCTTGGTTCATAGCTACACGACCAAAGGAAGGAATTACGAGATATGGGCCGGTTCCCTAGTGGACCCTGAAGTCCGAGCTATTCTCGATCGCATCCAAATATTCGTATCCTTCTTCGTTGAAGGCGGAACTCCAATTACGACAGATGACTTCGAATGGACTCTTCAAAGATGGACGGTATATTTTGTGTAAGCACCCGCCACTCGACACCAATTCAACCCTATCTAATACAATCTAGATACGAGAAGATAGAACCCCTCATCCCAACCGCCTCATCCTACTCCTTCGTCGGCTACGCAACCACATACCGATGGTACTTCTACCTCCAAGACAGTACTAAACAACCCCAAACCTCCAACGGCCCCTTCCCCTACGCCCACGAAGTCTCCGTCTCCGAAATCCCCGGCCGCCTACGCATCTCCCAATTCCTCATTCTCCAGCCCCACCAACAATCCGGCCACGGCAGCCAGCTCTACCATACCATCCAATCCGCTTGCATAAAGGACCCAACCCTACACGAACTCACCGTCGAAGACCCCAACGAGTCCTTCGACTACCTCCGTGACAAAAACGACTACCAAACCCTCGCTCCGCAATTCGCAGCCCAAAACATCACCATCAACGCAAACCCCTACACCCCCGACCAAACCCGTCGCCGACCCCGCCTCATGCCCACAGGCAAACTCATCCCAACACAAACCCTCCGCGCTCTCCGCGCACAATTCAAAATCGCCCCTGTCCAGTTCGCCCACATAGTCGAGATGTATCTCCTCTCCCAGATCCCCACTGACCACCGCGGGGCAAACTCGAATACAATGCGCATACTGATGCAGAAATTCCGCGCGCCTAATGAGCATGATCGCCGCTACTACTGGTGGCGGATGTTGGTGAAGCAGCGGTTGTATAAGCATCATCGCGACCTGTTGATACAGCTGGACCGCGAGGATCGGTATCAGAAGCTGGACGAGACGTTGCAGAATGTCGAGGAGGGGTATGCGAAGTTATTGGAGGCGTTTGAGGGGAAGGTGGAGGAGGAGGAGGAAGAGGAAGAAGAGGAAGAGGAGGGGGGAGTGGAAGTTGGTGGGGAGACGGGGAAGAATGGCGATGAGGGTCCGTCGAAGGAGCGGGGGAAGAGAAAATTCACGGTCCTTGAGGATGAGGATGAGGATGAAGGGGATGGCGAGGGGGCCAAGGAGGCAGCAGCCGGAAATGGGAATGGGAATGCCAATGGCAATGAGGAGGACTCGGCGTCGAAGAAAATGAAGACTTAAGTAGTAATGTTTCCATATGATCTTTCTATTCCGTGCCCTATTATGGATGTGTTTTGTTCTCCTTTTACTTCATCTGGGTTTCAACGGCCTCTTGTGCGCTGATGAGTTTAATTGGTTTCTCGGAATGGGGCTGCCCCCTTTCCCCCCCTCTCTCTATATCAGACAGATAGGAGTTGTGCACAGTCGGATTTCTTAACCATTTCCCGCTTATGCCTGTAAAAATTCAAACCATTCGACCAGCTTTTTGTAGGTGGGCAGGCAGGCAGCTAGCTAGGTAGAATAATATCTAACTAACCTACCTCAGTCACAACCCTTTTCCCTTCTCGTATATATCCATCAATTAAACCGCCTCCCAGGTATCCTCAAATAAATACATGTATAATAATATATACGAAAAAACACCACCCCATATCCAACAAATGAAAATCCAGCTACTGTATCCAACCAACCAAGGAAAATCAAGCCCAGATTGGCCGTTGGAAGACAACAGGCAAGACAAAAGCCCACGTTCGTTGGGAGATGGGTAAGCCCGACCACAACTCCGTCGTAGATAGATATAAAGAGAGAAAAAATCCGAAAGAAAGAAATAGACTGTAAAAGGAATAAGTACGTGATGGCGTATCTCACTAACTCACAACGGATGAAATAAAACGTAAACCAAAGAAGAAAAAAAAAAAAAACTCCCCTATCCCGCCTTCCAATTAATACCCAAACAAAAAACGAAACCCACAAAACCTAAGAACTAATCATCGTCGCCGTCTCAGGATCAAGACTATCCAACGTAACCGACGAATCCGTCTCATAACTAAGCACAGTGCTCGTCCGCGGCGAGCCAATAGTCGTCAACGGCGCAGTCGACGATGGCGCAGGCGTCGATGACCGGCCCCCTCCAGGAGGCAGCTGCGAGATCTGCCGGCGACTATTACTACTGCTGCGCTGGTTATCATCGTCGGGACGAACCAGCTCGCCGACAAACTCGAGCACACGGCGGAATCCGAGAATCTCAGCTTGGATCGGGCCTTCGTCTGGTGCTTGTGGGTTTGAGTTTGGGTGCCGGTGCTGGGCCTGTTCTTCCTCGTCGACTCTTGTGAGGCGGTTCTGGGCGTCGGCGTCGTGGGGGTTATTGCTAGGGGTGGGGATGCCGAGTTGGGTATTCCACCACTGGCGCCAGCGGTAGCGGCGGGCTGCGTTTCGGTAGGCTGTGCGCGTGCGGCGCTCCTCGCGTCTGGCTGCTAGGTCGACGCGGCGCCGGCGGCAGGAGGGGGAGTTGCGGCATTGGCGGGCTATGAGGAAGAGGGTGGCGGCTACTAGGAGGATTATGGCTAGGTCTTTGACGAAGAGCTTTGTGGGGGAGCGGAGGGTTGGATTGGTGAGGATGGGGGAGTTGGATAGTGGGGGGGATAGTTCGGGGGTGTCTTGAGAAGTGGTGGATGCGATATCATTTGGTTTGAGGTCGAATATTGTTGAGTTCTTCTCCGGGCGTGGTCTGGTGTTTCCATGGGCTACGCGGGGCGACGGCCGGCATGGGTTGTCGGAGAGGGAGGAAGGGAGGGGCCCAAATCGGTACCGTATCACGCGGAAGATATCTGGGACAATCTTGATGGAAGCAGTTATGAAACATTTCAGGCTGTCGCACTGCTTCAGCTTCGAGGTAATAGAGCTACAGTCACGGAGTAGGCGCTGTCGGATCTCCTCTTGCAGCTCATGGGCCTCCAGCTTCAAAGCATTTAGCCTTTTGAGATCAGCTTCCAGGCCATCATTATTCAAGGTCTTTTCAGGAACGCCTATAGATCCAGACGAAATGGGAGAGCCGGTCGGGTCTATCCAGGAATCAAACCCATCCTCATCTGAAATTTCGACCGGAGATGCCACCAGGCGGAATATCTGAGGTGTCCCAGCCGAATTAAACGAAACCGCGAATCCAGATTCTCCGTGGTCAGTGCTTTGGTTGGAGGGGTGAAAAGTAACAGTAAGAATTTGAGCAGTATATTCCTCTATGGAGTCCTCGGGACTAGTAATGCAAAGGCTCTCGTAATTGAGCACCAATTCATGTTTTTGCGTTCCATTTGTCAGGTCCGCGGGGAAGATGCCGGATCCAATTCCACTGGTCCCATCCCACTCTAGATCTAGCTTTTTATCATTTAGAACGATATCGGGTTCCCCGCAGACGGCGTCGGTGGTGGAGATGCTCAGTTCGAAGATCTGGCGGCCAAATCAATACGGAGAATAAAAAGCAGGCTCGAGAATCGATCAGTAGAGCTACGTACGAAGCTAGAATCGTTTCCGTCAAAGCAGCCGTCGCATACTGACACGAACTTTGCGGAAACGTTATTTTCGTCTGTATACAAATTAGCTTAGCTAGAGCCAGCATAGAGAGCAAGAGATCTAACCTCTCCATGTTTCCACCGGCAAAGGGGAGGCTGTACGGTCAGCTCTGCGAGGAATGACGCGGGAGAAAGCGATAGTGGAGGACCAGAGAAGTAACACGGCAGCAGGGCGCATGTTGGACAGCCGCTGGCTCAGTCGACCATTGTGGAGAGCAGGCTTGACTACAAAGAATGTTTTCTGCGTGCGCCTCTAGGCAAAGAGCCAGACTCAGGTATCCAAATAGCTCAATGGTCTGCGTGTCGACGACGATGAGGTTGAAGGTCCCTCGTCGACATCTGTGGCTCAGCCTCGACGTCCTCGTATCCGGCCCGTGATTGGCTCGGACTATCGGACGGTCCGGGCCGACTGATGACTAATATGCCGAACGGCTCGGACTTAGTCAGCCCGGATTAACTATTCTCCAGCTAGCTCTTCGGCCAGAAGCTTGCCGCTTTCGGATTGCGACAACCAGCAGTCCAAGATATTCCACAACAACAAGCCGATGCGCCGGCTCTGTTTCTGAATTCTCCTTGTTGAAACAGCATCTACATATGCGTCGATAGGAAACACTGCACTCTTCGTCATGGTATGCCCCCCGGAAACCCCAAACTTCAACCTCGTCACAGGCCGCAACCCGCCCCTCTCTCCCCAATATCGTTCTTATATATGCCTGCTAACCCGTCTCTTCCCCTGTATATAGCTCCCTCTAGGCTTACTCACCGCGGCTCAAGGCCATCCCATGCTCGTCGAGCTGAAAAATGGCGAAACCCTCAACGGCCACCTTATCAATTGCGACAACTGGATGAATTTGATTCTCAGAGAAGTCGTCCAGACCACGCCTGAAGGAGACCGGTTTTTCAGACTACCAGAAGTATACGTGAGAGGCAACAATGTACGTTTCCGGGTTTTGATTTTTTGAACATCCCCTTGCCAGTCTGTTCTGCGGCCTGCTTCTAGGGAGTCCATATTTGCTAACCAATAACCCTTCCTTTTCAGATCAAATACTTAAGAGTCCCCGAAGAAGTTGTCGATCTAGCGAAGGACCAACAGCAGAACCAGCCCTCGAATCGTGGACGGGGAGGTCAGCAACACCGCGATGGTGGAAGAGGAGATCGTGGACGAGGCGGAGGGCGTGGTGGTCGGGGACGGGGTCGAGGCAGGGGAGGCAACTGAGGCACCCTTTTCTCTGACTGCATTTGATACCCGGCGTGGATAGGTTGTGTGTGCGCGTTCGTTACAGTTCCTTTATTGACCTTTCTCTTTTCTTTTCATTTCTTTTTTCTTTTTTTCTTACGAAGCACTCACTGTATGCTATGCATGGTTATACTAGGAATGAAATGACTCGGTGTTGTTGGAATGGCTGGGATTGATGAGATTATGATTGTTTGCATATGATGATGTGGTTAAAGGAATAGATTCCTAACGTCATAAACGTCGTTGATAATTCCCCAGTTGTATAATGTGACTAGGTATACAGGCTTCGTTTATCGAGCCATATTCGATCAATGTCCCCCTCCCAGTCGCCGTATAATCACGGCTTTGCGGTCTGGGTATCACCAGTTTTGGGCATGTCTGACTTTGCATCAACTTCTTGGGCTCCGTCCGCAAAAATATTGCCACCATCTTTACCAGTTTCTTCCCGGGCGTCAAGCTCAGCCCCTGCGGAACATGGCTTTCCCATCCGCTCCTCATTCGAAACATGTGGATCAATCCCTTCTTCCTCCGCCTGCGCACGACCGCTCCAGTCTGCAGCCTGACTTTCTGGCACTGGTTCTCCCGGCGCAGGCTCCGGAATGAGTTTCCCTCCCGACGGCATTCCCTCTGCTTGCCCTTCTTTCCCAGGTTCCGCATACCGCCAAACAACCTTCATCCGATCAAGGGCCCGAATCCCTTTATTCCTCGTCCCCTTAATTCCATCAAACTCATCCCACTCCGCTTCGAATATGCCGGAATCGTACGTATTACCGCCTTCAAAGTATGCGTTGAACCAGATGTGCGCGACGGAGGTTATCATTGTCCAGCCTGTGTATCCGGACATGGCGCGGCGGTCAATGCTAATGTTTACATCGGAGCTAGGGAGGATGACTTTTTCCTTCGGGCGGAGCATTACTGCTGGGATTGCAGTTTCGACATCGGCGGAGTCGGAAGCGAGGCTTTGGACAAGCTTGCTCCAGGGCTTGGGGGTGCTGACGGGCTGGAAGGGCGGGGGGGATGTTGCAGGTGTAGTTGTATCTGAAGGCAGAGGAGCTGGCAAGTCTTCTGTGTCGGATAGATCCCTTCCCTTATCCCGGCCATTTCCATTTCCATCTTCATCCTCACCCCCCTCACCAACAACTATCCTCTCCCTCCGATGAAACCGATGAAAGCACTTAATCCGCCTCCCCTCCTCCACAAACCCCTCCACATCGACCTCCACCCCATCCCTCAATCCCCAAATATGCACCTCCAAAACCTCCACCGGCCGCTCCATATACACCTTTCCCAACCCATTCGTCCACCGATCCACATATCCCACCCATCTCACCTGACTAGCAATCTTCACCCCTTCCCCAAACCCCACCCGCATCCTGCGCTCCGTATACTGCCTCAACGCATCCTCCCTCTTCCACCCCCGCTCACTAACCAAAAAGCTACACGCCACCGTCCCACTCCGCCCCTTGCCCGCCTTGCAATGCACAACAACTACCTTTCCCTGTCCCTGTCCCTGCCCCTCTCCCTCTCCCTCTCCCTCTTCGCTACTCAGCCAATTGCGCATGCTGGCCATTATGCGCGGGATGAGCGCGAAGGGCGGCGGGTGGTGGTCTGGAAATGGGAAGTGGTGGATACGTCCGTAGACCTCTGAGTCTGGGTAGCCGGTGCCTTCGGCGCGGAATTCCCAGATTGACCAGTTGGAGCCATGTTTTTGGTCGAGGAAGCGGACGAGGGAGGAGGTTGGGTTGCGGTAGGCGCGGCGTGGGTAGGTGGATGCGGGGCCGGAGGTGGCGATGACTTGGATTGTTAGCTAGGGAATATGAAGAGGCTAATTGATTGGGTATGTTTACTGGGGAGTCCGTTTGTCTACGAGGAGGGTGGCTGGGGGCTTTGAAGGGGCATAGGTAGCTTACTTACTTTCGTCTGTAACGTAACACAAGTCGAGGCCGGCCTCGGGGTACCACAGTCGGGGTCCGGCGATTATTTGGCGGAGGATTGACGCCTGCTCATGGTCAGTATATCATATACATACCAGGTATAGTGTCAAGAGGAGATAATCCCAGTTCAATGGTGGTAAGGGTGGTTAATCACTGGCAATATCAATTGACCACCCACCAACAACGCAATCCACGCACCATGATAAAAGCTCAAGCAAAGCCCTGATAACGATGTTCAGCCCGAGTTCGCTAACTTACACCATAAAATGCACAATTCCAACTCCACAGGAACATCGCTATCGGAATATAACAGTAAGTATAAAACGGCTGCCTGGTTGGAGGAGATCGCGCGTCGTCAGCGCGTGGGCTTGGCCGTGTTGGGAGTACGAATTAACTACAGGCGGGATGATGTCATTGCACTCAGGTTCGGCATGCCGAGTGTGGGGAAACAGGAGTATAAAAATGTTGGCCATATGCCTCCAGCCTCCTGATCAGGCATAGCACACTTATGTGATCACATGGTAAATAGATTCCTTGCTAGTGTAGTAATATGAGAGATCTTCAACCTTCTCACAGGTTATAGCCTGGATAGTACATTTTTTATTAAAAACTGCTGTGATTAAGACTGGAAGGTTCACCTAACTTGAATATCTCATTGGATTTATAGTGTGATATTTAATTATCTGGAATTTGCATGTCTTTTGCATTTTTCACACTCATTTTATAATTTCTTGTGGTGTGAAAATTTTTTTTTTCAGACCACATAAATGATTTTTCAGACATCTCACAGGCATATTATCAGTAGATTTTTTAAATTATAACTACCCTAGTAATGTATAAAATGCCTGATAACATGCCTGATACTCTTCAATCAGCAGCTGCCTCTAATGCTTATCACATTATTTTAGCTCACTCTCTAGCAAGCTGTAGGACCACTGAGCCTGACATCTAGACTGCAGAGCCTATATACTTAAATATACAGGTCTTAGAGCCTACCTACTCTAGTCCTATAGAGACTATAGATAGTAATATAGGTTGCACACAGCTATCAGATAGGTCATATAGTATGCCTGTAGATCTAAATACTTTAGTCACTATAATATAAAGTACTTTTATGAAGATAATAGCTTATCTCTTCATCTTTATTAAAACTATATAGATGATCTCCCTGTAGCTCATCATCTTATATAATACTATTAGAAAGGAATTATATGAATATCAGAAGAAAGTTTAACAGGTAATTAAGATTAAAGACATCATTACTTTTAATAGTATGAATTATGAATCTTAGTATACTGAGATTCTTATAGATACTAAAGTTATTAGTATAACTAATATTCTATTAAAAAATTAAGATGAGAGCTCCTCTAAGTAAACTCATAAATAGGCTAAATAATCTATATAATTAAAGATATTATATCATTAAATTCTTATAAATCTATAAGGTAATATTTAAACCATACTTAGCACTCTGAAACCAGACAATGCTACAGCTCTATAAAAGAAAATTAACATAGAATACACTGTCTCTCTAGTAGAGAAATACATACTTATTATTAAGAAATTAATAACTCTTTAAGTTAAGAATACTGATTATATACTCTATTAGTAGCATTTTCACTATTTCACTACTTGTTATAGAGAGCTCTCAGTTGGATTAAAGGACATTTATTATAATATATTCCTATTAGGACTTAAAGACTTTCAGAAGTAGTTTATAAAGACTCAACTTGATGAGTTTTTTTCTACAGGCTAGAGATAGATCACAAATATTAATATTAATAACCTTATAAAGTAATTAATAAATCATTATGATAAGAAATCAATTAACTCTCTTCTAAAGAATCTTACTGCAAATTCTACAAACATCTCACTAAATTCAAATTTGAATATGAATACTGCTAGCTTAAAGAGCTTGAAGGAGAAATACTATAATCATTATAAGATCTTTAAATATAAGAATAAATAGTACTAATAGTTACATTCTGAGCAACAGCTAAAGCAGCTGAACTTAAATAACTCAAATAAATTAAGTAATTTAGATAAAAATAAGAATAATAAATCTAGCAATTTCAAGAAGAGTAAGAGTAATAAAGATCTTATATCACATTAATCTTCTATAAACACTATAATGGTTCAGGATGAAGCCTTTTCAGCTACACCAGATAATTCCTCAAAATTATAGTATTTAAATATATGTGCTAGCTTTAATATGACTGGTAAACATCATTTAATACTCAGCTATTAGCTATATAAAGATAATCTCAGTGTTAACATTACAATGAGTAATGAGGTAAAGATAGAAGGAATCAGCAATATAATTCTTAAGGTTAAAAGTAGTAATGTTTCACTATATGATATTTACTATTTTTTAGATTTAACAGTCAACTTACTATTATATACACAATTAAAGGATTAGAATTATAGATTCATCCTATTTAACTCTATATTATTATATTTTATCTGCAGAGCTCTAAACAGTATTACATTTAATATTGTACAGACTGGTAAAGGCAATATATATAAGATTATAGAATAAGAGTCTGAAATTAATATTAATCATATTAGTAGAGTAGTTAATTATATTACAAAATCATATAAGTATAGATTTTCTAATTTGAACTAAAAAATTAGCCTTATAGCTGCAGCCACTACTACTACATCCCCAATCCTAATGTTGGAGTCACCTTTAGTTAGTAAAATACTCATAAAATAATATAGAGACTTCAGGTACATTCATATAGATATTATTATTATGATGTCTAAGAATCCTCATATAGGCATCAAAATAATCAGTCTAAAATCTAAGTTCTATTATGAGGATTACATTAAGACTAGTATAACTCAGCATTTCTTTAAGACCTTCATACCTCAATTAGTTCATTCAATTAAGAAGATTCACATCAATCTCATAAGAGAAGGTAAAATATTAGATAATTTATCTGACTACCCCCTGAAGTTCTAATAAGGGATAAAATATTACATACTCATGATGTGCAATGTAACATATTATAGATGAGTATATTTTCTCAAGATGAAAAATGAGATAGTTGACATTTTTAACTACTAGTTTAAATTCATATAAAATATGAGGTTTACAGCCCCTATATTTCTATATATAGATATAGACAGTGTTTTTTAGTCCAGCAAAATGACTAATCTGATGATCTAATAAGGGATCAAATAGAAATCAACTATATTATAATCACTGCATTAGGATGAAGTCTTTAAGTGTAGTATTCATATAGTAATAGAATATATAAGAGTAATTCTTAATTAGAGTAAATTACTTAAAAAGTTCTGAGCAGACATTCTATATATAGTTGTAGATATTATAAATAATACTCTAACATTTATAATTCTATATAATGAAAAGTTCTGACTATAGATGGCAGATTTGATTACCTCTAACTCTCATATAATTCTAGTATATACCCTATTTAACATACTACTCTAGGTGAAACATTTTTACTGCATTAGAGTACCTGTATATGCTCACTTGCATGGTTTACAGAAGCCAGCAAATAAACTATCTCCTCATGCAAGATTATATAGATTAATTGGATCCATTAAGACCTCAATTTTTCAGCTCTAGAACCCTGAAGAAGATAAGATAATCTCCTCATTAAATATTAAATTTAGTGAGAATGATATAAAAAATTCTAAATATAGAGTCTACTTCCTATAGAATCTATTTAACTCTGAGGCTCTCATCAGGCTAATAGATGAACTAATTTATATGGAAGATGATATAAAGGCTTCTATTAGCAGCTCAAATAACTTATAAATATAACTTATAAAGTCTTATATAACCTATATTCTCTCATCTGATACAGGTGGTCTACCCAAATCATTTAAAGACACTATATTAAGGTTAGGAGGAGTAAGTGAGTATTAGTAAAAATTAATGCAGTATGAAATCATTAATTTATAATACTAAAAAATATGGCATCTCATCTTCTGATTTGATGTGCTGGTTGAGGAACTAGTAGCCTTAGACTACTAAATATTTATTGAAAAAGATTAACTTTAAGATTTAAATGTGGATTCAGATAGAATCTTATAAAAATCTTATTAGATAGTTTGTAATAACTAACTCAAGAAGAATAGTAGGAAGGAAACCTATACACTTATTATAATTAACACCACAAACTATATATTATTTATAGTCACTATGAAGCTTAGATAAATATTATAGCAGGCAGATATTATACTAGCCTATCTGCACAGTCATCTGGGTAAGAAAATCTATATAAGGCAATCTATCAGATTTAAAAATAGCACTTCAAATATACTTATCTACACTGTAGGAGGAAGTCTTTATAATCTAAATCTAGCTATAAAGATTTAATATAACTTTTTGATGGTCTATCTTATTAAATTAGAATTCATTGCAAGCTTGCATGATCTTACTCTCTGATATCATAAGAAAATATCATATTTCTATATAACTATCTACATTAATGATTTAAATATAATCTCTGAGATTCTAGAGAAAGTTAATTGATTAATGAAAGCTCTCAGTGAGAAGCTAGAGATTAAGGATTTATATGAACTATAAAAATATTTAGATATGAAAGTTGATTACTCACCTGAGGAAATTAAGTTAACTCACTAATATTATATTAAGTAATTAGTAGAGGATTTCTATATGAATGATATTATTATAGTTTATATGCTCATA
Organism: Onygenales sp. PD_40; assembly: GCA_032988205.1. Classification (NCBI taxonomy): domain Eukaryota; kingdom Fungi; phylum Ascomycota; class Eurotiomycetes; order Onygenales; species Onygenales sp. PD_40. Next base: position 345,339 of record JANTQD010000003.1, read on the forward strand.
AAGGAAGCTTTTCACATTAAGGATTTCTCTATTCCTGAGAGTAAAATAGGTTTTATGAAGTAATATTATCAACAGGGTATAGAGTATATTTAATATCTTACAGTCAAAACTCAGCCTAATATTATATGTGTGACCTCTCTACTCAGGCAATGCAGCTTCAACCTGACCTTAAAATTATGAAAAGTATTATTATATATCATCTGATATCTCAAAGGAACTCTAAATGTAAGCCTTTTTTATAGATGTTATGCAGTTAAAAATAGTTTAATCTCTAAATTTTTAAATAATATTTACCTTTCTATTAAATATATAGATTTTAATTGAGTAGATTTATTGAATAGTAATTAAAAATCTACATCCAGCTATATCTTTAAGCTTGCAGAATCTCTAATATCATGATGATCTATCAAATAGGTCTATATATTTCTCAGTTCAAATAAAGTTAAATATATTATACTTAGTAAAGTAGTTTGTGAGGTAATATGAATTTAAAATCTTATGTAAGAGCTCAGATTCATAACTACATCTTCTATATAGATCTGTGTGGATAATAAAGATACTATTAATCTCATCTAAGTCATCATAATTATAATCTATAGTAAGCATATAAACATGTGATTCCACTATTTATAATCTCAGTTGAAAAATAGTATTATCTTGCTAGAATATATTCCAACAACTAAAATGACTACAGATAGCCTCATAAAGCCTCTAGATATAATTGTATTTATATGTTTCATTAATTTACTAGGGACTCTGGTGGGGAACAATAGAAAGTAGCAAGTCTGATCATGTATCTAGATTTTTTCTGCTGTCTGGCAATGTTTTGTTGTTTTTCAGTGTTTTTTTGTGAGATCTACATACATAGCTCTGCCTGAGGGGGGGTGTTGGCTGTATGCCTCTAGCCTCCCAATTAGGCATAGTGCACTTATGTGATTGCACAGTAGATAGATTCCTCACTAGCATAGCAATATGAGAGATCTTCAACCTTCCCACAAAAAAGAACTTGTGTATCTATAAATATAAAAAGGTGTCTTTTACGTGGATGTCTTACGACGCTTTTCCCCCGTCTCTTAAATGTAACGCGCCATTTTCTCTACATGGTAGTTGTTTCCAGATCAATTGGTGGTGGAGGGATGGACTTGTACGGCGGGGCAGCATCACGTAGTTACATCCAAAAACACTTGCGTAATCTCCGGGAAAAGAATTAGGGGAGAGGGATAGGTCTGATCAGATGGGCCAGCTGGCCTAGCGTGCATTGATTAATAAATCTATTAACTCTGGTGCTGCATTAATACCTCCCCTTTGCGTGGGGAACAATAAGCCATAATAACTCCAGTCACATCACTCAAGTCTAAGTTGGTCATTCATATTGCGAACACAGTAATAATAAGCTGCTAATGTAAACCTAGAATCAAGAGTTCATAATTGTCAGTGTTGACTATATTAACGATGTCTTTTCGTGTACATATGAAGCAATATTAGCATGACCTGCCAGATCTAGTGGGTGTTCCAAGATAATATAATTCCCCAAAACAAGATGGCAAATCAGCGCCCCAAAAGGAGAGTAATGAAAATAATCTTATTCTTTGTCTGTGTAGAGTGATAGTGTACACACAACGACCAGGATCTTTGGAAATATACTAGAAATTATGGTATAGGTGCACCCAATTGATAACATACAAAGAGAGAGAATGCCCACATCTCTCACTAAACAGGGTAATAAGAAATAGGCCCCCTAGCAATCGGCTTTCTAACTCCCGCATCGAAGGCCAAAGCCCTCGCGTCTGGATCCTCGGAGTAACGGCACGCCGCACTAATCTTCGTCTTTGATGCCTCTCTCAGCGCAAACCCGCTCCGCGCCATCTCCACTAGATACTGGTGCGCCTCATGGAATCGCTCCGCATCCACACACAACAAGATTAGATGGTCGTATGTCATGCGATTTGGGAAGACATCTAGCATGATCATTTCCTGCACGTAGAATTTGGCAAGGTCGTAGGCACGCGTCGTGCGGCAGCCGGCGATTAAGTGGTTGAATGTGATTACCGATGGACCCTGGGGGCAGATGTTCTTCATGTCGTTGTAGATTTCCATGGCGACAGTCATGGATTGCTTGTATGTGGCTAATTCGACGACGACGTTCGCGGCGACCAGGGGGATCTCCAACTGCTCTTCTGATTTTAATCGTCGGAGGAGGGCCCATAGCTTTCTTGGGACGGCTGTTTGTTTTTGGACTAGGTGGGCGAAGAGGGAGCGAGTAGCGGTCTCGTCGAGTTGGAAGGTGGCCTTTTGTGCGGTGCATAGGACGCGGAACGCCGATTCGATGTCCCCGGCCGCAACGAAGGTGTCGATGAGACAGTTGTAATCCTCCAATAGGACATTACCGTTTCGTTCTTCGAGGACCTTGAAGACCTCAAGGGCCAGATCCGAATTACCAGTCCGCGTTGTCATCCTAAGGATATTTGTGCAAACGCCATAGGATGGGTTGAGAAGCCCCGTTTTCACTAGTTTCTTCCACACGTATGTAACGATGTTCTCATGGAACGCTTCGCTAGCTGCGTTGAAGACCTGAGAGCACAAGATTGGGGATAGCTCATGACCGCCTGCGACCCGCTTCTGCATAATTTCTAGAACAGCGTCAAACTCTCCGGCGTCGCACAGGTTGTATATAAGCAGGCTATATAGCCAATCGTTAACGGGGATATTCTGAGTTTCCATGCGGGTGATATGGTCCATTGCCATCTCCAGCTGGCCCTCCCGAATGAGCCCGGTTACAACATTATGCCACCCCTCTTGTGACAGGGGCAGCCAGCGATCTCGCAGAGTGTGAAGGATTTCCTGGCGCAGCAGATAATCGGGGTGTATCGCAAGTGCCTGAAAAAAAAATCCACCCATCAGCAACTATCGTAGCATCATAGAAAAACACAACTCACCTTCAACGTCGCATGCAACGTGGCCGAATCAAGCGGAATACTATTCTCCTCCATCTCCTCTAGCAATTTCCTGACATTAACCGGGCTGCCGAAATTTGCATCCGCATTCGCCGCGATCAACGCCCGATAATGCCACTGCTTCGGCTCTCTCGCCCGCCACCACACCAGTTCTCGCAACCATACAAAGGTTTCTTTGAAGTTCGGCGCGTTTTCGTCTGACTCCCGAATCATCTGGTCCACCGCGGCTTCGCTGAGCAAACCTAGTCCCTTGCGGCTCTTAGGCATTCTCAGGTGCTTCCAAAACCCTGTCGTCCGAAATTCGGCTGGACGACCCAAGGGCTTTTTGGGCGCTTTTCTCTCCGGCTCTGGGGCCGGGTCTAGTTCGTTGGACCGTCCATCTAGTAACAGTTCAATTGACGGTGAAGTGGTGGTGGCTGTGGATAGCGAGCGGACGGCGGAGCGGGTGCTGTTCGCGGGTTGCTTGAGCGGCCATGAGAGCTGAGTTCGCCTAGGCCAAGCCCGCTGGTAGGATGGACAGAGGCAGCGCCATAGGCCATCAGCCACAATGCTTTTGGAGGACATATTTGTGGTGCGTGACTGGCAATTGACAATGTGAGTTTATGGATGGTTTGTTCTGTTGCGACGCGGAGAACTTCAGAATTTCCAGATTGCTTAGTCATCATCCAGGGTCCCTTCCTAGAGATAGGGGGGACGACGCAGTATTTATTCCTCATAGCTTGGCTATTTTGGGTCTGGCCTATTAATACTGAATTTTTATTTAAATTGGATCGGTAACTACTCTATAGTCATTGCTCTCTTCCATAGTAAGCATTGATATATAGTCGGTTCCTGAAAGCACCCCTGAATATTCATCGATGCTGCTCCTCACCATGTTGGAAACAAATCGGTTTCGTGCGCTGGATAACTGTGTACAGGAACCACAAGCTAGGAAAATATGCGAAGTCCTTCTTTCTCCCCTTCCCATGCTCTCTCCAGCCTCGCTCTCCGCTTCCTTTCGTAAATACCCCGGACTACCCGTTTCACCTGCTCCTCGCCTTCAGCGAAATTCGCCTTGGCCAGCCCAACCACACCTTCGACTTGTTCCGGCGTATATACAAAATTCCACGTACTCATAAAGTCATCCCGGGAAGGATCTATCGGGCCCGGTTTGTCTGATACTGGAGGGTTGTTTGGGTTCCCTTTTGTGTCGCCTGGAGCTATCCAAGATTGAGAAGACTGGCCTGGTGTAATCAATGGTGCATTAGGATTCGGCAAAAGAGGGAAGTATGCGACGGCGATGCCGGCATTTGGGTTCATCAGGCGAAAATCGGCTTCGGAATCATCATCTGGTGAAGGCGAATGGAATAGCCTCTTAGACGGCGGGGGTTCGTCCGTGGAAACCTGCTCTTGAGTCGTACCAAGCCAAATGTTGCAATATGTCAATTCAGTCGCGTCCGAATCTTCGCTAGTCTTTGTATATTCTTGGGATTTGCTCGCATTGCTGTTTCTATGATGCTCATCCGTGCTATGAGTCGCTTGATCCGCCTCCTGGCTTTGTTCTTGAGCAATAGAAACGTTTCGATATGACTCCTCCTGCGTACTACTTGCGGCCTCCTTAAGGGCCCCAGCAGTTTCTTCAGGCGTGGTCTCAGGTTTGGGCCAGCCAGATCCAATCGGCCAGCCTTTGATACCTCTCTGCCGAGCATATCCTTCAACAACGGAAAGCCAATTTTCTTCTTTAATATCGGCCGATGCATCAAACACAACAATCATATCGACATGGCGGCCAGGTCGCAGCAATGGATAAATCGGCAGATTGTTGCTCATTCCAGCATCCATCAGACGGATTTCCGGCTCAGTGAAAACAGACTCAGGGCACGTTGGTGGTAGTTTATCCTTTAATCCAAGCACAAAGTTGGGTACGGTTGCTGGATCGAATGGGTGAACCCGGATAAGATCGTCACTCTTCCCTTCGAGAATCGAATCGATGCCACCAAACCCTGCAAGTCCTCTTAAGACTGGCCTCATTTCCTTATAGTAATGGGCTAGCGTGGCACAGAATGCGCTGCCCCAGATCCCCATAAGCACTGAGATGCGCAACTCTGGGGCAGAGTAATCTCCCGAAGTAGATACATCGCTGCCGCCAAAAAATCTTCTCCCTAACGCCCACATTGGGATCCCTGCGGCGAATTCCTCACAGAAAAACTCGTATGGGGTAAACTCGAACCACTCGAACCATGTCTCGTGCTTTTGTTTCCTTTCATGTTCCCCAGATATGATCTCCATAGAGGCGTCGGGCTCGATGTTGTCCTCGGGTGGTATTTCATGACGAACGGCAGTATAGATCGGTAAGGGGTTGGAACCATTGTCGATGTATGTTCTCTGATTTGATAGTTTAAGATCGCGATCGCGTAGGTTCAAAGGCTGGGACGGAACTAGAAGCCTTGCAGTTAAAAGGAGGCCGTATATGTCAACCAAGCCAAAGTCGGAATCGGAATTGCCTCTTAGTTTCTCTACTAAACCCCTCAAGAGATATTTATTCGTGGGAGCAGCGGTCAGTTGTTGAAGTACGTCTGGCGGGAAGGCAATATGAATTCCGAGCCTTGACTTCAAATGTTCTATGACTTTTGCAAAATCCTGTCCCCCAATTGAGGAATGATACAGTGTCTGCAGCCAGCAAGTACCACTTACACCGGCGCTGTACATGACACAGTCCCAGAGGCCGGCCTGCTTCGTTGCGAGATAAGAGCCAGCACCAGCAACAAGCGCACGTAAGCCACCCCCAGAGCTGCACAATGCAATCACCGGTACATCATCAGGATGTATATCCTCCTCCCTTAAGCCCAGATAGGCAGCCAGACCTCTGACGATGGCTTGACGACGTCTCCATTGGAAATATCGCTCTTCACGGCATAGGTCATCGCCAATCCGAACCCGAGCCTCGTGTGTTATTTCAGGATTCAATTCAGCATCGTGCGCCTCTGACCAGATGTCATCTGCCAGCGAACCTTTGGCCATTGACAATTCTCGCTGGAGGGTCTGTAGAGTTTCGGGAAGCAGGGCGGTCCATGATGGAACTAGATATTGGCTTATCAAGTCTGCCCAATCAAGGGAGCCAAATGAGTCCTTCACAACCCCAATCTTTGAAGTAAATGTATCCCATGGAGATTGCGAAGGTTGAGTTTCGACAGGCGAGTCAGCCGGCGGATTAGCCTCTTTATCAGAATGTGCCAAGGATCGTAACTGTTTCGGGCGTGGGAATTCAGAATCCAAAACCCTCGATTTCGCTTTCAATTCTTGCGGGATGCCGTGCGGGATGCCATTGGTGTCATCGTTCCCCTTGGACGCAACAAACTTGCGGCCTGATTCGTTCCGGGTGTCCCTTGCTGGCGAAAGGTGATAAGAAGCTCCAGTACCCAGCAGTATGGACAAAGCCACTCGCCATCTTGCGCGCAGAATTCCGGCAGTGACCATTGCCGCAAGGACAGGCCAGCCTTCGGTATATTGTGTCGTTCATGAACTCGCGTGCTCTTGGGATGAAGTTGGAGCCAAGGAGGTTCGTGCTGCTAGCCGATGACGTAACTTAGACGACACGTGATGTCAACAGCTCCTGGAAATATGTTTTCCCGAAAGATGCCAGATCGGGACTAGCGCGGATGTCAAGTCTAGTAGCCTCGCTATCAAAACGTCCAGCATGCTTGTTCATGATATTTACCATTTCCCGCATGCACAACGCTGTCTGCCTCCCTTGCCAGTGCATTTAACATTATAGTCAGGTACTATTTTTACCTACTCGGCTATGTGTTGAACTTAATCTATCATTTTCGTTTCAAACAGTACCTAGGTACTGGGTAGTCGAAACCGCCTGCTCCCCCGTGCCAGGGGCATCCACCCGGGTCCCTGATTGATATCAGACTATGCCACCGGAGCCATGGTCGGGATGCGGAATACAGTGCATGCAGAGGAGAGTGCGGAGGTGGAGGTGTTGTATGCGAACCTCGAAAAGCTCAATATCCTAACCAAGAAGATCCAGGGCTCCATGGCCCGTCTGGAAACGAGCGGGAAAGTTGTCAAAGACGCCATTGGGCCAATTTACAGTAACACTCAATCTTTGCAAGCCACGAATAACAATATTGATAAGGTAAATGAGGCCATCGATCGGCTCCGTCAACCTTTAGATGTCAAGGGAAAGGAAGAGTCTATTATCCGTGCGGGGTAAGATTAACTATCATCGTATATTTCCTCCCTCCGAGATGGATGTTAACGGATTATACATAGGCCTCGGAGCGCGGGATTACCCCAGTATCTAGGTGCTCTAAGGCGTGTGGATCGTGCACTAGCAGATTTGAACAGCACCAATCTCCGGTCGAACCAAAAGGCCGTCTCCGAATTCAGCACGCTGCTTAGCACCGGGAGCAGCAAGCTTCAGGATATGTTCAAAACTACCTTACGAGAAAATATTACGACTTTAGAACCCTTACATTACATAACAAAGCGTAAGTATTCCAGTCCAATGTTAAGCAAACAGCACTCAAAAAATCTCCAGAACTCCCCTTCCCAACTATTCCCAGCGAAAACGTTTTGGAACTTTCTCCCGTCTGTGCAGCGATTAGTTCCGCTGCAAGCCATGGTCCTCAGGTTGGCTCGACAGAGAACCCCGCAGTTAGGATATATGCCGATATTCGCGGTCCTTATATCACCAGCAGCTTGCAAAATCTAGCCACGGCATCAATAAACACCTCCAAGCGGAGACCGACTGACGGTCCATATCGCCAAGGTACCAACGGCATAGGGATGTATGCCAGTGGCATTGAAGGGATGTTTCTTTCAGAATACGAGAATATTTCCCAGATATTCCCGAAAGATCAGCAAAGCAAAGCAATGCAGGCAACCTGTCGACCGGCGCTTGCGGAATTTTCGAAAACTCAACGGGAGCTCAATATGTATATCAAGTCGAATCTCATGACGGATTGCTTTCTCGCTTTTGAAATAATTGAGATTGTCACCGGCTTATCTTATCGGCTTGAGGCAGCCACCGGGGAGTTGAAGTCGCTTTTCTTCGAGGCCCTCCGACCCATTCGCGAGACCGCCAAGTCAGCACTCTCCGAACTACTGGAAGAAACCCGCCGCAAAGCTACGGCCATTTCCATCCTTCCCGCGGACGGAGCTACGGTGCCTCTCGTAGCGGAAGTGATGAGCTCCCTGTCTACCCTTACCGCATACTCTAAGCCCCTGACCTCTATTCTTACATCCCTCGGCGACGGAAACTGGAGGCCATCGAGCAAGCCCAACACTACTCCGCTAGACGTCAGTCCGGACAGCTCCACCTTGCTCTCCCATTTCATCCTCGACATGATCGAAACCCTCATCTCCGCCCTAGACGCCCGCGCCAGAACATTCCACCGCGCCAAACCCGTCCTCGGCGCATTCCTCTCAAACACCATGTGTATAGTCGACCGCCATATCCGCAGCAGCAACGAGCTCTCCCGCTACCTTTCCACGCCCGAAAACAGCGCCCGCCTCGAAATATGGCACAAGAAGGGCATATCGATGTATCTCGATGCGTGGCGGGACCCATCCTCCCATCTCCTCGACGTGCAATACACAAGCCGAGGCAGTGCGCGACCGACGTCCGGGGGCCAAGTCGATTCGGGCGCCATTGTGAAGACCCTCTCGTCCAAAGATAAGGATAATATCAAGGACAAATTCAAGTCGTTCAACGCCTCCTTCGAGGATCTCATTATCCGTCACAGGTCACTGAATCTCGAGAAAGAAGTTCGTATTTCGTTGGCAAAGGAGGTCCAGGCTGTTATCGAACCGTTGTACGCCCGATTTTGGGACCGCTATCACGAAATTGATAAAGGGAAGGGGAAATACGTCAAGTATGACAAGGGAAGCTTGTCTGCCCAACTCGCGGCTCTCGCATAAGTATCAAAGGTTTACCACAAAGCTTTACTACGTTGCTCTCTTCTGGATCACATTCCCCCTCTCCTTCACCAGTTCTCCTTCTCTCATTCTCTTCACAGTTCTGGATATCTTGAGCTTGGCGTTATGGCTGGTGCCTAGTTGTTTGTTGGGTATTGATTGGCCCCCTTCCCTTCCCACCTCGGTTCCGATTCCCTACATTACCCCTTTCGTCCCCTTTCGACCAATGACATTAATCTACCCATCCCTCCAATCCTTGTTTGACCTTCGATATCCCATTCCACGCAGGCGATTTGACTTTCTTTCTTTCTTTCTTCTTTCCCCACTATCATTTTTGAAAAAATAGTACCGCACCGTACCGTACTTTGTTTCCACGGCACCGTTTTTCTGTCTTCTTTCTTCTTTTACCGCCGTTAGCGAGTTAAAAGGCGATTGATGTATTGACTACCTACCCGCTGGGTATTTTGATTATAAAATGAATACAGGCGGGCTTTTCCGGTTTATTCTGACGGCAAGTCTGGGGATGAAAAACGTAATAAACCTTCCGAAGCTAGAATATATCGCTCGGATCTATTTGAACGGCGATTAATCATCGCAGTAAATCGATGATTGGCTCGCAACTTCTTCTATTCAACATACATAAAATAAACGCTTCCCCTGATCTCTATCCATCGTATCAAGTATATATACCCCAATGATATATCCACGTGGGTGTTATGTATAGATATAGTTTGGATAAAAGATTATATATATACTACAAAGATGCAGCCTAGCTATGTAGCGTAGAACTAGAAAACTGGAGATATCAAAACAAAAGAGAAACAAACATACATGAGACGACCAGAAACAAAAGGGAAGAGAGATAGATAGATGGATGGATAGACAGATAAGCCAAGGGCTGCAGGCATAATAATAAAAATATAGTAACTATGGAGAAAGCAAAAAAATAACAAGGGATATATATAGGAATAGTAAGGCGAAAGTGGATCGGGGGGGACGGAGTCAGGTTGCGTTTGGCGAGAATGGGAGGAAAGCTCGAGAAATGGAGATCGGCGGAGGATTTGGGAAAATAACCCACCCAACCACCTAACTCCTTCGATCGATCCTTCCGGGTATGTGGCTGGTTTTCGTTTCCGGCCTCCGAAAAATATCCAGCGGTCGTCGATGTGCCCATCGCATATCATACTCATCTCGTTTCGTGCGATGCAGCTGCAGAGGATAAACGGGGTTGCCATCCAGACCTTGATTTCTGGGATTTCGCACCAACGCGTTTCAACCACAGACCCAATCTGCTTCCCCCACCCTTTCCTTGACCAGTGTGTGTGAAATCGACATTATCCGGCGGTGGAGATGAAAAGGCAAACATTAAGCGATCGATGCCACAATCATCAAAGAAGAGAAGGTTGCGTTTCTGGGAAAGGGGGTATGGCGTGAACGCAAGTAAAATATGCATTTCAACTAAGAACATGAAAAAAAAACTATACGCCGGACCAGTCTGTAGCCAAGTAAGATATGTCGGGGGGATGCAAGATTGCAGATGAGATATCGACATCTAACATAGTGAAATGGACATCAAGAGCTTGGTTGCATCATTTTCGAAAGATGTTTAGCTACGGCCAGTACCAGCGGCGGGCATTTCGTAAATATTGTCGGGGACCGGGCCAGTGTGAGTGGCGCTTAGTCCATGTGGGCTACCCGGAGAGACACTACCAATTGGGCCAGCAGCCATCTCGCTTGGATTCGGGCTTCCGGGTTGTGAGATAGAGCTTGCGCGGTTCTGGTTATAATATTCTGAATTGGCTGAAAGGAGTGGCTGCGATTGCGCCAGAAGGGGGTTTTGAATGGGCGTTCCGGCGATTTCTGAAGGAGCAGACGGAGGGGAGGTGGGGATGTGAGGAGGGTAGCCGGGGCTATAAGGAGGAGCTGAAGGCATTATGGGAGCCTTTTGCTCGGGAGCATAGTACCCTGCTCCGACAACGCCTGGGGGTGCGCCATACCCAGCCTGCGGGTCTTGCATTGGCTGCGCTGGCGGTTGTGGGGTGTCAGTGGGCTTCGCATTCTTTTTCCTAAGGAACCAGAATATCAAGGCGGCAATAAGAGCTATGCCGGCAACAGCGCCGACAACGATTCCTCCGATGGCCCCACCAGACACTTTCTTTCCTTTTCCTTTGAAAGAGCCACCGGAAGAGTCATCTCCATCATCCCCGGGTTCGTCGGTTTCATTAGGGTCAGGGCCTGTGGACGTAGTAGAGGGTGGTGTAGCCGTCACTGTCACTCTGGGAAGATCCGTTGCGGTCCCCTCAGAAATGGTGACTGAGTCGCTCGATGAGATCGACATGGTATAATAGTCGGAACCATAACGAGACGAGAAATATGCAGAGAGAGGCTGGACCTGCGATGATACGCTCTTGGTTGATCTGCAGCCGTAGAGACGAGTACCTTCGCCGAAAAAGTAGGTTCCACAGTACGGCCGCGTGGTCTCGGTGCAGTGCATGGCTGCGGTATCACTTGAGCAGGCCTCGTCGCATTGGTCTTCCCAATTGTAACAGGTCGTCGCAACATCCGTGCAGGATTGTATATCTGAGCTGAAACAACAGCCAACAGCCGTACGATAGTACACGCACTTGGCTTCGGCATCAACACAAGACAGGACATTATCTATCATCGGAGTTCAATAGGTCAGCATACGCAACCCCGATCGACATATTGGTAAACGAAGGTCAAAACTTACTAACGTCCGAATTTACCAAACCACAGTAATATCCAGGTGCAGGATAGTCAATCGCCGTGCGCGATTGTTGTCTCCTGGCCAATTCATTTGGAACGCCCGCCGGCACCCCAGGCGGCGTTGTAGGGCGAGGAGACATGCCGACGATATCGGCCATAATGCCAACGGTCTCGCGTGGAAGGAGCATTTCGGACAGAGCATCTGCTCCCCCGAGGGAGAGCAGAGCGGCGACGAGACCCAGCCGAATCATTGTAAAAGGCCTGGCCTTGCGACCCCTTCGGACTTCCTTAACCTGCAGAGCGACACAAGGGTGTTTGAACCTGGCGGAGTATCAATATAGGCGCGTGAAACGGATATCGGATCAATCCCGACGCAGTGTAACCGAAAATAAACGAGAGAATCAGGTAAAAAGATTGAGCAAGCGATCGACTATGAAGAAGAATTATCTTTATTAGGGGAGGGAAGCTTGCACTCGCCGGTGCTTCGGGGCAGCAAGCAAGAAGTCCAACAACAAACGAAATCGAGCGGAGGGAAAAGGAGAGAGAACATGGAGGAGTTCAGGAGAGGAAGCCCTAGCCCTCGTCCCAAAGAGCAAAGCGAGCAAGCGACCAGATTCTCGCGCTCGTGTTCATGAGCCTCAACCCGGCCCACTGTGACATGGGCTTGGTATGCTGCCAGCGCAACCAGCAAAGTGGAATCAAACACGAGGCTATCGCCAATGATTGTGCTGGTGGCGGGTCCAGCCTTGCTTGTTTCGATATTAGCCTTATATATTAGCGGAGCCAAGCCCTTTAGAATATGAGCTAGATACTTTGGTGGTGATCCCAGTGCTCACAGCCTCGTTGGCGACAGTTATCCACAAGAGGCTTCGATTCACCCCGCGCATCAAGGACTGGAGGTGGCATCGTTGTTGAAATTGATGTTGAGAAGCGACGAGCAATCGCGCTCTTGTGAATAGGAGGATGAGCTCCATTCTTTTAATAGTGCTTCTGTTCGGCCATAAAAAGGTTCACCCTTTCGCGTGGCGGTCGCCTATTCTCCTGACAGCTTTAAATCCCACGGCCATCTCTATCTCGACTAACTTTGTCGTCCAGTTACTAACTTTTGAGGCCCACTGTCCACAGGAGCGCGGCGGGCCTGCGACTCACACTTTTGGCGCGTTCGGTGGCTGGCCGTCATGGCTTTTCCCCGCTGAGGCTCCGCTGGCATTCCAACAGCCTGAGCATCTTCCCCCGCCAGGGCCGCCACACCTTGTGTGCACTGTGTGTGCCTGGAAGATACGTCAACTCGAGGTACGGAGTAGAGAACATCGAGAGCAGATGCATAATTCGGGGATACAGCCCCGGCAGTCCGGGACAAAAGTGATGGGTGAAAAAAAAACACTAAAAAGAAATGAGATGAAAGGATCTCACCGCGCCTTTCCTATTTGGGTTGCTGATGGGCGGGCAGCTCAGCCGCAGACCACAAGCATGCTTACCAACCCACGTGCAAATCCAAATTTGAGCAATTCCAGGTCCCAGTTCTGATGTTCTGATGCTGCCGCCAAAACGCTGGTACCGGCGTGCTGATTGCAGCGTTGAGATACAAGAAGACAACAGCGAGAAGTTTGGAGAGAAGTATCGGTCTAATCCCAATCAAGAATGGCGTCTTTGGTGTTCTATATTTAGTGGACTGCGTTTAGAGTTTCGCGTAATTTCAGCCAATCATCATTCTTGGTTCTTGTCCCTGCAAACCTTATTCTGACGGCGCCAATCGACCTGCAGGGGAGGCGAGCTTGGAAATATTTGCCCAGCCACTTCGACAGACATGTCACATCGAGATGAATTTGGCAGAATAAAACATCCCAAGTTGCATGAAACAAAACACCAATGACGTCTTGTTCTTGAAAGCTTCCATTCTTGCTATGCTGTCAGACAGTTCGGCCACCCGCTTGGCTAGCGGAGGACGTATTCTTCCGACTCCCGAGTCCAAGATAAAATTAGCACTCCATAATAAATCCACCATCAACGCGATTGACGGTGGACAATGGACATGGAGAGGAATCCGCCTGGCATCCACCCTCCAACCTCCAAGCGGACGATCTTCTCCATCCTTATGATATTGCCCCATCGATATCCCCCGGCTTCCAAGCCCATGATCGATTTTGAGCAAAATCAGGGTGCTGATACACAGACTACCATATGGCTATTCACACTACCTTTTTTTTTTTTTAGATAGCATGTAAATAGTGATACCCCATTTTTGTATGGTAAAATTAATTTTTTTTATGCACCAGCTATGTAGCTGAGAAAATTCCATGAGTTCACTGCTCTCTTCCTCTCACTGCTGCACTCACTGCTATGCTCTGCCATGGCACTCACCACCAGTCAGGTAAAACCACCAAATAGATATAAAATAGTGAGTTATTCCTTGTCTTTCATGCTCTACTCATTCCCCCCCAGTAAAATCTCTATACAACTAAATTGACTCACCTGAAAATTTCTGAAAATCCAACTCCCACAATATCTGCACCCTAGTCTCCCCCCCAGGCATACTATTAGTTCACTTTCTAATCCCAAGTCTTCCTCATTTCTAATACTCTGTTGCCTCTCTCCATACAGCCATCTATATCCACTAAGCCTACTAGTATATATTCCCAAGTTAAAAATCCAGAGCAATTCAACCTTGCAGCATTCCTGAGCCAAGAAGGCCTTTTTTTGCCATCAAAATTCCTTACCCTCTAATATTAATAATGATGTTAATGAATATAATAAGGAAGTTAGCCTCTTCTGTGAAGATAACTATCTCACAGACTCTAAGTTCAAATGTGAGCTCAAGCCTGAATCTAAGCTTAAGGTCAAGCCTGAGACTGAGTAGAAAATAAAGAACTTCATCCTACTATCTCTTAAAGATTATATAGATAGCTGCAAGAAGCTCATCAACTTACTAAATCAATTCTATGATAGATCTATAATTATTATAAAAAATAATAGAGATCTAAAAAAGTCATGCTACCTGCAGTATGACTATAGAGGTAGATATATTGAGAAAACATCTGAAAGATACTACTAATAAAATTACTTCATCAAAAAAACTGACTGTTCATTCAAACTCACTATAAAACAGAATAAAGATGATGAATAAGTAATTTATATTATAAAAAAATCCTATAACTACCTCTCATCAGATAATGCCCATACTCATTTAGTTCTGCAAGTAAAATTACTGGATAAGACCATTAAGAAGACAATTAAGATAGAGTTTAAAAGTAGTGTTAAGGCCTATATAATATATACCTACCTTATTACTCAGTTTAAGGAAGAAGATAAGAACTACCTACTCATCCTTCAAAATCTCTATAATATGTAGGTAGATATCAACTAGAAGGACCTTAAAGACTAAAGTTCTATTTAGATACTATTAGATGAGCTTTATGAGGATTCTAATGTGGTCTTTACTATATAAAAAGATAATGATAATTAGATTACTCATCTTTTAATTATTAATGTGAAATCTTTGGAAATTTTTCATAAGAATCTAGACATCCTCTTAATGAATTGCATCTATAAAATAAATCATTATTAGATATTACTTTTAAATATTCTTTTTGCTATAAAAATACATATAATAATCAATCTGGCCTTTTATTTCATAAATTGAGAAAAAGAAATGGATTATAAGTAAGTAAATAGGAATGATTAAAGTAATTAAAAGGCTATAAAATCTAGTAGTTAAGGATCTCATAATCTCCTCCCAGCTGTAGCTTACTGACTCAGCTTGAACTAATTATATTCCTCTTCAACAGCTGGGTCATTAAATTCCTCTATAACCTTTTAACCTTCAAAAACATCACTCTACCATGCATTTTTGTGACCAATCATGAGATGGCTTTAACAAATGTAATTAATAAGATATTTACTTATAAAAACTACCAGTTTTTTTAACTTCTCTATGACTAGCATATTGATAATAATGTTCTGAGTTATTCAAAGTCACATTTCAGGGTTAAGATCAATAATGATGATGACACCCTTAAAAAACTCTATAAATCATTTATAAAGGCCTGATAGAGCATTATAAAATCTCATATAAGAGAGAAATTTAATATTCAGAGGTAGGAATTCAATAAGCAACAACCTTCAAAGCTTGTTAACTATTATGAGAATATATGGTTACATCTCCATGTTAAATATCTGATCTGATGTTTTATTGATATAGTTCACTATTTTAGGTATAAGAGCTTATTTCAGGTGGAGGAATCTCATTAAGATGTAAAGCTTTATCTGTTTTTAAATACTACTAAAGATCTCTATATTACTTATATATTAGTAAAATATTTATTTAGCTTAGAAACCTTCAGCCTGGACTTACTAACATTACTGACTATATTATCTTGATTATATGAGATGTGCACTGAGCTAGCCCTTATCCAGCCTCTAGTATATTTAACTTACTAGGTTCTGACATATACTATACATGTTATCTCAGTCTGAGTAACTATTCTCTATGCTAGCTCTACTTTAGCTTGCCCTGCATGAGCATTCTAGCCTGAGGAGTAGTGTTGTTTTTTTTTGGGTTCAGGTTGAAAAACCGCCTCGGGCGCCCGCCTGAATGGGTTATTGGGTGGGGGGGGGTCAACCTGAAAAGCCCATTGTGGGTTGGTGCTAGTCAGAAATAGGCTTAGCACCAGTCATATTAGGCTTAGTGTGTTCCAAATCAGGATTAGCGCGCCAAGGCCTGATTCCACTAACCACATTGGGCCTGCACTAAGCCTAATACAGCCAGTGCTAAGCCTATTTCAGACTAGTGCCAACCCATCAGGTTTGAAAAAGCCTGTCAGGTTTGGCACCTCAGGCCCAATACCCAACCTGACCCAATGTTTCAGGTTTTTCATGCAGGTTTGCAGGTCAGGTTTACAACACTACTGAAAAGCATGCTCTGCACTGGCTCAGATCTTACTCAGTACATTAATTATATAATATGCACACTTAGATTTCTAGTGGCCATGCTTAAAGTTAGCTCAGAGCCACTCAGTGCACTCAGTTATTACTCAGTAAGTTAGTTATAATTATTTACTTACTCTACACTTATATCTGCTGATATATTTAGAGACTCTAGATTAGTTACTCTTAACTTAAGCTAAAATCTCTCTTTAATAGTTATATAACTCATAGCTGCTAGAGTAGTATATCATAAGATCAGCTAATAATTTATTCAGCTAACCTAGAGCTATATGTAATTTTATTAGTAGTTAATTTATTCAGTTAATTCTCTGATTACTTTACTCTATACTTCTTTCTTATCTATTATTATAAACCTACTTACTCTATCTTAACTGCTGATAAGCATCATTTTCCTATATTTTTACCCTTTAAAGCTATATATTGCTAATTGACTATCTCTATTATAACATTCTCTATTTAAGAGGATTTCACAACTAATAAGGAGTAGTTTCAGTATAATATCTTTAATAACATAAGACATATAGTTATATAAGATACTATAATTAATATTCATACATCTTCTCTGATACTACTAGTTACTAATAGATTCATAGAATACAGCTGTAATTCTAATTATCAAACTTGTAAAATTAAATGGGAAATCCTACTTTACTACTATTAATTTACTAAGCTAAATACTGTGCTTGCATTCATATTATATCATCAAGTAGAATACATTCAATCACTGGAAAATATAATCAATCAGTATAAGTATATATTAATTGTATTTAATGCTCAGTAAACCCTTAGAATGACTAATATAAAATGCAGAATAATGTTTTGAATATAATAAACTCTTTCTAAAGTTATTATATGATTTATATCTTAAGTTATTATAAGAATACTTCAAAATGTTTTTTAATTCTCTCAGTGAGTAATTCTATAGTAAATAGAACTTCCCATGATTTCATCATCTAAGAAAGATAATATTCAATTAGTAGAACTACATTAAGAATGTCTCTATAATGATAAATTATATTTATTAGGTCAGCAAGAAGATAATTAAGTTTTTATAGATTAAAATCAACATTTAGCTTCCATTTTATATTAGGCATCCTGGTTAATATGATCTTAATGGCCTATAAATCATGGCTCTCAATGCCTATAACAGGTTGCAGTACAAAATGAATGAATAATAATATATCAAGTCAGCCTCTTAATAATTATTAGTAGTTAGAATTTCAGTGTTATATGAGTCCTTAGATGAAGAGTTTTAGAAGCTAAATGAGTATAAATATAGGTATGAATATTTTTTATCTAGACTATAGATACTCTATGAGAAGGAGATTGAAGCTGAGAGCTTATAAATCTATTAGGACAATTACTAGGCTATATTTATATAGGAAGAAATGAACTCTAATTATATAAATAAGTATATTTATATGGAATGTGAACATATGAAAGAACTCTTAGAAAAAGAACCCTCTTTCATACTTAGTATCAGATAATAATATAGTAAGTAAAGAGATCTTTATTCTATTATTTAATATCATTATACCTACTTTAAGTTCATATCAAATCATTGTTAATCATTTGCATAAAGAGGAATGATAAAGTTTATGAAAATAGCATTTTATTATATATTACCTGCTTTGTACTAGTATTCTATATTTTCTTTAATTTATAGCTATGCAGGGTTATTAGAATAGTTCCTAATAGAACTTGAATGATCTAAGCATAGTGAGTTTACTACTATCACTTTACTTTATTAATAAAAAATACATATATACTTATAATACCCTAATACTATAGATAGTTCAAATATAAAAGACTCTTCTGTCCTAGTATATCAACCTTTACTGTGTACTCAATCTTATTATTTGATATTAGTAGTTACTTTTTTCTACCAATTTAAATAGCATCCAAACTGTTAGTGAGCAAGCTAGTAGTTACAATCCTCAGCTTAAGCTCAGATAGTTTAAATGTAGAAGACTCTCTCTTCTACTAATTATATATTAATTTTTACTAAGGTTTTAATATTAACTTTTTATACTAGTAGCTACTCTTCCCTATAAATTCAATCAACCTGATATATTTACTAGCACTGTTAGTTATAGATGAGTGAGTCAGTAACTACATTTCTCAGCTTAAGCTTAATTAGCACATGCATACTTAACTCTTTCATTATAACTTTAAACTCTCTTTTTTATAACCTCTCTGACATCTACTCAGCTTTTACATATTAATATTTTCTATCACCTCATACCTTCTAAATGTTCATTTCTACCTCCTACACCTAAATTTACATGCAAGTACACAGAAAACTAATTATTTGTGAGAAAACCAATGAAAAATCATATCAAAAACCTTCCTTATACATACCTGCACCTATTTAAATAGTAATATCAAGGTAAATTGTGTTTTATATCCATGCACTTAGTCAGCATTCATGCCAATAAGCACTTATTCATATCTGAACTAGTATGATCTAAGCTTAAACTAAGATTATCACTTATTTAGCTCCCTCTAACCTTACTCTTAGCATCAAGCTGTCTACTGCAATCTTATTCTAACCTTACACTAGACCCTAGTACCTGATGAGCAAATAGCACTTAAGAAGGTCTAAACCTAAAAACCCCCTAACCCCAATAAAATATTGATATAGTTGAAATTTCCTGGGATGAAAATCAAGCTTTTGAAACCCAACTTTCAGCTACAATTAAACCAGCTATTACTCATTAGATATCTAGAGTTTACAATTATTTCAAGCTTTCTTAACTGACTTTTGAAGCTCAGTATTAATATGATCCTGAAGTAGTTTGTTAATCTTCATAAAGAGTTATATAGTCATATCAGGCCTAATTATAAAAGCTATAGTCATGTTGAAGTTGAATATGTTATAATACTCTATAATAATGTGAAATTTCAATATGAATAATAAGATATACTGGAAAGTAATGACCTCACTCTCATCAGAGGCCAGCATAAGATTACTTTAATTATATATATATATATTATTAATATCTTTACCCACTCAACCCTAAACTCTGTGCATTTAGATCCTTGGGGGAATCCAGAGCATCTTTTCAGCCTTACTTGACTTGTGAAGTTCATTTGTAAGCAGCCTAACATATATTACAATCAGAATGATGATAAGATTGAATTCCTAGAGTATTAAATAGACCTTAAATACTTCTTTTAAAATCTTGATGTCCATTGGGAATCATCAGACCTCATACTGTTAATTTAATAGTATGAACATATTAGCCTGATATTTGATCAATCTGACAGTGAGGAGGATACTGTTCCTGAGAAAGCTAATAATCTTAAAATGATTGAGTTAGAGGTTACAGAATAGAGTGCTATAAATATGAATTTTCTATATCTTATATTAGAGGAAGAAACACACCTAATTGCATATTTAATATCTACTATCTCAGACATATTCACACTTTATAACAAATAAACCTCTTAAAACATCCACTCTACCATACTAGATGATCTGGTTAACCCTGCTAACTCTGATCCAGAACAATCTGACCCAGAGGACAATGAAATTTCCTATGAAATTAGAAAACTTTTAAACTCTACTAGGATTTAACCTCTATCATATAAATAATCAGCATTTACACTTGAATTCAACCTCAATTCACCTATAATTAATAACCTTTCTTTAATGGCATAGTAGGTAACAGACATCATTATCATGATTAATATCCTACAACATTAATGTGTAGTAATATTATCAGATAAAATAGGCCTCAGTAAAATAATACAGGCATTAAATGTAGTTTATTTTATGAATAATCTTCACTGTACAGTTTAATATCTTCTATGTATTATATTTATCCCATCTCATCTTATTTATATATAGATTGATGAGATACAGAAGTATTTCCCCAGTCATTTCAACTTGAAGGTATTTTATTTCACTGCTGATTCTAATGGTATTTTAAATGCATGAAAACATTTACTCATTATTAAAGATAGAAATTTATGATATTTGATGACACACATTGATCTATTCAACCCAGCTTCAGATAGAATTATAATAATAACCTCATACTCTACCTGATCTTACTATATGTCATAGAAGGCTTCTTCCCTCAGCTTAAGTTAAGCTCAGCTATCCTCTGCCTCTACCATCACATCAGATTCTAATGAAGAGGATTGCCTTGTTGATATACTCAATGTATATGAGGAAATTAATTCAACAAAAGAGTCTATATAGTCACTATGGCTGAAAGAGGTCTTATTTAGCATAATGCTAATAAATGAATTATATGCTATTAAGAATATATGAACCTAAATCTATTAGATTATTACCTAAATTCTCTGTAATAAGCAACTTTTTATAATAGATATATTAATATTAAATTACACCATCAATTTACTTAGCCTACTGTTACTCTCATATGATCTAGATGTAATAGACTTAGTTAATTATTAGTAAATTAAAGATCCTCTCATTAAATATAAGTAAGCTATTAAGTATGAACACAGCTATCTTCACATTCTTAACCCTCTCTTATTCTATAAACTCTTTACCTCTAATAGAACTCTCATACACAAGTATGCTCTTAATAGCATTCTTAAGATCTTAAATCAGATTATACTTTATTAAACCACAGGTTCATCCATATCAACTGTGATTACACAGGACCCAGAGATCTATAATAGAATAGTAGTTATTAGTGGGTATATCTCACTATATACAGTGATGACAGTTGATTGTCCATTCCAGATTAAATAACTTGTAGAATATTATATGATGTATAGCAGTTTAGCACTATATCTATAGATTAAGAGTTTTACTTCTACTGTCATTAATAAACCCTCATCTGTGGGTAATATCACTAATATTACCCCCAGTAAATTTAATATATCTATTTACTATTAACTACATCACACTGCCTTCTTACTTACTCTTCCCTGCCTTTTCTGAGTAACCTCCATCAAGAATGAAGGCAATCTGGCCAGAGATATCATAAAGTAAAAATAGAAAGTTAGGGGTGAAGTCTTATAGTTTCTATTAAGAGTTATTACTAATCCTTTAATTTCCTTTCTTTCCTCTAATTGATTATAGATTGCAAGCCTCTTCTATCAACTAATATCAAAGTTTTCATATTTGCTGTTGATTATAAATGAAGTGATCATTAAATCTCAGTAAGAATTACTCATTTTTTACTATTTTTCTATACCTTAGTACTAAATGGAGTTATTTACAATACTTTTCAATGTGGAAGTTGATGTGATAAAATCATCCATATTAAGCTATGAGTGTATAGAGGTTATTGAGAACTTTAATAATCTATATCATGTGATGAAGATTTTAATTTTGAGTTATAAAATGAATATAATAAATTTAAATTTACACTACACCTATTCTAATATCATTCTTCTTGAGCTACCTATTAATAGTAATGATGCTCTGCAAGTACTCTACTAAGTATATTAGATTAATTAGATAGCTTAATAATAAATATAAATATTATCTATGACTAACTTCTTTAACTAATTTATTAAGGCTAAAGCCTCAGTAAAGTTTACATCTCAGCTAATTGCATAGAGGCCTACTATGTTTACTAATATCAGTATAGAGCTCAGCTTAAGCTGAGAAGAGCACTCTATATCTTCTGATCCTAATAAGCTTGAACACATGATTAAGTATAGAGTAGTTAAATATATTTAATAGATATTTAGCTAGTAAGAGTCTCAGCTATCATGAGGAAATATTGAGAATCTTAACTTAAATATTACCTAGATAAATAATATAAAATATTTAAATGTAATAGTAACTCTTAATTTCATCTTCTATTTAAAGAAAACCCTTACTTGCTAATCTCCCTCAAAAAATGCTTAAATACTAGTCTGCCTCTCTCCTCTCAGATTAAAACCCTTAAGATATAGTAGTAGCATTAATGACTCTAATATAAATTTATTATAAAACTTTTAAATATCTATCTGCCTCACACCTACTAGTAGTATTAATGATTCTAAGATAGATTCATTATAATTATCTTTATCTTTCTAATTAAATTTGTACTCCTCTGACTTATATCAAGCTACTCTAATTAGTAGTAACCTCCTCTTTAACTTCTCTAAGTCCTTCTATCATTAATCTGCCTTCACCCACAAGGAATAACCTCCTACTAAAAAGGCAAAATTTACCCCTATTAGAGCTTCTGAAGGCACAGATAACCTCACAACCTGATATAATTTAATTTGTAAAGTTTATTCCTCTACTGATTTTCTATATAATTAATTTCTCCTATTTCTTTCTATTAGATGCTTAGCTTAAGTTGAGCTCTGTGCTGTTCCCTCTCACCTCCAGCATTAAATAATGTTTTATTACTTGAATTTCTTCAAGTTTTCTGTTATCTACTTAACTTAAGCTAAGCTTTATACTCTTTCTTTAAGTGTCTCTCTTATCTTTTTCTTTAATTTCTTTTTTGTTGTATCTTTTACTTGTTTTTTCCTCAACAATGAGATGCCTCCAATGTGGAGATACCTTCAATATGAAGATGCCTGTTTTTTTAATATATAGCTTAGTTAATATATCAAGAAAATGTTATTTCTGATCCTTTTTATTAGTGCCTCTCCAACTACTTAACTATACTAGATCTAAGTAGGAAAGCTAATTGCCATGTGACCTCAGAAATCAGATAACCTTCAGACTAAATAGTATAAAGTAATCTCTTCATATTTTAAACCTTCTATCCTCTTATTATAAAGAAGAACTCTGTATATACATGTGCCTACTTACATTGCTGATAGTCAGTTAATAGCTAGAGTAATTTTAGTTGATACTAGTAGAAATACACAGTAATCATTCAAGTAAGATAAACATTAAAAATAATATTAGCTATAAGTCAAACTTCTATCTCTGCTGTGGCTCCTATACAAGCTCTCACAGAATATACTCTTATTACTTTACTATCTAATGATATTCCATATGAGATACTTAAGTTAGATAGTGGTTTAGATCTGAATGATATTACTACTCTAACCTCAATAGAGATTTTGGAAGTAGATGAGGTAGATATTCTTTAGTTACATTACTATTATAAATTATAAGTAGCTTGCTAAATCCTCAGTATTTACTACTAGCCACTGTCCTTCAAGTCAAATCTCAATGTGCCTTTTTTTATTTCATTGCTACCTCCTCAAGCCATGCAAACCTTAGTTTTAAATGCTTACATTATTACCTATAAATTGCTCTTAAAATAACCAGCTAGGTGTCCAGTTCTGAGTTATATTAACCTAATATTTAACTCCTCCACTAGAATAATAACAGCCTAGTATGAGGGCTTTAAAAGTGAGATTAAATATAGTCTTATATAGTTCTTTCTTAATACTAGACTTTTCAGTGGTACTATCAACTAATTTCTCATCTTATTCTATCTTTATACTGTTACTAATAGACTCTCCTTCTACATCACTTAATAGTTCTATAGCATTATTAATAGTGGTCTAACTATAGATGAGGTACTATGCAACAAGTTTATTAATAGCACAATTTTAATAATATTTACTGATGAAATGATAATTAATGCTACCCTTACACACTAAAGAGTAAATAATATTATTTACTGATTACTTAAGTACCTTTTATTTAAGAACTTCCTACAGTATGCATCTATACAGCAGTTCTCCAAGTTAAATTAATAAATATATACTGAGATGCATACAGTCAACTGATGATGAGATACACAATGAAAACTTTCAGCCTCCTTAATACTAATTCTATTAATTTTTGCCTCTGATAAGATACAGCTTTCCATGCATCATGAGGACCAGGTATCTTAGCCTATATACTTGTAACTTTACTATTAGAAACCTTCCCTATAAGATTTGCTGTGTATAAAAGATAATCAGTTTTCAGAAGATTGCCTATCTTTCTATTATTAAGAAGATTGATTAAGTCACAAAGATCTGACTTTATCATGCTTGTATAGCTAAGATACTTAAGTGTAAGTCTCAGTGATCTTACCTATACTAGTAGGTACTAATAATACTATAGCTATTAAGGCCTTGGGTACTACTGGCATGTTTGTTGAATGTGCTGATAGTTATGTTTAATACTATTTCCTAGTAATAATTAGATTTATAGCTGACTATGAAGAGCAAGTCTTGATTATAAGTATAAAAAACAACTGGTACTATTTAATTTATCTTATCTTCCCCACTGAGCATCAAGACCTCTTAAAGGTCTTCCCAACATGCATATATAGATAGATGCAGGGCCAGATTCAGGAATCAGCAGTAAGAAAATGATCCTTTATCCATTGATTCTATTATAACTATTTATAATATCAACTTCTTTGCCTGGCACCACTCATGAATCAATATTTATAAAGCAATGATGATTGATATTCTTCATCAGTTACTTAAAGGTATAGTTTAGTACCTAGTTGAATGGCTCCAGGAAATGATCTAGAACCTTATCAAACCTACCTAATAAACTAAGAATCAGGTAACCTCACTAATATTCCAGGCAGATGAAATTAAATAGCTTAATGACTGATTTAAGTATGTTCCTCCCTATTTAGATCTTTAGTATTTTATTAACTTTAATTGCTTTAAATAGTGATCTGAGTTACAGTATAAAACTCTATTATAATAGTTAATTTCAGTTATTATTTCTTTACTGCTCCATTGATGTCAACCTGTTCTCCTATATGCCTGCACTGTGATTGACTTTTTATTCTGTGCACAGTATTACTCTCATAATGATGAAACCTTAAGATACTTGAAGAATGCCCTAAAGTAGATTAATGTACTTAAATGAGTATTTTATCTTTATTATCTACTTTCTAAGAAATATAACTCATCTAATGTTAGTTACTTTAACTTTATAAAATTTTATGTCCTTATCCACTACATTAAGTTCATTTATAAATATAGAACCCTAAATGACTTTGATACTGAGCACAATGAGACTAGCTACAAATACCATGTAAAGGCCTATTACTGTAATATTAATAAATGTGTTGGCCATTAATGGCAGCTGATTAAGCACAGTTAGAGGCATATATATATAATAGAGTTAGAGAACATATTACTTTATGCTAATACTATTAGTTTAAGTACAGTTACAGCTGAAGATTAATTTAGAATAAAGTTAGTCACTACATTACAAGCTATTAACTTAAAGAATATTTTATAACATTCTTTGCAAGGAGATCTCTACTAATTGCTGCCACATTATATCATAATGGTCAGAGAGATAGCTAATAAACTGAGCTATATACATAAGATTTTCTTACATATATTATTAATTTTTATTATATATAGGTGTCTTCAGCTCACCAGCAAGAAAAATCAGCATCTCATCTTATAATCAATGCTTGACTATCACATATAGATGCATGAGTTAATTATCGCATGAAAATGAGATAGACTGCAGACAAGTCTAAGTCAAGTTGATTATATATACTTTCAAGTTGAGTTACTCACAAATCTGTAGTCTTTCAAGCTGAGTCCAAGCTAAATATATATTAAACTCAACTCAATCCAAGTCATCAATGAGAACTCTCAAGCTAAATATTTATTAAATAACATCTAAAATCAATCTGAATAATTCTGAGTTAACTTGAGTCAGTACATGGAGATTATTTTCATTATATTCTAACTAGTAATCATTCTATCAAATATTTATATTAAAATTTAAAAATCCCAACATTAATAATCAATCTTCCTTTTTCTTCTCAAAATGCCCTTCTATGCCCTATTATATCTTAGACTTCCTACTCTTTCCTTTTCTCTCTTTTTTCATAAATAACCCCTCATTCTCATTATTATCCTTCTTTCTTATATACTTCTCATTAGTTGCTTCATCCCTATCATCTTCCTGCCTCCTAACTACTAAAAAGATCTCAGTACTATCACATAAGATACTAATCATTTCATTAATCACTGAATTTAAACCTACTTTATCATCCTTCATACTCTCATTAATTTTAGCATCTAAATCTTCTCTACTAATCATATCATCTATCACATCATCTACAACATACTCTATCTCAAATGCAAGTTATTATTCATATATTACACTCTATATATTGTTACCTGCAATGTCCTCCATCTTATTACTACATTATTATCCATAAATTACAGCCTTACTATATGTAAGTTGTGCAGTATTCTCCATCTCATCTTTTAGTTTTTCTCTGTACTTCATAGTCTCTATCTCATTCTCTATAATATTCTTTATATTCTCATTAGAAGGTTCTTTCTGAACAACTATTACTATCATAACACTCACAGAGTCACAAGCTTATAAGATTATTGTTCATAGACAACATTTTATTTATACTGTAATTTTCAAGTCTTCTTGGGGGTATCTCTTAGCATAAGTAGTACTGATATTCTATTAATTTTCTTGTAGAGCTCTTTCCCCCACATTAATAAATTAAATATCTTAAAATTTAAAGTGATTAGATCTCTCCATTCTGACTAGTCTTCCCCTCATTTTATTAGGACATTCAAATAATTGATAGCTCTCTCTGTCAATCTATTTACCTAGCCTACCTAGCCATCTAACTGCACAGAGATGTCAGAGATTGCTTTCCTCATAAAATTCATATATTAGTATTATTAAAATGTATGATTAATAGTTAGTACTCATATATAAACATCTCTTTTCTGATCTAGATAATGCATGCATGCCATAGTCTAAAATATTATGTTTAAATTATGTGGCAACTCAATTAAAATCATTGCCTAATACCCACTCAGCTGCAGGTTAGCACCAAATCCCCCTACATAATTAATTATAATTAAAATTTTAGTTCTTTCTAACTCCTCATTGAGTCATTATTAAAGTCATTGATGATCATATTCTATTCCTTCTGAGTTATACTCTCTCTTAACCACATTATCTCCATGCTAAAATTAAAGTATATCATGAATGCTAGCCACACAGCATTCAGTTTATAAGTAAATAATGCTATCTTTTTCTTATCAATCTCATACATTTCATACAACACTTTTATTAAATAATGAGTGATAGGAGACATACACATCAACTTAATATACCTATTAAAATAAGTTAATGGAACAACATGATGATAGGCATCAGCTGGATAATAATAATATAGAAAGAATGATAGCTTAAAATCCAGCTAAAAAGCCAAGTTTTTAAGAGTAATTACTCTCATCTTCTTCAACCCCACACATTTATGAAACTTTAAGATTTTCAGAAACAGTAATGTAACCTATAAAGTACATACTCTTATACTATTCTGAATAGCAGTGTTAATACTATCATTAAGTATACCTAGTATTAATAGTTATTTCATATGTTTGAGGTGAAATGTATAATACTCAAGTTGCTTCTGTAAGCTCATTTAGAGCATCACAGCATTAATATGTTTTGAGGAAATGGCCTCTCTAATCTGCTAATCATCAATTACAGTCTGCTGTGATTTTCAAATTAATGTCATTTTCAAAAGCTTTAAAATAATAAAAGCTGCAGTGTCAGATTTTATGTGTCTATTAGTTAAAAGTTATCATATGTAAAGTGGATTAAACAGCTCTAATTTCTCTTCCTCTAATAATACTGATTGGAACTTATTGATAGTTAGATACTTAAGAAACTCCTTAAGATCTGGATAATGCATTTAGAGGTCAGTTAGATAAAATAAATGAGCATAGTCATAGAAATCTTAAGTCTTATTTAATAATAGGGTAGCTAATATTATTTAGAGAAAGTTCAGCTCAAGTAGCTTCACTACACATGAAATTTCAGAGAACAGATGATAGAGATAATGCTCTTCATTAATAATTACTCTATATATATAATCTAGGAATTATTAAATGATATATTATAATATACTTATTATATATAATTATCTCTTCAACTAGCAGTAGATCTTCAGTTTCAGGAGCAGTAAGATAGGAGTTCTTATTATCTATAGATGAAGAGTTAGGTATTAACAACTTATTATCTATAAATAATAAGAACTTATTATTAATAATCTTTCATTTCTTGCATGTTTTCTTTCATTTCAAATATAAATCTATAGGAAGAGCATTTAATTCATTATCATTCATTGCAACATCTAGCTCCTTTATTGTCTTAACCTCAATAAAATACTTCCAGAATGTAAAATGTGATATGATAAATATCATCTAATCAGAATTAGTAGTCTTATACTTGTAAAGCTTTAACTTCTCTAGATGTATTAGTGCCTTTATCATTACTACCTCTAAGATACAATGTGAAGAGAACATCAGATCATTTCCACAGCAAAATAATCCTATAAATTATAAAGATAATAAATGTAGAAAAAACCTACTATAATTACTCTATTATAATTGAGTAGTGACTGATAGGATCATTATAATAATTAGCCTGGCTAGCTCTTTATCATTGAGAACACCAACATCTCATGCCTTCAAAATGAAAGACAATGTGGTTAACATCTTTCTAAAATTTATAATATCTGCTAGGATCTCAGCATGCAGAGCTAACTTATCATTTTAAACCTTTTAAAAACTTTTACATTTCATTTCAAATATCACTATCACACTATTAACCTGATGAGGATGCAGCTTTACAGACTGTAATATATTTAAAGTTAATACTCAATCTTTCTTTATACTTAATATCATCAATATATTAGTAATTATAGGTGTGTTATAGCAGGCATAGAATAGCTCTTTTATTGTTATGTGATTAACTTTATCATGTATATATAATGCTTTAACTGTCTCCTTATTCATCATACTATTCATTATGATCTTAATAATATTCAACACTTTCTAATCTAAATTTTGTAGAGGTAATGAGCCTTCCATTCAATAGTCCTCCTTAGTTGTTGTGTGCTTGATTGTATATATATATAACTTATACTTTTAATAGTATGTTATTAGTGCAAGTTTTACTTATAAGTTCATCTTGAGCATATTCTCTTTAACCTTATTATTCTCAGATAATAAGTTGATTATCTTAAGAGGATTGATTGCATCATCACCCCTCTCTTCATTATTAGAGGATAAATCCCAGTTAAAACTGAGATTACCTGTATTATTTAGAGCCTCAATAGGTTCTTACATGAAGTTATGTTGTTCCTTGGGGAGAAGCTCATTCACATATGTGACTAGCTTGACTGTATTGTTTTGAACTCATATTTTATTTAATATTACTAGTTACTTGTTTTGTTTTTATTCTACATGAATATGAATCTAATAATGCAAAAGTATATAAACCCTATGAAAATCCTCTAAGTTTAACAATATAGTCCCAGCTTTGATATTTAGTATATAGTGATGGAAGAACTGATCTTCATTCTAGTTGAGTACATAAAAACAGACATTAATGATTATTAGGAATACACAGTATTCTATAACATTTATTTCAGTGATGTTAAATAAGTCTCAAACTACCTACTAATTGATTTTTATTATTAAGGAGACTAAGATCTATGCAACACCTGATGTCATATAAATCAACTCAAAAAACTTTAGTAGAGATAGTATTGTGAGGTCTTTTGCCTCTTATTTTATTAATTCTGGTAGGATTATTTAGCTGTTCCCACACAGCACAACATACTCCTCAAATAATAATTAATTTTTTATGAAGAGTAAATAAAGAGTATTTATATTAGAATAGTTCTTTAAGTAACCAGCTATAAGTCCTTGATCCCTGTAAAATTCAGTGCATTTAAGTTCAAACTTAAAGCAATAAATCCCTTTCAGAAGGAAATCACAGACCTACTTAACATCTTTAGTAGTAATTATTGTCTCAGCTTTCTTCTTCCTTAGTGCTTTTTTACCTACATTTCTACTGAGCTGTATAGTGGATGCCTTCTGAATTACTAGGGGCATTCTGCTCCTAGCACCCCCTGACTGGAAGGTGAGGGGGAGCCCTCTAGACCCCCTTCCCTCCCAGACCCCCCCCACCCCCCCAGCCTACTAGCACATTTATAGCAGGAGCTCCATAGCATAGTATATGTAGCTGGGGCAAGATGGAGCAATCAACCTTCTTTATAGATAATTATATATAAGGCAGAATGGAGCAAAAATATCCTAATGAAGCACATCTTTATTCATTGAAATTTAATATAGGATATTTACTTTTAACAAGTTTTATTAATAAGTTAAGAAAATGAATGATAAAATCCCTCTATATCAATACATACAGAAAGATTAAAGATAACACATTTTAAAAATGTAGAGAAAGAAACTATTTTATTATTATATCTACTAAGCCTCTAAGAATATTTCTAAACTTATTACTTATTCTTCACTTTATTTTTAACTAGACCAGATACTTCTTCTATATCTATCTCATTATTTACCTCATGAAGAAGTTTCATAAGCTCCTCTAAAAGCTTTTCAGCTTTCATTAGTGTGGCATCCTCAGGTTTCTTCTTATCTTCACCTAATATGATGATCTTCCTACTTAATAGATAAACCTAGTTATTTAAAATAACTTTCTCATTATTCACATCTACATCATCCTGCAGGTGAAAGAGTATTGAATTTAATTTAATCATTAGGCTAGCTGTATATTTTGAGTTTGACTTTTCTATCTTGTGGGTGGAGAAAGAATTTAACATCACATACTTATAAACTTTTATGATTCACTTTTAACTGATTTGTAGAATATAGCTTATAGCCTGGTTGATCACAGGCTAGCTGCTTGCTATATTAAAATAGTGCATGTTTTGACACTTATATTGTAGATTGAAATCAGCTGAACTGATATAATAGAAACTGATGAAGATCATTAAATCTAGCTTATTATTATTAAAGTTTGACACTGCAGCTACATACTTATCAGGCTTCAGAAATGCATGAAACACTATGTATAGAATACTAGTAAAAGTATATATACCTATTATTAATATTTATTCTTCTAGTTTATTACATCATATAATGAACTTCTCATTCAGCTTAAAGACTTTATAGCTCAATCTGATTAGTAATATGTGGAGCTGTGATAACTTCTATATCACAAGGTGCAGAGCTTTTTCATGATTCTGAGGTGTAATGATATTCACATCAAGAAGAAAAGGGAGATAGAACTAAATATCATCTAGGAAGCCTCTATGAGCTCTTTACTCAGCCTTATAGTATATATTCAGTTAGTATGAGAAAAGGACCATCTGGGAAGCACAGAGTAATATGAGGAGAATATAAGATAATAGAACTTCTCTATGTATATAAAAGAAATTAATCTAGAAAGTAAAGAGTGTCAGCCTTCTATATTTATTTATATTTATGAATATATGTCTATCAGATAGTTTGGAGATAAGGTAGTAGTAAAGATGCATTATCATTGATTTATACTTAGTCAGCTTATTAGGGGTGAAGTAGTACTCCATAACTCAGTAGAGGATAGTAGGAATGTCATCTCTGATCTTAGGGTTATCCTTCTTAGGCAGGCAGCTCATTAATATCCATTTAATGTAGTATATTTCAAAAAACTTGAAGATGTTCATGCTGAGATAGAGATCATCATTATTGAGATATTAAAAATTCTCTTAGAGAGTATGACTTATAATTTAGTATATAGAACTGACATGGGAAAGATCAACCTTATATGAATTAAAAGAAGAAAGTAGGCTCTTAAATGATAATACCTCATTACCCCACTAGATATCAGAGCTGATGGGCATGATGAACCATGCCAGATTCTTAATGTCAAATAGAAAGTTAAGATAAGAGATTATAATAAATAATAGGTTAAAATCTACATTTAGTAATAAATATATTTTAGAGGTGTTTAAGTTAGCATTCTGCACCATGTACATCTCATTAAAAACAACAATACTGAACACCCTACCCAAGCTATCCAGGTAATCCCTAGGGAGGCTCTCAGAAGATTATTATTAGAAATGTTGGATTGTAGTCCAGTCATTCCTCTAACTCAGTATTTAGTATGAGATGAGGATGATTAGCTGTAACTAGCCTGAGATATTAAAAATTAGATTATTCCTAGTGAGCTTTTTTATTATGATATTTTACCTTAATACAAGACTCTTCTTGCTGTCATCATAGTAGATATGAATATATAACTTATTAGTAACTAACTCTATCTCACTGACCTACTATTTAATAAGTGCTGAGAGTATGATAAGCAGTATTAGTCTCTACTTCAGAGTCTTATGATCATTATATAACTATTAGATCAAATTAGTAACTATATAAATCATGAAATTACTAATGAGCCTCCAGAGATATTCTACTTACTAAAAGAATGTATCTAATTATTACTCAAGTTTTACTTAACCTTATAAAATCTATCATAATATAATTACTAACTTGACTGTTCATCTGAAACTATCTAATAGTATTAACTGCTACAGGCTACTAGAATTTCAACTCCACATTCCTTCACATTCCTGGCACACAGAGGATAGAGGCATTCATGATATGAAAATTTATTAGAATAACCTCAGTATTTTGAGGCTACAGGTTCATATTATTTAGAAAGCTTTATATCTTATAAAACTACTAAATTATACATCAGTAAAATATTTATTTAGCTCAGAAACCTTCAGCCTGGACTTACTGACATTACTGGCTATGTTACCTCAATTATGTGGGGTGTGCACCAGGCTAGCCCTTATCCAGCCTCTAGTGTATTTAGCTCACTAGGATCTGAAATATGCCACACATGTTACCTTGATCTGAGTGGCTATTCTCTGCACTAGCTTCACTTTAGCCTGCTCTGCATGGGTGCTTCAGCCTGGGGGGCATGCTCCACATCAGCTCAGATCCTACTCAGTGCATTAATTATATAGCATGCATACTCAGATTTCAAGTGACTATGCTCAAAGCTAGCTCAGGGCTGCTCAGTGCACCCAGTTGTTACTCACTAAGTTAGTTATAGTTATTTACTTGCTTTGTGCTTGTATTTAATAACATGTTTAGAGACTCCAGACTGGCTGTTCTCAGCTTAAGCTGAGGCCTCTCTTCAGTAGTCACATAACTTGCAGCTGCCAGAATAGCATGTCATGAGACTAGCTGATGATTTATCTAGTCAACTCAGAGCTACATATAATCTTATTAGCAGTTGGTTTATCTAGCTGATTTCCTAATTACTCTACCTCACACTTCTTCCTTATCCACCATCATAAATCTACTTACTCTATCTTAACTGCTGATGAGTATCATTCTCTCATATTTTTATCCTAAGCTATATATTGCTGATCTGCCACCTCTACCATGAAATCCTGAAAAGATTTCACAACTGATGAGGAGTGATTCCAGTATAACACCTTTAATAGCATAAGACATGCTGATATGTAAGGTAGTACAGTTTATATATGCACACCTGAGTCTTCTCTAATATCATTAATTACTAACAGGCATACAGAACATGGCTGTAATCTTAATTACAGAGCTTATATAATTAAATAGTAAATTCTTCTCTACTATTATTAATCCACTGAGCTGAACACCATGCTTGCATTTACATTACATCATCAAGCACAATACATCTAGTTGCTGGAAAACACCATCAATCAGTACAAGCATATGTTAATTGTCTTTAACCCCTAGTAACTCTTGTAATCACTGACTAAGAATTCAGAACAACACCTTGAACATAATAAACCCTTTTTAAAGCTATATGATCCACACCTTAAGTTCCCACAAGAATACTTTAAGACATTTTTTAATTCTCTTGGACATACACTCTATGGCAAATATGACTTTCCACAATTTCATCACCTAAGGAAAAGAATACTGGATCATAACTTCATCAAGAATGCCTTTATGATAATAAATTGTATTTGTCAGATCAGCAAGAAGATAGTCAAGTTTTTATGGATTAAAATCAATATTTACCTTTCATTCTACATCAGATGCCCTGATTAATATGATGTTGACAGCCTAATAATTATAGCCCCTAATACCTGTAATAGGCTTCAGCAGAAAAAGAAAGAATAATAGTATGCTAAGCCAGACTCTTCACAATTATTAGTAGCCAGTATTGTAGTATTAGATGAGTTCTCAGATGAAGAGTTTTAAGAGCTAAATAAATGCTTAGAGGATGAGTTATAGCCAGCTTTAAGAACACATGATCAAGATGAATATAGAGATGGATATTCCTTGTTCAGGCTATAGATACTCTATGAGGCTGACATGGAAGCTGAGGGCTTGATAACCTATTAGAAGTCTTAGGGTAGGATATACAGAAAGGATGGAATCAAAGAATGGAATCAGAGTAAGCAAATCTCTATAGTTAGTACTACTAGTAGATAATGAGATAGTAAGTAAAGAGGTATTTCTTTCATTGTGCACTAATATCTTTATTTTCATTATACATACTAATACCTCCTATACAAACCATTGTTAACCATATACATAAAGAGGAATAACAATACTTCATCAAAATAGCATTCTATTATATGCTTCTTGCTTCATACTAGTATCCTATGTTTCCTTTGATTTGCAGCTTTGGAGGGTCAACACATAAAGAAGAATAATAATGCTCTATCAAAATAGCATTTCATATGCTTCTTGCTTTATATTAGTATTCTATATTTTCTTTGATTTGTAGTAATGGGCATTATAAGAATAGTTATGAATAGAACTTGGCTGACCCAAGCATAGCATTCTTATTACTATTACTTAGCTTTATTAATGAAGAGTATATATGCCCATGACATCTCAGTGCCATAAATAGTTTAAATGTATAAGACTCTATCTACTAGTATAGTATCCTTTGCTGTGTTCTTAATCTTATTCTTTCATACTAGTAGTTACTCTTTCCTCTAAATTCAATTGACTTCACTAATTCACTGGCACTACTACAGGTGAGCAAGCCAGTAGGCTACATTCCTTAGCTTAAGCTTGGCTAGTGCACACATCTTCTTAAATCTCCTACCATAATTTTAAACTCTTTTTCTAACAACCTTCTCAACACTGCCAGCATCATACACCATTAATACTTCTATTCTTATAATGTTGTTAAATGTTCATTTCTACTCTCTCCTGCTAAATTTACTTGTATAATCCTGAAAAACTTATTATTTACAAGAAAATCAGCAGAAGATTGCATCAAAATCATTCATTATATGTGCCTACACCTATTCAAATCATAATGTTAAGATGAGTTATGTTTTATATCTGTGCACTTAGTCAGCATTTATGCCAACAGGCACTTAGCTATATTCAGACTAGCATGGGCTAAGCTTAAGCTGAGATTATTACTCATCTGTCTCAATTCCTGCCTCACATTCCCTGCCAAGCTGTCAGCTGTAACCTTATTCTAACATCCTCATAGATAGCTGGCAAAAAAGCTAATACCAAGCCCTCAGAGGAACCCAAATTAATCTATTTAAAGTTCACTGGAGTGAGAATTAAGCTCATCAAGCCTGACCAGCTGCAATCATCTCAACCCCTACTAATTAGTGCATTGGGATTCACCACCATTTCTACCTTTCTTGACTGAGTTCAAAAGCCCTGCATCCATGAACTACTAAATGACTTTATAGATATCCATAAGAACTCCTATGATCATACAGGCACTAATCATAAATCCCAGAGTTAAGTAGAAGTTGATACTCTTATGTCTCTTTTTTCATTAGAAGTTTTCCAATGCAATATTCTTAAGTTCAGCTTTGAGCAGCTGTCTGATGTTAAAGGGAACCTAAAGGCCATAATTTATACATATTATTTGATGATTGAGTGGCTCACAACAACCTTCTCTATAGATATCTGACTTAATCCCTCTACAAACCCAGAACATCTATTTGCAATGATTTGATTTCTCAAATTCATTGCAAAGTAGCCTAATAACTATTCTAATGCCAATAATTAAATCATTGAGGTCCCAACATACTGATCTGAATTAGAATTTACTTTCATTAATATTAATCTCCACCAGCAACCTACTAACTTCAACTCACTTATTAAATAATACAGATCAATCAGCCTGATGTTTAATCCTACTAATATTACTGGCAATGAAATAGTGGATGCATCCAATCATTTGGATATAATTAAAGCCCAGATTAATCAAAATATAATCCCTACTATAGTTGATTTTTCCTATCTAATCTCTGAAGAGGAGTACATTCTCATGCAGCATCTCACTTCTAATGTCCTGGACATTTTCAAAGCTCATAACAATACCTTAGGGCAAACCATTGACTCTGATATTCTCACTGAACTGATGATAACCTTCAAGCTGTTGATCATTGATGATGCAATGAAAGAGCTACTCAATTCTACTAATATTAACCTACTCAGTTACAAATAATTAACTTTACTACTACATTTTGATTCTAAGGCACCAGTAATTGGCAACACAGAATTAAAACCCTGACAAGTCAATAGCATAGCAATGCTTGTCACTACCCTTAAGGAGCAACATACTATCATACTAGCCAATCAGATGGGACTTAATAAAATAATCCAGGCCCTCAGTGCCACTTTCTTCCAACATTTATTTCAAGAGGTCAGCTCAGAACATCTCTCATTGATTATTTTTATTCCCTTGCATCTCATATATACTTGGGCTGATGAGATCCAGTTGTGATTCCATGATGTGTTTACACTGTACATATTTTACTCATCTATTAGGTCAGATAGGATTTTAGACCCAAGAAAGTAGTTCCTTGTAATCAATGAAAAGGCACTGTGAACCCTTATATTAACTATTAATACCTTGAAACCTAAAATAGTGTATATACTCATTGTGACCTCATATTCAACATGAACATATCATATGATGCATAAGAAGTCTACTCATCTCAGCTTAAGCTGAGACTCCCATTTAGTGTCTATCAGCCACACCAAACTGCAACCCTCTAATTCACCTGTTTGTGAAGATGACAGCATCAAAGATAATGATGAAAGCAACAAGCCTATTGACTGGCATGATACTGAAGATGCCTATGCCATTCTAAACCTCATAGATATAGTTATATCACTATAGCTGAAGGAGTTTCACTTTGGCCTTATATTACTAGATGAAGCTCACATCATGAAGAACCTCAGGATGAGAATACATCATATTATATTAATGATTTCTTATATAAATTTACTGCTCATAATGGGTACTTACATGGCAAATCATACACATAATTTGCATGGCCCACTTTGTCTTTCATTTAGGAAGGAATGGGAGTTCTCCATTAACTACTAGTTCATAGAGGATCCCCTGACTGAGTATATCTCAGCCCTTAAGTATGAACCTAGCCATATGCATATCTTGAACTCTATTCTCTTTTAGAAATTATTTGTGAGTGATGGTTTGCTGCTCTATCATCATGCATTGTCAGTCATGCTGAAAATAATCAACTGGCTGATTTTGTAATGAATCATGAGATCTATGATGGATGTCTCAATTTTAACAGATAAATCAACTTATAGGAGTAAAGCTATCATGGGGGGATACATACTCCTCTATACAGTCATTACAATAGACTGTCCAATGGCCAATAAGCAGTTGGTGGAGTATCAAGTGACTCATACAAAGTTTATGCTGAAACTCTCCATCAAGATCAACAATTCCATACCCTCAGTAAATTCAGATAATGCACTCAATCCAGCTAATACAGGGAAATTTGACATGAGCATATACTGCCAACTTTGGCATATCTTATTCTCACTGTACTTGTTGTGATTATTTGAAGCAACATCAGTCAAATGAGAGGGAAACCTTGCTGTTAATATCAATAAATAGTGTCAGAAGGTGAATAGAGGTGCAGTGTGATTCTTATCCCATGTGATTCACAACAATTCAATCCTCTACATTCCTGCTGATAGAGCATGGGTCATAACTCTACTCTATTATTTATCTGCCAAGTTCTCATACCTATTATTCATCATCAATGAGGTTGTTGTTACACAGCAGCAAGGTCTTTTAGTTTTTTGTTAGTTCTCTATAGTGATACTTATCATAGAGATGTTCATAACCCTTTTCAATATGAATATTAATGTTATTCATGCATCCATGACTGGCTATGAATGTGCAGAAACTGTGGATAACTTCAATAATTCTAATCATCTAATGAAGATATTGATTATTAACTACTGCACTGATGTGACTGATTTGAATCTTCATAGAACCTACAGTAATGTAGTGCTGCTTGAATCCCTCTCTAATATCAATAATATGCTTCAAGCTCTATATTATATGCATTGGATAAATCAAGAATATCTGCAATGTATATAGATTATATCAACTACTAACACCTTCAACAGATTCATTGAAGTGAAGGCAACTATAAAATTTACATCTCAAATTATTATCTAAGGCCCCATAGCATTCTAAGATCTTAGCTTAAGCTGAGATCAGGATGCTTTCTCCCCTTCCTAACATGAAAAAGATCAGATAGAATAGGCAATTAAAACTTATACTATAATCTTTATTCAGAAAATATTTAGACAGTCTATATCCCAACTAGCCTGAGATAACATCAATGATCTTAGCCTTACACCTGCATAGATCAACACAATTTAACAGCTGAATATTAGAGGGGCCACCAGCTATGTAATGGGTAAATTAAAGACTGTTTTAGTATTAAAATCCCCAGTCAAAAAACCTCAGCCTAAAACATCTTCCAGGGTGCCTGTGTCAAGCCCACTCAGACATGCACTTTCTTTCCCTTTAAATGAATTATCCTATTTCTCTACATTCAGCCTATCATCTGTTTCTGAATCAGTTACTTCTTTGGGAAGTCCCCAGATATCAGAATTACCTCCCTTCTTGAATGATGCAAGTCTGAACCCATGCAAATAATTCTCTATAAGTACTGCTACCCTCCTTGCTTTCAAGTGAGCCAAGCAAGTCAAGTCAGATAAGCTCACTGAATTTACTACTAAGAGTTTTCCTTCTAATGTGGATGATCTCTCTAGCTGATAAAACCCTGTCTGCAAAGCATGCAAGCCTCTGCCCAATTAAATTTACCCTGACTGACCTGTGTTTTTGTTTTGTCTGTTTTGATTTGACTTAAAAGTTTGTTAGTATCTACTAGTAATTATACCTGCCACTTAGCTTAAGCTGAGCTTTGTTTGTTCCCCCTGCCTTTACCTCTCTATTTTTATCATGTCATTAATCATACACAAACTAGTTAGTTAGCTAAGAATGCATTTATTAGTATTTTAATTGATTCATTTAATCTGCATCATAACTAATTCTACTAGGCCTAAATTGTTGTATACTTCTTCAATCAGCTTTTAAGTGATACACTAAATAATAACATTTTAGTCTCTATTATCCTTGTTTAGCTCCAGCCTCATACCCAACACCAAGCATTGAACCTCTTACTATGAAGAACTCTGTCTATACCTATATCTATTCATACTGCTGAAAAGCTGTCAACAGCCAGAGTAGCCTCAGTTGTCACCAAAAGAAATGCTCAGCCATAATTCAAGTAAAGTAGAAAGTATTGAAAATGATGTTAACTAGTATCAGTTAATCTACTATGTCTCTTTCAGCACTCATATAACCTCTCACCAAACATGCTCTTATGGCCCTACCTTTCAGTGAATAACCACAGAGTCTCACAGCTGATGGAGACTTAAATGTAGTTGATACTTCTAGTATCATACTAGACCCTATAAATATGAAACTGGCTTTAAACCACCTTGATGTATGTATTATCATATTTTAAGAAAAGTTATCCACATCATACTGTGTTCTCAGCTTAAGCTGAGTTCTGTGCTTCCTCTCTCAGTAGCAGGCTTTTTCAAGTTACTATCAAAAATAATGCTAACTAATTGAATCTACTAGGAAGAAGATATAAACCCAGAGGCAGCCTTCTTTATCTCATTACTACTACTATGAGCTGCAAAAACCTCAGTTTCAAATGTCTATATTATTACCTATGAAGAACTCTTGCTACAATCAGCTGAGTGTCTAGTTTCAGGTTACATTAATCTAATATCTAACTTCTCCACCAGAATAACAACAGCCTAGTATGGGGGCTTTAAAAGTGAGATTGAATATGGCCTTGCATGATTCTTTCTTAATACTGAACTTTCCAGTGGTGCTATCAATCAATTTCTCATCTCACCCTATCTTCACACTGTTACTAATGGACTCTCCTTCCACACTACCTAATAGTTCTATAGTATTATTGACAGTGGCCTAACCATAAATGAGACATGATGTGATGAATTTATTGACACCACAATATCAATAACATTCACTGATGGAATGATAATTAATGCCACTCTCTCATACTAAAGAGTAGATAATATTATTTGCTGATTACTTGAGTACCTTCCATTTAAGAACTTCTTACAGTATGCACCTATATGGCAGTTCTCTGAGTTAAATTAATGAATATATACTGAGATGCATACAGCCAACTAGTGGTGAGATACACAATGAAAACTTCCAGCCTACTCAACATTAGTCTCATTAGTCTTTATCTCTGATAAGACACAACTCTCCATGCATCATGAGGACCAGGTATCTTAACCTGTATACTTTACTATTAGAAACCTTCCTCATAAGATTTACTGTGCATAAAAGATAATCAGTCTTCAGAAGATTGCCTATCTTCCTATTGTTAAGAAGATTGATCAAGTCACAAAGATCTGACTTTATCATACTTGTATGGCTGAGATACTTAAGTGTAAGTCTCAGTGGTCTTACCTATGCTAGCAGGTACTAATAATGCCATAGCTATTGAGGTCTTGGGTACTACTGGCATGTTTGTTGAATGTGCTGATGGTTATGTTTGATACTATTTCTTAGTAGTAGCTAGATTCATGGCTGACTATGAAGAGCAAGTCTTGATTATAGGTATAAAAAACAACTAGCACTATTCAATCTGTCTTGTTCCCCCCATTGAGTGTTAAGACCTCTTAAAGGTCTTCCCAACACATACATATAGATAGATGCAGGGCTAGATTCAGCAGCAAGAGGATGATTCCTTATCCATTGATTCTATTATAACTATTCATAATATTAACTTCTTTGTCTGATGCCACTCATGAATTAATATCTATGAAGCAATGATGATTGATATTCTCCACTAGTTACTTAAGGGTATAGTTCAGTATCTAGTTGAATGGCTCTAGGAAATGATTCAGAACCTTATCAAATCTACCTAATGAACTAAGAATCAGATAATCTTACTAATATCTCAGGCAGGTAGAATAGAATAGCTTGATGACTAATTTAAGTATATTTCTCCCTACTCAGATCTTTAGCATTTTATTAACTTCAGCTACTTTAAATAGTGGTCTGAGTTACAGTGCAAGGCTCTATTATAACAGTTAATTCCAGTCATTATCTCTTTATTACTCTATTAGTGCTAACCTGCCCTCTTATATGCCTGAGCTGTGATTGACTTTCTATTCTGTACACAGTATTACTCTCATGACAATGAAACCCTAGAATACTTGGAGAATGCCCTGAAGTGAATTGATGTGCTTAAATGGGCATTTCATCTTTATTATTTACCCCCTAAGAAATATGACCCATTTAATGTTAGCTACTTCAACTTTACAAAATTTCATGTCCTTATCTATTATGTTGAGTTCATTTGCAAATATGAAACCCTGAATGGCTTTGATACTGAGTATAGTGAGACTGGCTATAAATATCATGTAAAGGCTTATTACTGTAATACCAACAAATGTGTTGGCCATGAATGGCAGTTGATCAAGCATAGTTGGAGGCATATACATATAGTAGAGTTAGAGAACATATTACTCTATATTAATATTATTAGTCTAAGTATAGTTACAGCTGAAGATCAACTTGAGATAAAGTTAGTCACTACATTATGAGTCATTGACTTAAAGAATATCTCATGACATTCTTTGTGAGGAGATCTCCACTAATTACTACTATATCATATCACAATGATCAGAGAGATAGCTAAGAGACTGAGTCATATATGTGAGATTTTCCTGCATGCATTATTAATTTTTATTGCATATAGGTGTCTTCAGCTCACCAGCAAGAAGAACTGGTATCTCACCTTGCAATTAATGCTTGACTATCACATACAGGTGTATGGGTCAGTTATGATATGAAAATGAGATGGGTGAGATCCATCTGACACAGATCATCTTGTTAAGGAGAAGATTTAATGCATGCCTGCATGGCAGGGGGCACTTGGCCAATGATAGTGAGACTATGTTTGGTTGATTGATGAAAAAGCTTGTAATGGGAATGAAATGGCAGATGGGCCTTTTAAAGGGCAGATGATTAATTAGCTCTTACTGATAGTAACTATGATTAATCCTAATGTTCAAGTGAATAAGTATGGAAGGATTCCCAACTGAAATGAAAATGCATGTTATACTAGGACACTTATTAATATTCTCTGACTGTGTTTCAGGAAGCCATATGATGTTCATGGCATGTATGAAGTGGAGATATATGTAGAGTTCAATTCATCTGATAATAATTTAGATCATTATATATACAAGTGTTGTTTCTACCTCATGAAGGCTATACAGCACAGTGCTCACCTTATTCCAACACAGCTGAGTAATGTGCATGTGAATTTCACCACCAAGAGATTCTATGTCAATAATTATATTGATTGAGATTAATATAACACCTTGTATAGTGAAATGTGGTTAGAAGATGAGCTTCAGTTAGCAAATAAATGAGCATCTCAGTTAAAAGCTAGTATCAGAGAGTGAGAGTTAGTGGTTCAGGATCCAATTGAGGATGAAGAGAATAGTACAGGTGAGGATGAAGAGAGTAGTATAGATGAGAATAATAGAGATGAAAAGGAGGTTCTAAGTGATTCAAGCAGTTATTCTATAATTTCAGATGATTAATAGTAATAAGTGGTTGAGAGGAGCAATGAAGCAGGAGACAGGCAGGTTGATAGGGAGGTCAAACATACTAATCCTAAAGAAGCTAGAGTCACATCATGTCACACTCACATTTTTTCTTGCTGTGCTGTGACATAATGAGCACATTTCTTAGCTTAAGTTAGCAGGTCAGATCAGCAGGCTAGGCTGGCTTAAGCTAAGGAATATGCTCATTGTGTTACAGTCACATTGCACTGTGGTGATTTTACTAGTCTTTATAGTGGGTTGATAAAAAAAAAGGGGTTAATAGAATTATATTGATTCAAACTGACATCTAAAGTTGGGTGACATGATTTTGACTCTCACTGAGCTACTTGGCCACTAAGGTGAATGATACTTTTAGTGTGGTCTAAAATATATACATACATACTTTAGTAAATCTCTTGTTCATAGTATCATTCAAAACAGATGGGATCCTATTGTTAGACTAAAACACATTAAAACTTGATGATACTACATGATTGCATTGTTAAAGATAGTATAATTTCTTGTAGAAAGTTAAATGGTGCCAGATACATTGATTATGATGATAATATTATATTATTATGTTATGATGTACATCCTTGAAAATATATATATATAACCTGACTGCCTTACCCCCTGTGTCAAGCCAATAAGATCTTAACACTCTGATACTAAATTCACCAACAGTACTGCCACACAGAGGAGTTTGTATGCTAGTATGGAATTAAATATAAATTATTACTACCCACTGTGTGGTTTGAACTTTGAATGCTATTAGCCTATTATGATGCACCTAGTTTCAAAAAAGTCATCATCTATCTTCTTAACCATTGTAGTGGGGAGATGGACAATGATGTCAGTTATCATCTTATATTATATTTTATACCCCATTCAGGGTGGCCTGGCTTAAGCTGAGAGATGTGCTTCCCATGTTGTATAATATTTAGGGTGAAAATGATGCAGTCTGTACATAAATAAATGATTATTATGTGTTTATGATAATATAATCCACTTATATGTTGCTGCATTCAATTTTTATATTCCTATTATTTTTTTTTCATACTATACATATAAATTGTGTGTCTCTTTAACCTCTCATCTACAATATGCAAGTTTTTTGAACATGTCACAGGCTATACTATGTGAGTGGATGATACCCAAGGTTAAGGCATTCTTAAAGATTGATAGTACAGCATATCATGATATATGCATGTTATTAGAGAGGGGAATGGCAAAGTACAGACTTCTTGATTTGAATTTATGAAGGGAGTAAAGCAAGGGGAAACTGCTGCTGATGTTTAAGTATGTGTTTGAGAGTTACTCTAGAATATTCCAAAATATTTTATCTCTAGTCAGGGAAAATTGCCTGGATGCCATAATGTGGTGGTACAAGAACAATCAGAGACAATGTGAGTTATAAAGGAATAAGAGGTTGCTTGACAGCACAGTAACTTCTAATCAAGATAATTACTGTATGTCACTGGATAGTCAACCAGAGAATC
The DNA here is from genome assembly GCA_032988205.1 of Onygenales sp. PD_40. NCBI lineage: Eukaryota > Fungi > Ascomycota > Eurotiomycetes > Onygenales > Onygenales sp. PD_40. Next base: position 390,076 of record JANTQD010000003.1, read on the forward strand.
AGAATAGCATTATCAACCTGAATGTTTAGAGGTAAGAGCAGTAGGAGAGGATTTTAACATATACCTGGCAGATTATCATATATAATCTTGAAATGGGTTCAGCAGTAATGTGTCTGGTAGATAATTTGATATCAGAGGCAAATAGAAAGAAGACTGATGTATGAAATGACTTGAACTGTGTATAGTTAAGCCTTCTTTACTAACTTATTAAAAGTGAGCTTTTAATAACTCATAATCAGTATAAAATATGGTATCTGGGCTTCAGTTAGTTTGATTCAGTGCAGATATGTAGTGAACATTCTTTTCAAACAGTAATGAAAGAGATAGATGCTAATGGATGGAGATGATATAAGTTCTATATTACTAGCAAAGTGGAATAAATTATGTTGAAGCTGGAGTTTTTAGTGTGTATACTATAATTTACTGTTATTAATACTGCCAGAAGAAGAAGGCTAACTTGAACTTACTAATGAAAAAGGGCATTCATGTCTGTTGCTGATTAGTAGATGATATGTTATATGTAGTTCTTTATTTATATTCTTACTTATATAGATATAAACTTTACTTTACAGGTAAAGTTTGCCAGTACTTCTTACTCCTTAACTTTCTTCTTCTTCTTCCATGTTTATTATTACATCCAACTAAATGTCAATATCATATAAGAATCTTAGGTAAGTATGAACTATAGACCCAAGACTGTGTACAGACCTTAGCTTAAGCTCAGCCCTGGCTTAAGCTGAGGACTCTATGCTTGAAATATACTGATTGGAATATTATAGGCACTTCCTGTACCCTGATTGCAGCCAATATGAGTCTTAACTACCCACCCAAGTTCTATATAATTCTTTGCTTAAGCTGGAGCTGGGCTTAAGCTGAGGTCTGTCTGCTGATAACATACTGAATGCAAGATAATAGAACTCAAATGAGAGTAAAATGGCTCTATCATGGAAATAACCTAAAGTGAATGTAGTTGATGATCAGAAGTATGATTCTCAGGCTGTTGGGAGAAGAATAGCATCCTCACCCCCTTGTGGGGGGTTAAGTGCTGATAGTAGTTAAAACATTACAGCTAGCTAGTTAGCATTATTATTACTAGGGCCTTCTGATCTAGGTCAACAGGATGAATGTCATCAGCCTGGCAGATGAATTGATTCCCAGAGTGATGCTATTAACCTGGCTCTATTAGAGCAGCAGGATGTGTTTCAAGTTGATTATTTACCTATATCCTTCTAATATTAGTCCTTGTTGACATTTAGGGGTTTAGAAATCATCAGCTAGATATTTATGAGCATCACAATCAATAATGAGTAATAATAACTTTCTGTAGTCATTACTAATCATTTTGAGCCAATCTGAAAGTCTCAACACATATCTGAGTTAGACTAACCATCAATAAACTTATTTGTAGCAGAGCTTTGAGAGTCACAGTGATGATACAGAGATTGACATAGAGGAATTAAAGAAGTTAGAAGAATTGATGTGTTATAATGATGTAGTAAGTATGATTCATTATTCTACCTTTCTATACAAGAAATGCTGACTACTAGGAACTACAGAGTAGGATTTTTCTGATGATAATTTTAACCTGAATGTAGATGGAGGTTTTAAGAGGTGAAGAACTAATAGTGCCCTATCACAAGTCACATCAGATGATGGAAGTACTGGTTTGGAGGGTAAAGATAAATCAGAGCTTGATCTAGCTGCAGGGCCATACTATGAACTTGTGGGTGGAAATATTATCTGAGACTTAGGGTGAATAGAGGTTACAAGATGGAATAAGGCAGACTATTCAGTAATAAACAGAAGAGTTTTAAATATGATAAAGGACCTCTTGTCTACATGGCTATTTACTGGGGTTAACTGAGAATACAAGCTTGATGTGCAACTAACATCATAGCCCTTAACAGTGGGTAAGAACCATATGAATCACCTGATCCTCAGTGCTTAACTATTTATTAGAGATCATGATAGTTAGGATAAGAGTAAGTTTAGATTAGAGATTGATGATGAAGATAATGCATCATAGATCTCATCACCTGAGGAGGCAAGGAAGATATGTATAGGATTACTACTATTAGATGGAAGATTACTATCTAACATATAATAAATCATTGATGATGTGGGTAGCTGATGGTTGCATTTCAATGCATGATTTTGTGAGGTAGTAGATGTATACTACTTTACTGAATCCAGTAATCTAAAGGCACAGATTGCACAGTTATTAAAGGATGATAACTTTATGACTGTATCTGGAAAAGGAAAGGTATGTGTCATAGGAGTCTGTACATATACATGTGTGTACTAACTTGCAGTGTATAGAATGCAAAGGATTGTTTTCTGTCTGATGTTATTATATGAGGTATTATGAAGTGTTTCTTTAGCTGGAGAGGATTTGGGCTTGATGTTCATCCTCTGATGGCAAAGTGGTTTAATCTAATTCTAGCTGGAGTAGTGATAGTGGTGGCAGGTGGGATATACTATGTGATAATAGAGTATGAAGGGATAGGGATGCATAAGGTATCCAAGGTGGAGGCTTTTCAGAGTGAGTGTAAGTTATTATTTGCTGAATATAATGTTAATTGATGCTAACATATGGTGCAGGGGTATACAAATAAATGTACAATACATAGTGTAAATAGGGGGAGCTGCAGAAGATGAAGGTGGTAGAGCTCTTATGAAAGAAGATGATAAAGATAGCAGGAAGGGAGGTAATAGTTGAGGAGGAGTAGGCACAGTTTATTGAAAGTACTTTTATTGATTTGATTGAAGATTTTGAGAATATTGAATAATAGTTATTATATTTGCAGGTTACAAATGTTAATCATATTAATATAACTATGAGTTTACTGTTCTTGACTTAAGCTGAGAAGAGTGTGGCAATGCAGTATTAACTGTTCTTAATTTAAACTGAGGAGAGTGTGGCAATGCAGTATTAACTGTCCTCAGCTTAAGCTAAGGATAGTGTGTGAATTGAGGATGATATGTCAATCAGGGGGGTGTGTTAATTGAGGATGTTGTGCCAGGTAAGTGCCAATCAAGAATAGTGTGTTAATTAAGGAAAGTGTGTCAATTGGAGGATACATTTGATGAAGACAGTTAATCTTGAATAGCATGCTATATTATGAATTATGGAACTTATAGATATATTATAAGTTTTGAAAAGGATAGCTCATACACACTAGCTATAATTCATAGTGTTTCAGAGAGGTGTGAAGTTTCTGGAAATGCCAAGTCTCTAGCTGGTACAGATTATGAGGCTGATGTGCAGATCAGAGAGATGAGCTAAGCTACTAAGTCTTACTAAAGCTACTAAGCTACTTCTAGTCAGCCTCTAGCTTAAAAAAAAATTGCTGATGTATTCTTAGTTAATTTAATTGTTTTATTATTATAATTTACTTTCAAGATCTCTGCTCATTCAAACAACTCTAATTCCAGGTAATTATTATTAAAGAAAATTAAGACACTCAGATGAGGTTTACTAGCTATAGTCTCTTACTGTGTCATCTCTATAGCTCTCTTATTAATAATGAAGCTATTATTCTCTTCATTGCTTACTTCATTACTCTTACTCTTATTCTTATTGTTATTTTCTATTTCATTACTGATTCTTATTGTGCTATAAATAGCTCTCTATAGATTGACCTATCTTCAAAAGAACTCTATTAGATTGATAGTATCTGAAATCTTAATCAACCTTAAATATTTCACTGATGTCAGAATCTCATCTTACTAGTTCTCTAAGAGTACTGCTAATAGTAAAGAGAGTATAACTTGTAATAAAGGAATAATGTTGATTATCATCTTATTAATGGCTGTAAAGCTTAGTGGTTCTGAATAGCTAATATATTCATTCAAAAAAAGAAAAGAGATAATATTTCTGAAGGCTCCTAAGACTTCTTTCATATTACTGATGGGTTAAGTAGTAGTATCACATCTGAGTTTGAGGTAGAATTTTGAACTAATAAGCTCTTTATTTCTTCTCTTAGCCAGGCAACTAGGTATGTGCTTTTTTATTAAATACTTCAGTAAAATAAAAATTCTTTACTGAGCCTCATCCTATTTAATATTACTATACTAGTAAAAAACCCTGTCTCTGGAGTGTACATTCCAATGTGTGGTCTTGCATATGAAATAATAATAAAAGTTGATGATATTATATAACTTAAAATCTAAGGTTTTCTTGAAGTATTGAAGCTCTTCATCACATTCTCACTTTATAAACTGGCTTTTAATAGTCTTAAATATAGGGTCTTTTACCTACATCTTTGGTCCTTTCTAGTGCTCCTTTCTGAGGTATTACTCATAAAACTTGAAGAAGTATGAGTAGACTAATTTACTCTAAACCCAGGAAAGCATTTTATCTTTATTGGTGAAATGGAAGAGGTTAATAATGTTAGCTCTAAATGCTGACTTTATGATGTCTATGGGGAGTTACAAGGTGAAAATTACATTTAAAGCTAGAATACATTAGTTTTAGTTGGGCATATCTGAAGAGTCTCTAGATAATATTTATCTTACCTGTAGGATTAAGATTCATTATATTATCATTCATCATTCTTGTATTTGAATTATAGATGTTGTTTTCCAGTTGCTTCATAATAATATTCAGAAAGCCTCCTGGGATTTATCATATTAGCTAATATATATAAATAGGCTCTAAATGTATAGATAATGTACAGGAGGTCACTTTAAATCAGTATATCAAAATAGGCTATATCCTCTAAAAATACCTTTATAAATGTGCTGCTGCTATTTGAGGTGATCCCTATATAGATATATATTAGTGAGAGTTGCCTGGAGGTGGTGCAGGTGATATTATAGAGTTAGGTATGTTAAATTCAAAATAACACAACATAGTGAGGACTCAGGGGAATGATGTAAAATCAGTGTATATTGACATCTATTGCATGTAGAAGTGCATAGAATGATTATTTGATAAATAAATCATTATTATAGTAAGGAGATTTGAATTTACTGTGTGATTTAATGGGGTGGGTGATTAGTTTGAGGGTTATAAGTGAGATGGTTGTGTTGCAAAGATTAGGGAATGAAAGATAGTATTAAGAAGGATGAGCTAACTAAGTAAATATTTACTCATGTGATATAAATCATGTGACTACTAGTATTTTGAGTAATAAAGGTAGTCTGGATTTCTCTAAGTTCATGGCCTGGAGGCTCACTGGGGATTTGATATATAGAATGAAATAGAATAAGAAAAGAATACTAGTAATTAATATAAACTATATAAAAAGGAAACATTAAGTATCAGTGTGGCTTTATATGGTTGTCCACACAGATCCTCCTCAAATGATATAGTGAGGTAATAGAATAAGACCTCACAAACTGCTATATATAATATTTTGGTGCTGTTGAGAATGTAAATGACAAGGTATATATATTAATAAATATATATAAATACTTCTGGTTCATTGAAATTACTGTTAAACATCATAATATTATTTCAATGATATATATGGTGAGGGAGAGGTCAGGATGATAGATTAATAACTTATATGTTAAAATACATGTGATATTACTTATATAATGCAGTGCTCAACCTTATTACTCCATTAAATTCATTACTCTATCTACCTTTAATCTTTCAATTAAAGCCTATATCCCCAGAGGCTCCTATGACTTTATGGTATATAGCTAATTATTAAGCTAGTTTATAATATTTTATTTATATGTACAATAATGAGCATCCTCATGGTGATGGAGCATTAGAGACATCTGAATGATATAAAACTAATTATAGTTGAATTTCTGATTGAATATTAATCTACTGAGTGTTTTGATATGAGAACAGACAATATACACTAGACCTGAGATGAAGTCTGTATTATAGATGTTAAGAACTACTTGATTAAGTATCATGCTCTAGCTCTTGTGAATAGTAATTGTATATGTAAGAGTAATTGAGAATTACTCTTAGAAATACTGATTATTATCTAGAATGAACTCTACTCAACAAGTAAATATAGAGATAACTAGATGGCTATTAATAGAGTTAGAGATGAAGTCTGAACCTTTATAATCATCAAATTTCATTATTAATATATATAGAAGTATGTTAATGGGATCTATGCCAGCCTCCTACATTATATTATATACTATGCCAATGAAATCATTAATTAGATCTTGCTCTATTCATAGGTTGCAAGTTAGTATTATATGGCATCTAATACTTATATGTATAATGTCTGCTAGGTTCTAGGCTTCATCTGTTGTTGTAGTCTTTACTGATGTATGTTCTAAATGATTAGCTGATAATATTTTCATGGGCCTATTATAAGCATACAGTTTAGATATATTATAGAAATAGATATTATTCTTCTTTAGGTATATCTGAATTGTGTCATTAAAGGTGTTGGCTTCATTTAGTGGAATGTTATATTTTACATGCATTAGAAGTAGATGCTAGTTCTCCTTAGTGATAGAAGCTATATATAGGTTTCTAAGAGCTTTTTAGAACTGAATGATAAGATTATCAACTCCCTACTAATGTATTACCTGCTGAAGAATAATAGTTATAGATAGTAAATAATATGCCTTCACTGCACTATCAACATGTAGCTGTTGTGAGACAGTATATAATAAAATATCACCCATGAGAGGTAGCTGGAAGAAGTCACTAAACATTAGAATACTCCTTCTACTGAAGAATTCATCATTATATCTTGAATAGATCTTTCTCAAGCTAAAATCTATCTGGCTTAATATTATAAGACTAATTATAGATTTCTCATCAATGATGATATATATCACATGACACATATTATCCTACATTATGGCTAATGCCTGAGATAGTAGTAGCTTATATACTATACAGACTAGTAAATGTAAAAGACTGTGAAGTGTGCAGCCTTATATGTTAAAGGCAGCTACCCTTATTAGTGCTATATGGACTATAGGGTTATTAATTCCAAATTATGATAATATATATTCAAGATGTAAACTAATGATATTAATAATATATGACTTGCCTGTTCTACCTGATCTGTCTATATTTAGTTGCAGTGGCAGAGGCAACTTACCACCTAGATGATGATGAATATATTGTATCACTACATTAAATAATTATATCTATTCTAATATTAGTGTGTTATGACTTATAAGGAAAGACTCCTTTAAATCTAATATAGCTATCTATTTGCTAATTTTCTATTAGTTAAGAGCTGATAGATGATCATCTTCAACACAGTGATAATGCTAGTTATATGTGATATTTATATTATAAGCCTCAAGATTGCTTGAGATATCCTTAATCACCTTATAACTAGATAGGCCTGTAATTAGAACTTCTCATCTTTTTTGTACAACATTATCTAAATGATCCTCCATCTCAAACTCATTTTGAATAGTCTTATTAGGGATAAATCTGAGTGTATTGAAATCATGAGATGAGCTATGCTTTCTGGCACAGTGAGTATATACTAATCTCTAGTCTTTAAAAGCTCTAAATGTAGAGGAGGTAATATTCTTCTCACACCATAAATAGTGAAGCATCATCTTGATGCAGCAGAAATTATCATACTAAGAATTATTAATATAACAGGTATGCTCTGATAAGTAGATCATGCAAGCTATACATTAGAATCAAGATTGTAATTGCTAGAGAAAGGAAGAAAAAAGAAAAAGGAATTATGAGATCATGCAATATAAATAGAAGGAAATTATGTGAGGTTGGAGTGGATAAACATTTATATGAAGACTTAATTGAAGGCATCTAATTAGACAGTCAGAGATCAGGTGAAGTTTGGGTGAGCTATAGATATAAGATATAAGAGTGTAGCTCTTCACATTATCCCCCTCTATTTGGTTTCAGAGGGTAGGCAGGAGGATTTGGAGAATTAGGCACAGTATGGTGCAGGTAGAGTCTCATCAGGTAGATGCAGTTCTTTGTAATGAGTAAGCACAGCAGTGTCCTGCAGGGCAGAGGTTGATTCTCATGAAAGAGCCTCATATTCAAGTTACTTCATCAGGTACTGGAATCCTCATTTATAGTAGTAGTAGTTGAGAATAGCTTCAATCTTATATTCTACCTCATTGTCTTTCCTGATGATGCCAGGTAGATGCCAGTCAGTGATCTCTTGTGAGGAGAATAGGTCAGTGGAGGCCTTATAGAGTAGGTTTGTGTGAAACATGTTGTGGATCCCAGGTAGTGTGTTAAGATAGTAATTATGACTTCCCAGGACTTCAATGATGATATACTTGGTATATTGATAGTTAAGTATGCAAGACAGGTAATTAGTTATGATATTTTAGAGGTCTAGCTAAATCTTATTACTCACCTTGTAGCATTCAATGGGATTTTAGCAGGTATTTATATAGTCCTGTTGATTCTACTAGGTACTGGTCATAGAGGATTCAGCCTACTTACAGGCTTACTGGAGTTTTGAGATGATGGTATCTACAATTTGGATTGAACTGCAAGGCAAAGTAGAAGATTTAGATGATTTAGTAAGATTAAGAACTTCAAAATTATAACTATATAAGAGGAAAAATAGGCTAACATCAGTACTAACAGCATCATGGCCATTAATTGTAAGTTTAGCATGCAGGAGGAGTTCATTCCAGTTATCCTGAGTATATAAATAGAACTTTTAGAGGTAGTTTTTAGTTGTCTGAATCATATGTTCAGTGCTGCCATCAGTTTCAGGGTGATAGGCAGTCAAGAGGTATCAGGAGATTTTGAGGAGCTAGTAGATTCAGGTTTAGATAGCTCTGATGAACTGGGTTTTACAGTCTGAGATAATTATATAGAGTAGATCATACTAATAATAAAATAGACTTTAGAGGAAGGTTTTAGTCACTGTGGGTATATTCATCTTCACACAGGATTTAAAAATAACATCTTTACTGAGGTAGTTAATAATGATAAGAATATTCTTATAATCATTACTCATAGAGAGGTCTACTATGAAATTAATGGTAACATCACATCAGACACATTCAGAGATCAGAAGAGATTTGAGTAGACCTTAGTGATAGTCCTACTAGATAATGATAGATTGACAGACATTGTAGTTCCAGATAAACTATTAGATGCTCTGAGATATATCAGGCCAGTAGAAATCTCAGGATAAAATTTAGTAGAGTGCTTTACAGCCTAGATGGCTAGTCATCAGAGAATCATAAGTTTCTTGTATGATTTAGATACATAATGATTCTAAATCAGGAACTTACTACCTCCCTTAGAAGTATAGTTAGGAGTCAGGGTCTACAGAGCATTTAGTGATATTAATACAGACTTGAAGTTCAGACAGAAAATGACAAGCTTTATCTCAGATAACCTAGATTATCATCTGAAGGTATTTATTAGAGGTGGCAGTAATATCCCAGAGTCTCTGGAGCAGGAATAAGATAGTTATAATTAGCAGGATAATAGATGAGGTACATATTACTTCATGTAGTGTTACTTTAGATTCTTTGAGGATCTACAGATCTAGTAGTCTCTATTTATGATTTATCCAGTAGGTATTAGAGTCTTCAGAAGGTATATTCTATTCATATTAGGAGAGGGCATCAGCCATGAAGTTCTCTGTACTAGAGTAGTAATAAATTATAAAATGAAAGTAGCTGAGGAATTCAGCTCAGCACATCTGATGTTCAGAAAGTTTATAGATCATTATGAAATATTAGAGATTCTTATGATTTGTGATAATTTTGAAGTCTTTCATACTGCAGAGTTTGAAGTCCCATTTCTCTAGACATCAGATAATGATAAGGAATTTCTTGTCATAGATCTTATAGTTAGCTTCAGTAGGACTGAGCTTCTTAAATATGAATGCACAGGATTACAGAATGCCTTCATCATCTCATTGCATGAGAGTACTATCTATAATGTAATCAGAAGAGTCTGTTTCAACCACCATTAAATAGTCAGGGTTAAATGTGATGAGCATTGGGGTAGAGACAAACATTTACTTAAGGCATATAAATGCCTTGTCTACTTTCTTAGACCATTGAAATTGCTGATCTTTATATATGAGATTGGTCAGTAGTCAGATGATGTCAGAAAAATCTCAAATGAAGTATCAGTAGAAATTTACAAATTCTAGGAAGTCTTGCATGTCTTTTATGATCATAGAGGCCTCCTATTTGAGGATAGCAGCAATCTTCTTGAGGTTCATACAGATTTCCTTCTCTACCTCTATGATGAAGCTGAGGTAGGTCATCTCTTGGACTTTAAAGATAGATTTATCAATGTCAATTAGAAGACTGTGTTTGCAGAGGCAGGTAAGAACTTTTTAGATGTGCTTTTAATGTTACTTGTAGGATCTATTAGTAAAGATGAGAATGTCATTGAGGTAGATAGAAGTAAATTCATCTAAATAGTCTTATAAGGCCTAGTTGATGTATTTCTGGAAGATGCTTGGGGCATTCATAAGATTAAAGAGGGTAACTATCCATTCAAATAGATCATATCTCATGTAAAAAGCAGTTAGCCATTCATCTCCTTCTGTGATTCAGATCTTATAGAATGTGGAAATGACATTTAGCTTTGTAAATTACTTAGCTCAGTCAATCTATTTAAAAGTCTCATTGATTAACAGTAGTGGGTAATAATCTTTTTAGGTGAGGCAGTTGAGGCTCTAATAGTCAACACAGAACTAGAGGTCTTTACCTGGCTTTTTCATGAAGAGCACAGGTGCACCCATGGGTGAATTACTAACTCAGATGAAACCCTTATCTAGAAGGTTATTAAAGGTCTTGTAAAGTATAAGCAGTTTATTATGTGACATGTTGTATAGTAATTCTCAGGGCAGCTACAGGTCTTTACCATCTATCTTCTCAAGTTTGATATGATGATTATGCACACCACAGAATGGTAGGAGCTTCTCAGTGGCCTTATAATCAAAAATATTAAGGAATTTATGATATTACAGAGAGAGGACTATCATAAAGTTAGTCTTCAGCTTCTTAGAGAGTTGTGAGAGAGCCTTCTCTATATCAGCCATGCTGGTAGTGAAGATTTCAATGAGAGATTAGAACTTGAATTTCCAATTATAGCTTCAAAGGAGGTTATAGATATTAGTAGAGATTTGGTGAAGGTCAATAGTCTTATAAACATCTTTTTTGGAGACATAAATGCCTCCAGGGAATATAATGCATCAGTTGTGAGTATTGATAAGGACTTGATATTCAGATAGCTATAATAAGCCTAGCATGAAGTTATATAGGAGATTCTCAATCTCATATATATAGGTATTTTCTCAGAGAAATCTACCAACATCAACATTGAGCTTCACCATGTTTTGTATAAAGCTGCCTGTATCACCATTAATACCTTCAATCTTTCAGAGGTTGATCAGGATATGCAGAAGGTTATAATAGTTAATCATGTAAGAGTAAATTATTAAATAGTAATAGTAATTACTATTCATCATAGCATTCATATTAAAAGAATGATTAACTATAGTAGGTATAAGAATCATCAGAATAGTCATTTTCTTCTTAAAGATCTTTCTATTTAACTTCAGGAGCTTCTACTTGCAATTTCATGTGAAAGCTAGTCTTTTTCCAAGTCTGACTTGGCATCTTCAAAGTCTTCTTCCTCTTTAGGCTTGATTTGTATGTTTACAGATCATATAGATAGTTTTGGGGGAATATGAATTCTACAGCAGTTAGCAGCTCTGTGCTCAGATTTGTTGTAGTTAATGTAGACATCTTGAGTATAGCAGTCAATAATAGTGGTAGTAATCATATTTGGGATGTAGAATGCATCAGCAATTTATTTCTAAGCTAGGGGCTGACTAGGGGTAGCTTAGCAGCTTTAGCAAGACTTAGTAGCTTAGCTCATCTCTCTGATCTACATATTGGCCTCATAGTCTGTGCAAGCTAGGGGCTGGGCATTTCCACAAACTTCACACATCTCTAGAATACTATGAATTATACTCAGTATATATCAGCTATCATTTTCAAATCTTATAATATATCTACATGTTCTATAATTCATAACATAGCATGCTATCTAAGATTAACTGTCTTCATCAAATACATCCTCCAATTGACATAATTTCCTTGATTGACACACTGTCCTCTATTAACATGTTGTCCTCCATTGACACACCATCTTCAGTTTACACATCATCCTCAATTAACACACTTTCCTTGATTGGCACACTGTCCTGGATTAGCACACTTTCCTCAATTAACACAACATCCTCAATTGATACTCTCTCCTCAATTGACACACTATTCTTAGCTTAAGCTAAGGATAGTTAATACTGCATTGCCACATTCTTCTCAGCTTAAGCTGAGGACAGTAAACTCATGGTTATATTAACATGATTGACATTTACAATCTGCAAACATAATAACTACTACTACTCAATATTCTTGAGATCTTCAATTGAATCAACAAAAGCACTTTCAATAAATTGTATCTCTTCCTCCTTAACTATTATCTTCCTTTCTACTACCTTTATCATTTTTTTCCATAAGATCTCTGCAACTTTCATCTTCCACAGCTTTCTCTATTTACACCATGTATTGTACATTCATTTGTATACTCCTACACTGCATGTTAGCACCAATCAACATTGTATTCAGCAAATGACATCTTATACTCACTCTGAAAAGCCTCCACCTTGAATACCTTATGCATCCCTATCTCTTCATACTCTATTATTACATGGTATATCCCACCTGCCATCATCACCACTACTCCAGCTGGAATTGAATTAAACTACTTTGCCATCAGAGTGTTAACACCCAGCCCAAATGCTCTCTAGCCAAAGAAACACTTAACTATATCTTATATAATAACATCAGACAGAAAACAACCCTTTGCATCCTGTATGCTGTCAAGTTAGTTCAAGCATTCATGACCTCAGGCTCTACTAGTATGATACATACCTTCCCTTCCCCAGATACTACTGTAAAGTTATCATCCCTTAATAACTGTATAATCTGTCCCCTTGAATCACTCAGTTCAGTAAAGTGGTATGCATCTACCACCTCCTGAAATTTAGCATTAAAATGGCCCCATCAGGTACCTGTATCATCAACAATCTGTTGCATGTTAGATAGCCTTCTATCTATACTAGAAAACTCCAATTTAGGGTATTATATACATACCTCCCTTGTCTCTTCTGGTGATGGGATCTTAGGTACACTATCCTTATTACCAAGCTCTGACTCAAACTCACTTTTGTCCTGATTATCATGATTCCTAGTAAATAGTCAAGCACTTATGACAAGGTGATTCATATGGTTCTTACCAACTATTAATAGCCATGGTGTTAGGCACACATCAACCTTGTGTTCCCAGTTAACCCCAGTGAATAGCCATATAGCTAAGAGATCCTTTATCATGTTTAAAATCCTTCTATTTGTTACTGAATAATCTGCCTTGCTCCATCTTATGATCTCCATCTACCCTAAGTCCCAGACAACATTACCACCCATAACTCCATAGTATGGTCCTGAAGCTAGATCAAGATCTGATCTATCCTCACTTTCCAAACCATTAATTTCATTCTTGGAGGTACCTAGGGTTAAGGCATCATTGGTCCTACACCTCTTTCAATCTCTCTCCACAGTTGGGTCAAAATCATCATCAGAAAGATCCTACTCAGCAGTTTCTAGTAGTTAGTATTCATTGCATAGCTGAGGAAGGTAGAAAAATGAATTGTACTTACTGCATCATTATAATGGATCTATCATTCTAACTCACAAAACCCCTTTACATCAACCTCAGTATTGTGGCTCTTGCAACTCTCAAAGCTCTGTGCCAAACAATTTTATTGATGGTTAATGAACTCAGACATCTGCAGGCAGAAAGCTACTATCACTTACTATTAGTTATGATGCTTGTGGATGTCTCACTGATGGTTCCTAAACATCTAAATGTCAATGGGAACTAATATAGTATTAGAAGGACATATTGAAATAATCAACCTGAACCTCTAACAGACCTGGGTTAATAATATCACTTTGGAAATCAATTTGTTAGCTGGGCTGAGGGGGAGAAGATACTGGCATCCTCTGAACAGGCTGTGAATCATGTCTCTGATCAATTTGTTTGCCAGGCTGCTGAGATCCATCCCACTGACTCAGACTTACACCAGAAGACCCTGATGATGATAATACTGACCAACCCCCTGTAATGTTTTGATTACAATTAGTCTCTCCATGAGGGGGTGAAGATACTGCCATTCTCTGACCAGCTTGAGAACTATTCCCCTGAGCACCAGCTGCATTCACTCCAGGGTGTTTTCAGTATCATAAAGCCATTTTACTCTTGTTTGGGACCTATTATCTTGCATTCAGTATGTTGTGGCAGACAGTCCTCAGCTTAAGCCAGAGCTGATGCAGTGATGCCCAGGCAAATAATACTTAGCTTAAGCTCAGCTCTGGCTTAAGCTGAGGACTGTATAGAATATGAGGGTGTAGTTGAGACTCATGTAAGACTGGATGGTATGACTGTAGAATAAGAATTTATTGTAGTAAGTGTTTATTATATTCTAGTTAGTAAATTTCAAGCATAGAGTCCTTAGCTTAAGTCAGGACTGGGCTTAAGTCAAGCACTATACACAGGGTTAGGCAAGGAGTTCATACTTACTGGCACCTAAGGTTCTTGCATGACATTGACATTCAGTTGGGTGCAACAGTAGGCATGGAAGAAGAATTTAGGTGTGAGAAGTACTGGCAAACTTTGCCTGCAGAGCAAAGTTTACATCCAAGTAAGTGAGAAGATAAATAAAGAATCACACATAATATCTCATCCACCAATCAGCAGTGAATAGGAGTACCCCTTTTCACTAGTGTATTCAAGTTAGTCTTCTTTGACTGGCAACTATCAACAATAAATTACAGTATATGTACCTAAAAACCCAGCTTCAAGACAATTTATTCTACCTTGCCAGTGATATAGAACTTATATTGTTCCCAGTCATGAGCATCTATCTCTTTCATTGCTATTTGAAAAGAATGTTTACTGTATATCTATACTGGATCAAACTGACTGAAGCCCAGATACCATATTTTGTACTGATTGTGAGTTATTGAAAGCTCCCTTTCAATGAGTTTGTAGAGAAGGCTTAATAGTACACAGTCTAAATTATTTCCTTTCTGAGTCTTCTTGTTATCTGTATCTGGTATCAAATTATTCACCAAACACATTACTGCTGAACCTGTTTCAAGATTGTGTATCATTACCTGCTAAGTATGTTATCTTGTTGGAACTTTCTCCTTCAAGTCCTCCTCTTGTCTTTGAAGGTTGGTAATACTGTTCTGATCCTCTGGTTGACTATTCACTGATGTGTGATCATTACTTTCATTAATAGTTACAGTGCTATTAAGTAACCTCTCATTCCTCTGTGATTCACATCATCTCTAGTTGTTCTTGCACTGTCAGGCCATGGCATCCAGGCAATTATCCCTGGCCACTAATGGGATATTTTAGAATATCCAAGGATAGCTCTCATATACATACTTGAACACCAGCAGCAATTTCCCCTTACTTTACTCTCTTTGTAAATTCAAACCCAGAAGCTCATACCTTGCCATCCCCCTCTCCAATGACATGCATATATCATAATATACTGCACTATTAACCTTTAAGAATGCTTTAACCTTGGGCACTATCCACTCACATAGTATGCCCTGCAACATCATACTGTTCAATCACATAGTGAGAATGGGATGGATGCTTGACTTGTATGCATCTGCAAAAAATAGTAGTAACATTTGAAGGCACAATAAATGTTGGATTATATTAGTAGCAAATATGTGACAGCAATGTATCTGCAGACCCTCTGAGTCCTGCCCCACCTCTTATTATCTACTTTTAAACTCATTTGTTTTCACTGGGACTTATAATTACAGCACATTATATAATTAATGATGTTTTCCATAGACAACAGCTCTCCTTGACTTGGCAGTCCTGATGTGTCTGAGTTGAAGGAATATTGATCTTACTATATGTAGTGTGGGGACTTGGACCACATCTTTCAGCTTAAGCCAGGCTGCCCTGCCAGTAAAGGGTTGATACTACTATTATTAAATAAAATATAAAATTCATGCTGCACTCAGCTGGGTTTAAACCCTGAGCTGTTATATTCTGTGCAGTAAAAAGTTATCTTCCTTCTCAGTGTAATCAATTCAACACTGATAAGGACAATAATGTTAGTATGATCTTAAAGTATGTTTTTATGGCTAGCTCTTGTGACTTTATTCAAGTTGCTATCTGCCAGCAGGTGTTGTGCAAACTGGTTGATGTAGCATTGCTGTGGTAGTAGTAAATATCAGCTATTAGTAGGGGGTATAAATTATATATATATTTTGTCACACCTATAATCAAGCATATCACCACATCACAGCCACATAATCCTGCTACCAAAACCTGTGTATTTAGCATGCATTAGCTTTTCAATAGAACTCATGATGTATTTCACAATGGGATCACATTATATTATCAAGATTTAACATGTTTTAGTCAAAAAATAAGCTATCTGGATAAGTAATACCAAATAGTGATAGATATACAGATACTTGCATAATCAACCTGTTAGGATCATTCTCATAGATTTATTAACCTCAGTAGCCAACTGGTCTATGCAAACATGGAAGTCATGTGATCCAACTACCCCTTAAGGTGACAGCCTGGGTTCAAACCTAAGTGTACAGCTACTTATTTTTTTTTACTGATCTGCCTAAATAAATACCAGTGTGCATCATAACTCAAATAATAGCACATTCCTTGGCTTAAGCTAACAGGCAGGAAAGAAACACATTCCTTGGCTTAAGCCAGCAGGGCACTTGAATAATATTTTGGCCTGCACACTGGTTGAGAGAAGCACATTCCTTAACTTAAGCCAGGCTGCTCTGCCCAGCTTAAGCTAAGGAATGTGTTCCTTTCCTACCCATCAGCTTAAGCTGAGGAATGTGCTCTCCATAACTTCTTACTATTCATCATCTGAATCTATCAAACTGCTGTCTGAGTCACCATTTAATTCATCTAAAATGTTGTCTTTATCCAAGTCACCATCCTCCTCATCCTCCTCATTCATGTTGCTCTCTTCATCCTTTGCTTCCTCTCTAATACTGGCTTTTAACTGGGTTGACTACTTATTTGCTGCTCAAAGTCCATCTTCTAACCATATTTCACTATACAAACTGTTGTATTGATCCCAGTCAATATAATTATTGATGTAGAATCATTTGGTGGGGGATCTTGCATGTATATCACTAAGCTATGTTGGAATAAGGTGAGTATCTTACTGTATAGTCTCCACTGGATAGAAACAACACTTCTATAGGCAACCTAGATTATTGTCTGATGGATTGGGCTCTGAGTCTGTATATATCTCCACTTCATACATGCCATGGACATTATGTGGCTTCCTAGAACACAGTTGGAGGACATCAATAAGTGCCTCAGTATAGTATGTATTTCTGTTTCAGTTGAGGATCCTTCTATCCTTCTTCACTTAAACATCAGGATTAATCACAGTTAATATCAGTAAGAGCTGGCTAATCATCTACTCTTGAAAAGGTGTGTCTCTCATTTCATTCCTATTACCAGCCTTTTTATTAGTCAACCAGACATAATCTTACCACTACCTGCTAAGCACCCCTTACCATGCAGGTGTGCATTGAATCTTCTCCTTAACAAGGTGATCTGTGTCAGATGGATCTCACCCATTCTGTTTCCATGTAGTGATCAATTCATGTACCTGTATGTGATAGTCAAGTATTGATTGCAATGTGAGGTGTCAGTCCTTCATGCTAGTGAGCTGGAAACACCTATCTACAATATAAACTGACAATGCATCCAGGAAAACCTCCTTGAGATGACCCAGTCTCTTAACTACCTCTCTCACTATTATGATGTGATGTGCCAGTGATCAGTAGCAGTCTGCTTCTGGTAGATGCCATGATATTTTCTGCAAGTTTATGACTGTTAATACAGTGGTAAGCTTTATCCCAAGTTAATCTTCAGCTGTAAGTGTACTTGGGCTGATGGTATTAGCATGGAGTAATGTGTTCTCTGACTCTAACATATGCATATGCTGCCAACTGTGTTTGATCAGCTGCCATTTATTGCTAACACATTTGTTAGTATTATGATAATAGGCCTTTACATGATATTTATGGCCAGTCTTACTGTGCTCAGTATTGAAGCCATTCAGGGTTCCATATTTATGAATGAACTTGACATAGTAGACAAGAACATGAAATTTCATGAAGTTAAAGTGGCCAACTTTATGTAGGTGACATTTCTTATGAGATATATAATAATGATGAAATGCCCATTTGAGAGCATCAATCCATTTCAAGATGTTCTCTAAGTACCTCAGGGTTTTATCATCATGGGAGTAATACTGTGCACAGAATAGAAAGTCAACCACAGCACAGGCATATAGAAGGGCAGGTTGTGAATAATGGAGCAGTAAAGGGGTGATAACTGGGATTAACTGTCATGACAGGGCCTTGTGCTGTAACCCAGACCACTGTTTAAAGTAGCTGAAGTTGATAAAATGCTGAAGACCTGGATAGTGAGGAATATAATTAAATTAATCATCAAGCTGTTCAGTTCTACCTACTTGGGATATTAATAGGGCTTCCTGATTCTTAATTTATTATGTAGGTTTGATAAGGTCCACCACTATTTCCTGGAGCCATTCAACTAGGTACTGAACTATGCCCTTAAGTAACTGGTGGAGAATATCAATCATCATCACTTCATGGATATTAATTCATGGGTGGTGCCAGGTAAAGGAGTTAATGTTATAGACTACCATGTCAGAATCAATAGATAAGGGATCATCCCACTGCTGCTGAATCTGGTCCTACATCTGCCTATATGTGTGTGTTGAAAAGACCTTCAACAGATCTTGACACTCTGAAGGGAGAACAAAGCAGATCAAACAGTATCTATTGTTTTTTATACCAGTAATTAAGACTTACTCTTCATAGTCAGCCATGAATCCAGCTAATACTAGGAAGCAGTATTGAACATAACCATCAGCACATTTAACAAACATGCTAGTTGTACCCAAGGCCTCAATAGCTACAGCATCATTAGTACCTGCCAGTGGGATATTAGTAGTAAGACTTATGTTTAAGTATCTCAGCCATACAAGCATGATAAAGCCTGGTCTTTATGACATGGTCAATCTTCTTAATAATAGGAAGATAGGTGATCTTCTGAAGACTGATTGTCTTTTGTGTATGGTGAATCTTATGCAGAAGATTTCCAATGATAAAGTAAATAGGTCAAGATACCTGGTCCCCATGATGCATGGAGAGCTATGTCTTATCAGATGCAAAGATCAATGGAACTAGTGTGGAAGAGGCTGGAAGTTTTCATTGTGTATCTCACCACTAGTTGGCCATATACATCTCAGTATATATTTATTGGTTTGACTCCAAGAACTGTTGTATAGGTGCATATTGTAGGACATCCTTGAATGAAAGATGTCCAAGTAATCAGTAAATGACATTATCCACTCTCTGGTGAGAGAGAGTGGCTTTGATTATGGTTCCATCAGTGGATATTACAGAAATCAGAGTGTCAATAAATTCATCACTTTATGTATTGTCAGTCATTAAGCCCCCATCAATGATGTTATGGAACTGTTGGGCAGTGTGGAAGAAGAGTCCATCAGTGATGGTGTGAAGATAGGGTGATGTGAGGAATTGATTGATAGTCCCACTTGAAAGTTCATCATTTAGAAAGAACTATGCAATGCTATATTCCACTTCACTTTTAAAATCCCCATGCTGGGCTATTATTATTCTGGCAGAGGTGTCAGACATCACATTAAAACAATCAGGAACTGGGCAACCAGCTGGTTGTTTTAAGAGAGATTCATATGTAACAGTATAGGCATTCAAAACTGAGGTTTATATGACTTGAGGAGGTGGCAATGAGATAAAGAAGGGCATATTGGGATTTAACTTGGAGGACAGTGGCTAGTAGTAGATGCTGAGGATTTAGCAAGCTGCTTGTGATTCATGATAGTAATATAACTGAAGATCTAATACCTATCTCATCCACTTTCAAAATGTCTATTAGAGTTGAAGTAGTAATATCATTCAGATCTAAACCACCATCTGGCTTGGGTGCCTCATATGGGATGTCATTGGATGGCAAAGCAGTAAGAGCATGTTCTATGAGGGCTTGTATAGGGGCCACAGGGGAGGTAGGAGTTTGGCTTGTGGCTAACACCATTTTCAATGTTTGTCTTGCTTGGATGGTTGCTGTGCATTTCTGCTGATGTCAACTAAGACCATTCTGACTGTTGACTGGCTGTCAGCAATGTGGGCAGGCACACATATATGCAGAGTTCTTCTTCATAGTAAGAGGATAGAAGGTTTAGAATATAAAGGGATTACTTTGTGCCATTCAGTCTGGAGGTTGTCTGATTTCTGAGGTCACATGGCAATTAGCTTTCCTACTTAGGTCTAGTATAGTTAAGTGGTTGGAGAGGCACTAATAAAAAAGATCAGAAATAACATTTTCTTAGCATATTAACTAAGCTGTGTATTGAAAAAACAGGCATCTCCATATTGAAGGCATCTCCACATTAGAGGCATCTCATCATTGAAGAAAAAACAAGTAAAAAACACAACAGGAAAGAAATTGAAGAAAGGGATAGAAGGATGCTTGAAGGAAGAGTATAGAGCTCAGCTTAAGTAAAGTAGACAACAGGAAACTTGAAGAAATTCAAGTGACAGAACATTACTTAATGTCAGGGGTGAGGAGGAACAGCACAGAGCTCAGCTTAAGCTGAGCACCTAATAGAAAGAAATGGGAGAAAGGGACCAGAGACATGTAAATTAGTTATACAGGGAACCAGTAGAGGAGCAAACTTTGCAGACTGAATTATATTAGGTTGCAAGGTCATCCATGCCTTCAGAAGCCTTAGTGGGGGTAAATTTTGCCTTTTTAGCAGAAGGTTGTTCCTTGTAGGTGGAGGCAGATTAGCAGCAGAAGGACTTGGAGGAGCTGAGAAGGAAGTTGCTGCTGATTGAAGCAACTTAATGTGAGTTAGAGAAGTGTAGACTTAATTAGGGAGGTGAAGACAATTATGATGAATCTATCTCAGAATCATTAACACCACTAGCAGGTGTGGGGTGAACAGGTGTTTGAGGGTTTTACAACAAGTTCATGTCAGAGTCACCAATGCTGCTACTGTGTCTTAAGGGACTTAATCTGGGGGGGGAGGGGTGAACCAGTGTTTGAGCATTTTTCAATGAGGACTGGAGGGCAAGGGTTTTCTTCAAATAGGAGATAGAATTGAGGATTGCTGTTGCATTTAAATGTTTTATGCCATTCATCTGGGTAATACTTAAGCCAAGATTCTCAATGTTTCCCTATGGCAGCTGGGACTCTTGCTGGCCAAATATCTATTGAATATATTTAGTTGCTCTGTACTCAATCATATGTTTAAGCTTGTTAGGATCAGGGGATGCAGAGTGCTCTTCTCAGCTTAAGCTGAGCTTTACACTGATATTAGTAAATGCAGCAGGCCTCTGTGCAATCAGCTGAGACATAAACTTTACTGAGGCTTTAGCCTTAATAAACCAGTTGAAGGAGTTAGCTGTAGACAATATTTATATCCATTGTTAAGCTATCTGGTTAATCTAATGTACTTGGTGGAGTGCTTGCAGAGTATCATTGCTGTTGGTGGGCAGCTCAAGAAGAATAACATCTGAATAGGTGTAGTGTAAATTCAAACCTATTACATCTATTCTGTAACCTAAGATCAAGATCTTCATCACATGGTGTGGGTTGTTGAAGTTCTCAACAACCTCTACATACTCATGGCCTGATATGGATGATTTTATCACACTAACTTCCACATTGAAAAGCATTGTAAATAACTCTGTCTGGTACTGAGGCATAGGAAAATGGCAAAAGACAAGTAATTCTTACTGGGATTTAATGACCACTTCATTTATGATCAACAGTAAATATAGAAACTTTGATGTTAGTCAACAGAGGAGGCTTGCAACCCACAATCAATCAGGGGGAAGGAAGGGAATCAAAGAGTCAGTAATAACTCTTGATAAGAATTATAAGGCTTCATCCCTGGCTTTCTATCTCCACTTCATGATATCTCTGGCCAGATTGCCTTCATTCTTGATGGAGGTTGCTCAGAAAAGGCAGGGGAGGGCAAGTGAGAAGATGACATGATACAGTTAATAATAAATAGATATATCAAATTTACTGGGGGTAATATCAGCAATATTACCCACAGATGAGGGTTTGTTGGTGGTGGTGGGGGTGAAACTCTTAATCTGTAGATGTGGTGTCAGACTACTATACATTATATAATATTCTGTAAGTTGTTCAATCTGAAATGGACAATCAACTATCACCACTATATATAGTAGGATATGCCCACTAATAATCACTGTTCTGTCATGGGTCTCTGAGTCCTATGTAATTGCAGTTGATATGGATGAACCTATGGTTCAATGGAGCATGATCTGATTTAAGATCTTGAGGATGCTATTAAGAGCATACTTGTGTGTGAGAGTCCCATCAGAGGTAAAGAGTTTACAGAATAGGAGAGGGTTGAGGATGTGAAGATAGTTGTGTCCATACTCAGTAGCTTGCTCATATTTAGTGAGAGAATCTTTGATTTGCTGATAATTAACTGAGCCCATCACATCTGAATCATATGAGAGTGACAGCAGGCCAAGTAGATTGATGGCATGATTCAACATTGATATGCCTATTATAAAAAGTTGGCTGTTGCAGGGAATTTAGATAATAGCCTGATGGATTTGGGTTTATATGTTCTTAATAGCATGTGATTTATTCATTAACATCATGCCAAATGGGACATCTTTCAGCCACAGTGATTATATAGACTCTTTCATTGAATTGATTTCCTCATATGCATTGAGTATATTAATAAGGTGATCCTCTTTGTTAGAATCTGGTGTGGCAGCAGAGGCAGAGGGTAGCTGTGCTCAGCTTAAGCCAAGCAAAGGGGCCTTTTGTGACATATGGTGAGATCAGGTGGAGTATGAGGTTATTATTATGATCCTGCCTGAAGCTGGGTTGAACAGATCAATATGTGTCATCAAATGTCATAGATCCTTATCTTTGATGATGAGTGAACATTTTCATGCATCTAAAATGCTGCTGAGATCAGCAGTGGAATAAAATACCTTCAAGTTGAAATAGCCAGGAAAATGCTTCTGTATCTCATCTATCCATGTGTAAATAAGATGGGATGAGATAAATATGATACATGGGAGGTATTAGGCTGTGTAGTGAAGATTATTCATAAAATAAACCACACCTAATGCCTGTATCATTTTATTGAGGCCTATTTTGTCTGATAATATCACTGCACATTGACATTGTAGGACATCAACCATGGTAGCAATGCCTGTCACCTGCCATGCTATCAAAGAAAGGTTGTTAATCATAGGTGAATTGGGGTCAAGTCCAAGCATGAATGCTGATTGTTCATATGATAGAGGTTGAATCCTGGCAGAGTTTAAAAGCTTCCTGATTTCATGGGAAATTCCATCATCCTCTGGGTCAGATTGTTCTGGGTCAGAGTCAGCAGGGTTAGCTAGATCACCTAGCATGGCAGAGTGGATGTTTTGAGAGGTCTATTTGTTATGAAGCATGAATATATCTAGGACAGTGGATGTCAGATATGCAATCAGGCATGTTTCTTCATCCAGTGTGAGGCACAGAAAATTCATATTTGCAGCACCCTGTTCTGCAACCTCTAACTCAATCATCTTGAGATTATTAGCTTTCTCAGGAATAGTATCCTCCTCACTGTTGGATTGATCAAACATTGGGCTGATGTATTCATACTGTTGAATCAATAATGTGAGGTCTGATGATTCCCAATGAATATCAAGGTTTTAAAAGGAGTATTCAAGCTCTATCTAATACTCTGGGAATTCAACCTTATCATTGTTCTGATTGTGATATGTGTCAGGCCACTTACAGATAAACTTCACAAGTCAAGTAAGGCCAAAAAGATGCTCTGGGTTCTCCTGAGGGTCTAAATGTACAGAGTCTGGGGTCAAGTGGGCAAGAATATTAATAACATGCACATATGTGACTAAAGTAGTCTTGTGCTGGCCTCTGATGAGGGTGAGGTTGTTGCTTTCCAGCACATCTTGCCATTCATGTTAAAATTCTATGTTGTTGTAGAGCATCATAACATGTCCAACTTTGATATGACTATGGCTTTTGTGATCAGGCCCAGTGTGGCTATATAACTCTTTATGGAGATTGACAAACTGCTTCAGGATTGTGTCAACACTGGGCTTTGAAAGCCAGTTGAGGAAGCTTGAAATGGTTGTGAACCCTAGGTATTCAATGAGTAATAGCTGGCTTAATTACAGCTGGTTAGATTTTAAAAGCTTGATTTTCATGCCAGGGAACTTCAATCATATCAATGTTTTGTTGGGGTCAGGGGGTTTTTGAGTTCAGGCCTTGTTGGGCACTATTTGCTTGTTGGGTACTAGAGTCTGGTGCAAGGTTAGAATAAGGTTGCAGTAGACAGCTTGGTGCTGGGGGCAGGGCTAGAGAGAGTCAGATAAGTGGTGATTTTAGCTTAAGCTCAGACCACACTAGTTCAGATATGAATAAGCACCTGTTGGCATGAATGCTGACTAAGCACACAGACATAGAACATAACTCACCTTGATATTACTGTTTAGACAGGCACAGGCACATATAAGGGAGGCTTTTGATGTGATTTTCCACTGGTTTTCTCACAAATAATTAGTTTTCCATGTACTCACATGTAAATTTGGGTGTAGGAGGTGGGAATAAACATTTGGGAGGTATAAGGTAGTGGAAAATGTTGATGTGCAGAAGCTGTGCAGATGTCAGAGAGGTTATAAGAAAGAGAGTTTAAAGTCATGATGGAAGGGTTAAGTACACACATGCTAACTAGGCTTAAGCTGAGGAATGTAGCTACTGGCTTACTCACCTGTGACTGACAGTGCCAGTGAATGTGTCAGGTTGATCAAATTTGTAGGAAAGGGTAGCTGCTAGTATGAAAGATTAATATTGAGACCCTGGCAAAGGTTGATATATAACTAGTAGAAGAGAGAGTCTTCTATGTTTGAATCATCTGAGCTTAAGCTGAGGACTGTAACCACTGACTTGCCCACTAACAGCCTGGGCATCATTCAAATTGGTAGAGAATGATAGCTGCTAATATCAAATGGTATGATTAAGAACACAGCAAAGGTCATATAGAGGAACAGAAGGTTGTTTTGTGTTTGAACTTTCCATGGCACTAGGGTGTCATGGAGATATATATACTATTTATTAATAAAGCAAGATGATAGTATTAAGAGTGCTATAGTTATTTAAGTTCTATAAGGAACTATTCTTATAACCCCTTCATAACTGCAAATCAAAAGAAACATAGAATACTGAGACAAAGCAAATAGCATATAATGGAAGGCTATTTTCATAGTCTTTGTTATTCCTCTTTATGCAAATGATCAACAATGATTTAGTATGAAGTACTAAAGTGAGTATAATAATCTTAGATAATAGAATAAACATCTCTTTACTTACTATATCATTGTCTGTGACTATCTATAGAAGGAGATTCTTTTTAACAGAGTTCTTTCACATGTTCATGTTGCATGGAAGTGGCCTGTTTGCCTAATCAGAGTCCATTCCCACCTGTACATGTGTGACTCAGTAATCCCCTTAGTAGCTCTGCAAGTCCTCAGCTTCATGCTCCTCCTCATAGAGCATCTATAGCTCATACAAAGAATATCCATCCCTATATTCATTGCAATCTGAGGGCTCATCTAGCTCTTCATCAGAGGACTCATCTAACACTGGAACACTGGCTTCTGATAGTTGTTAAGAGGCTGGCTTGACATGCTGTTGTTCATCCATTTTGTACTGTAGTCTGTCACAGGCATTGAGGGCTATGATTTATAGGCCATTAAGATCATATCAACCAGGACACCTGATATAGAATGGAAGCTGAACATTGATTTTAATCCATAAAAACTTGATTGTCTCCTTACTGACCTGATGAATATAATTCATTGCTGTGGAGGCATCCTTGATGTAGTTCTACCAATCAAATATTATCTTCCTTAAGTGATGAAATCATGGGAAATTCCATTCACCATAGAGTTGCTCACTGAGAGAATCAAAAAACATCTTAAAGTATTCTTATAGTGACTTAGAGCATAAATCATATAATGACTTTGAAAAGGGTTTATTATATTTAAGACATTGTTCTGCATTCTGCATCAGTCATTTTAAGGGTTTACTGGGCATTAAATGCAATTAACATATACTCATACTAATTGATTATGTTTTCTAGTGATTGGATGTATTCTGCTTGATGATGTAATGTGAATGCAAGTACAGTGTTTAGCTTGGTGAACTAATAGTAGTAGAGCAGGATTTCTCATTTAATTCTGCAAGCTTGGCAATCAGGATTACAGCTGTATTCTATGTGCCTGTTAGTAACCAGTGGTATCAGAGAAGATGTACAAATATAAACTGTAGTACCTTGCATAACCACATATCTTATGCCATTGAAGGCATTATACTGGAACTACTCCTCATCAGTTGCAAAATCCTCTCAGGTAGGGGATGCCATGGCAGAGGTGGCTGATCAGCAATGTGCAGCTTTGAAGGATAAGGATATGGGAGGATAGCACTGACCAGCAGTTAAAATAGAGTGAGTAGGTTTGTGATGGTGGATGAGGAAGAAGTGTGGGGTAGAGCAATCAGGGGATCAGCTGGATAAACCAACTACCAATGAGATCACATGCAGCTCTGGGTTGGCCAGATAAACCATTAGTTAGTCTCATGATGTGCTACTCTGGTGGCTGCAAGTCATGTGACCACTGAAGAGAGGCCTTAGCTTAAGCTGAGAGTGACCAGTCTGGAGTCTCTAGACATGTCACTAAATCCAAGTACAGAGCAAGTAAATGACTATGACTAACTCACTGAGCAACAACTGGGTGTGCTGAGCAGCCCTGAGCTGGCTTTGAGCATGATTGCTAGAAATCTGAGCACACATGCCATATAATCAATGTACTGAGCAGGATCTGAGCTTGGCACAGAGCATGCCCCTCAGGCTGGAGTGCCCATGCAGGGCAGGCTAAAGCAGAGCTAGCACAGAGAATAGCCACTTGGACTGAGGTAAGATGTATGGCATATATCAGATCATAGCAAGCTAAATACACTAGGGGCTGGATAAGGGCTAGCCCAGTGCACACCCCACATAATTGAGGTAACATAGCCAGTAATGTCAGTAAGTCCAGGCCAAAGGTTTCTGAGCTAAATAAATATTTTGCCAATGTGTGTTCATGTAAGTAGGCTCTGTAGGCATTTAGTTCATAGCATTTAGATTCTTTAGTAGAGAAATCTTGAGGAAGGCCTCTCTGGAGGTGATAGGAGTACTACTATAGATTCAGTTCTGAATAGTCTTGATCTCAGACAGGTTGTTCTCTATGCCACAGAGCTTTGTATAATATTTGAGGTATATGGGGGGTTTAATGGAGGCAACAATCTACTGCAGGAGTTCAAACTTGATGGCCTTTTTAAGTAGGGCCTTCTTGACAGTGTCATCCCACAGCTGGCTGCTGGCTTCCAGAATCTTCTGATTGAATCTTAGAAGAAAGGTGGAGAGTAGATTGATTTTCTGGTAAATACTGTGCAGTCAGGTTAGAACCTTCTGAGCCACTGAAGGATTAGAGAAAAAGATGTTAAGCTGATTGAGAATGACATCAGAGGTTATAGGAATAAGTTTGATATTAGTCTTCATCTAAGGGTGGAATCAGATGATGATAGTACTAGAGAGTTAGATATAGATATACCAGGTCTGATCAGCAGGAGATCTAATTGCAAGGCTGTTTAAAGTGATTTTGGCCTCTGCACTGAGGTGTTAAACAGGGTATTTAAAGACTTATTTACCTGTAAATTTCTTAAGGGTGGTGAGCCTTTCTTTCAGGCATCTTGAGAAGTTCTCAAAAGGAGTAATTAGGTGAGTAGGAGTCAGGACAGGAGCTGAAGTCAGTATGGGTGTATGATTTTATTTAGTGATGAGGTCAATCTTATTTATGAGCTATTAGATAAAGTTTCAGAATTCAGCATTAGAGCTCTGAGAAGAGGTACTATCTTTATGCAGAGGATCCATGTTCATAATGGATTTAAAAGATTATTTGAATTTGAAGAGTTTAGAGAATTTAGGAAGTTCAGAGGATTCAGAAAGTTCAGAGAAAAATCTCATGAGATATTAATATGAACTGTTAGGGCTTTAAGGTCTTTTACTGACATGTTGTCTAGTGGAGCTGAGCTGAGTGAGTTGTATTTCAGATTTCAGAAGAGTTTACTATACATGTAGGTTACATTTAGAAGAATCTGCTATACATGCAAATCACATTTGAAGGGCAAATATAATGAGGATCTCTAAGAAGAGATCAAGCAAGTAATTATAAAATGTAATAGATGTACTCTAATAAGTGGATCATGTGAGCTATACACTAGAATCAAGATTGTAATTGCTAGAGAAAGGAAGAAAAAAGGAAAAGAAATCATAAGATCATGTAATATAAATAGAAGGAAATTATGTGAGGTTGAAGCAGATAAACATTCATATGAAGGCCTGGTTGGAGGCATCTAATTGAGCAGTTGGAGATCAGGTAAAGTTCAGGCAAGCTATGGATATAGGGTATAAGGGTGTAGCCCTTCACAATTAACATTAGATGGATAATAGGGCTAAAATGATATAATGCAGGGCTTTACTTGTGATTATTATTTATACTTTTTCTAATTATACTTCTGAATGAACTCCAATAAGTAGACCCTATTCAGAAACTGAGGTTATACTCTATATCATTCAACTGATGATTTTATTGAGATGACCTCTAACCCTATAACTTCATACAACTATTTTATCAGTACATCTACATGGCATTATAGTGATATGACTGTGCAGCTACTCTGTACTAATAGCTCAGATATAAGATAATAGTAGACCTCCTATATGAGCTAGTTTCTCTTTCCAATGGGTTTGTTCAGTATTTTTACCACTACAGTCTACATTGATAAATAGATATGGGAATGTGTTACTACACTACATACACTCTTTATGATATCATAATATGATGTTGATTTAACCTCATTCTTAATGTAGTACTTTGTGGTATATTTGAGCACTACCTCTAGAGAAATGAATGGGGAAAGATCTCTATTAACTAGCTAATCTAATGTTACTACTGATGAAAATGCCTAAAGTAACTCATCTGAATACTGTGAGGTAAATATTTATTATAACTTGTATTCAGAGAGTCTATCCTCATCATTGCAGCAGGTAATCATAAGATAATCATAGAGAAGTTTCAGATAGAAGAATTAACAGTGATGCTCTTCTAACTGTTTATCTTTATATAGATAGTATGCTTTGAAATGTTATATATATCTACTAAATTAGTTTATTAGGATAGTATAATAGTTCTCTGAGTTAACCTACACAATATATTAGCTTTAAATTACATAGATCCTATAATATTTCTAGAGGCTCTCAGGAGATAGCTGACTCATCTAGTTACTAAAAGGGAGAGAAGATGAATGTCTGACATCTAACTATTAAGAAGGGTTTAGGTTAACAGTATAGATTTATATGCCCTAGAAATCTATTAATAATTATTATATTTTAGTAGTTAATATATCTGCATTAGATGCACTATTTAACCAAATGAAGCTGTGGATGTGTTCACTTTCCCTACTCTACCACTCAAATTAGAACTAATAGTTCTTAACATCAAACTTCTCTATCATTATAAGTTTATGGAATAGCTGAAAATGATAGGCTAAATATGATGCTATAATATATGGATTATTCTATATATTGTTATGAACTATAGAAATATATTATCTATTATTTGTAGCTTGATAGTACTCATCAAAATATAGTAGATGTCTCTGGAGATTATATCATTAATAATTAATAGCATTAAGTGTGAAGAACAGGCTATTAAGAGGCAGCTACCAGGTAATAAACTTAAGCTTATAATACTACTAGTTCTAATATAATCTTATACTCTTAATTGAACTGCTGAAATATATGATCTGATTAAAAAGAGAAGAATGCTCATTAGAGATTATAGCCCTCTATATGTTATAAATGATAAGATCAAGGCTGTTCTTATCTCTTTCAATAAATCACTTTATAGCATGAAATGCCTGCTTATGAAGTATTTAGTTAAATATAATATATTAAAACTGAAGATATTGCATGAAATGGCTGTTAGAGTAGTGCATCATATGTCTAGCTCATTAGGTTAGTGTAATAGAATGTTCCTGTTTAGTAGCAAAATCTACAACTTTATTAGGGAAAAGTGTGGGAAACACCATAACATACATTTATTTCCTTGAGTTGAAATTTGCCAGTGATGTCCTACAGATAGAAGATATTATAAGATGATTATTAGTTCTCAACTTTATATCTATATGGATGGTGAGAAGTGCTCTCTCATCTACATCTACTAATAAGTTTGAAATAAATGATGTTTCCTTGAAGATATCATCATTAAATGTGTTGTCCTGATCCTAAAGTAGCTCTCTAGCATTATAATTATTTAATAAGTTATTATAGTTTAATTCCTCATTATTCTTATCCTTAATTATAAAGTGTAACTATTCAGTTATATCTATATCAAATGATAATAATGTAATTGCATCTATATCCATTTGAATGTGCTGGTAATCTAGATGATTATTATAGAGATAATGTAATCATACTTCAACATTGTAATGTTATACACATAGATTAGTTGCATATTATTGTTGGACCTTAGAATTATAATTATAGCCCTGAGATTTCAATATTAGCATATTAAGTGTATTTAATATTTAAGAGAGTTGATCTACAACTAACATTGTGTTCTGCATGAAGCATATAATATATTCAGAATAGTAATATTAAAGATCACACATGTGCTTGACCTGAATGTGAAGACTACACCATGCAATAAGCATCTCTTCAGTTATAATTAATATAGGTAGATATAAAGGAACTCTCCTAGAATTTATATTGTTAGTATCTATAAAAAGATCTAGGCCATCTAGGCATTTAATCTAATTATAATAGTATCTTTCATATATATTTACATTTCTCACTCTCATATGAAATTATATTTCATCACAAACAGAGCAGTTCTCAAGGCCCTCCCTATTTAATACCTGATAGAAATGAATGATATGAGACCAATCATCCTCAGTCAGAATAGAGTTAGATATTGTACTGGGCTGTTCAATAATAACTAAGGTATTAATTATAATATCAGTCATTACACTGTACTCTAATGATGGTTGACTGATCTAAATTAATTAATTTATAAATTGAATATTATTTTATGAGAAAGAGGGTATATCTACAGTACCTATATTCATAAATGAAGTTATTTGTGTATCTTCATTCTATATGTTAGGTGACAATTGAAATGATAGGGTATATAATGAGATAGAAGCTATAAATATACTATCTATTATATATAATATGCTTTCTACTGAGAATTGTGAGGAGAATAGTGTGTTACTAGAATCAATTATCATATCACTTAGTTGATTGTGGGTATTACTGTTTGTTAGTGAGAAGTCTGAATGGTGATGGTGGAGACTACATGCAGATATATAATAACTTAATAATGATAATAAATGATATCTATGTTTATCTCATACCTCTATTATAAGTATAAGAATATGAAATCATCCAGTGTCTGATTCTCCTCTATTAGAGTTGGTCAAGGAGATGTCCTGGAAGGCTCCAGAGGGATTATCCTGATAGGGAAAATAGGATGATAAAGAGCATGATGAAGGTAGAATATGATATTAGAATGATATGATCTATTAGAATTATATATTAAACTGTAATCTTAAATTTCATGCTTAGTTATCACTAATAATTATATCAGGCACCTATATGGCCAGAAGAGGATATTTATTCTGGGAACTAATTAAGGTTTTTATTCATTTTTATGTTTAGCTGGCATGGCAGCACTGATAGCAGTTTTAGCATGTGAAAAAGAACTCAGTATAATCCTTATTTTTAGTGAAGAAGATATAGATAAAAAAGCCATTACATTATAAATACTTCATATTAGATTAGTGATAATAGGTAGAATCATAGCTCATACATCTCAGTATAGTGTTAGTGGTAGAAAAAATTCAGTAGTAGTTGTGAATTAGGGGCAGATAGCAGATCATATTGAATAATTATATAATAAGAGATTGAGGAAATATATGTGTGATTCACTGTACTAAATGATAATCAACTATTCTCTACCAGGGAATATGTGCAATCCACTGTGCCAAACAATATCCAACTATTCTCTACTGGGGAATATGTGTAATTTACTGTGCCAAATGATAACCAACCATTCTCTACTGGGAAATATGTGTGATCCACTGTGCCAAACAATATCCAACCATTCTCTACTGGGGAATACACACAATCTACTGCACCAAATGATATCCAATCATTGGAAAAGCTTAAATGGAGAGACCTTTTTGGCTGTATATACTCAGAAACTGATTTTATATAGACTTTACTTTGCTCCATCTAATTATCATTTCAGGTGCTAAAATAGAAGCTTATTAGATATTAAGTTCTTCAAGAGGTAGGAATGACTGACCTATATCAGGAGGCTTTAAATCTATATTAAGAGACTTCAGATCTATATTAGGAGGCTTTAAATCTATGTGGGGAGGCTTCAGAGAGTCCATTATTTAAAACTGGTATTTAAAATAGTTAGTTGATGTTCATTTTAAGAGGTAGTTTGTCAAGAGAGGTTATTATTTATGAATAATAATCACATTAAAAATGTAGTTATTTATAGATAATAATATAGAGATGTTCAGTATAAAATGTTATCTATAGATAATAAATGCAGTAAAAATACTATTCTAATAGTAATATTAGTATCTCTATATATCTGATCTCTATAGTTTATTGAGATTGCAAAGGATTCTAGAATTAGAGTTGTTATCTACATTCAATAAAAATTCACTATTAGTTCAGAGTTAAGTACTTACCTGAAGGGTAGAGTGAAGAGCATTATGAAGGATTTAAGAATATAGTGAGAGATATTAGACAGATAATTTCATTAGTAACTTCATTTACCAGCTAAAATACATAAGAAACTGAGAGATTAAGAAAGATCACTTACTCTCTTTACTCATGCAATCCCATGGATTCCACTGTTCATAACTAATGGGTATAGTAAAGTGAGTTTATCATGCAGCTAAAACTAACCTATATAAAGCTTGTTTTGCCAAGTTACATCACCCCTGGCCTAGTTTTCTGGCACTGTGCAAGTAATGTGCAGGATGGTATTAAATGTAATAGAGCTATTAAGAAGGAAATAATATATCAATTAATATAGATATGAAGACTTATCTATTAGAGATAAGTATATAGATGTTATAAACTTAACAGTAAGAATATTATAAAGTGTAAGAGTAAGAAGAGGATGAGAGAGATTTTTAACTCTTAAGACTCAGTCTAACTTAATTTAGTATAGTAATATAAATAAGAAATACAGCTAGATCTAATAGGGTTAGTTTACTGAGAAGCTTTATATTCCTCATTTAGAGATAATAAGCTCTAGTTGCATCCTTACTACATTTAGAATAGTCTAGTTTATTTTTATCTATAGATAATAAAATTGCTCTATCAGTCTCATGTTACTTTCAGTACTTATCTTCTCAATTAGTAGCAAGTATATTTTAGCATTCTTTTTCTACTATCAATGAAAAGCCTTAATTATTTCCACATGAGATCACCAGTTAATCAAACCTAGGTAGTGAAAAAGAGACACTAAAATATTCTTACTGCTGATTGAGAAGATACTTTATACTTTATCTAGTATATTAACATAATAATTTATCATTCAATAAAGATAAGAGTGGTATTAATTTATAGCCTGAATGCAGGGCTTTCTAATGCAAGTGTTATTATTTTTATTATTAATAGATTAATATTTATAGTGGTCATGATGAAGAAAACATATATATATAGAGTAAAATATAAAAAATATATATATATATTTATATTTAGTAGGCTAATATACCTAACTCACTCTGTACCAGCAATTAAGAGAATAAAGCTTTTACTCTATCATAATAGAGTAGAACCTCATGCTATACTTATGATATTATTTTAAAGTTTATTATTCTCTGCTGATTATATTCTCATAACTTACCCTATTAGGATGTTCTGAGGTAGTCATCAGTAGTCATATAGTTTTTAATTCTTATTAGCTGTCTACTAAGTATGATTTTATTGATATTACTACAGTTCTTCTCTAAATTTAGTAGTCTAGTGGTTTCTTCCTTAGCATTCCATAATTCTCTTTGTGGAATTCCATAGAACAAACTCTAGAGTTTAAATTTAATAGGGACTTTTTTTTTCTTTAATTGCAGTCTTATTATATGTGGTAGTTATATGATTTTTAGTTCTTATTAGCTATCTACTAAGTATAGTTTTATTAATATTACTGCAGTTCTTCTCTAAGTTTAGTGATCTAGTGGTTTCTTCCCTTAGAACTTAATAACTCCCTTTATGGAGTTTCAGGGAATAAACTCTAGAATTTAAATCTAGTGAGAACTTTTTTTTTTAGTTATAGTCTTACCTACATTTAGAATAATGTAGTTTATATTTATCCATAGACAATAAAGCCACCCAGCCAGTCTTACCTGGGATCATCAGTTATAAGATAAATTATTATTTTGATCATCTTTTTTATCATCTTCATCAATCCTGATGTTCTCAATCTGTCTGTAGGCTCTAATAAAGATAAATGTATAGCTATAATTTAGATAATATCTTTACTGGAGATTTCAGAATGATCTAGTGAGCATATTTAATATTAATTTTCTTTCTCTATTTGCTCAAGTGCAACTTCAGCTATTATCTTTTTGTTAAAAATCTGGGTTTTATCAATATTATTACTATACATCTTTATTGTCTTCAGATAAAGAAATCAGCTGAGTCAGCATCAATCTTATCTATAAATAATAATAATGTACTTATTAAAAATTCTATCTCTCTAAGACTTATCAACTACTTTTATGATGACCTAATAATTAATATTATTCTTACAACTAAAATCTATATAGTCAGCACAGCAGGCACTTCATCATCAATGATAATAAGTAATTCTATGATCCTCAGGTCTTATTCTAGGTTCCAGCCTTATATACTTAGTCTCAAGAGTAATAGTATCTACTTTGCTACTTATAACCCCATCATGAAATGCTACTTCAACATCTAAAAGGATTTCTAATAGAATTAATAATGAGTAGTTCTGTAACCTTAAGACCCTTTTCTAACTAATCATACTGGGTTTAGAGATCAGTGGTATTCATATCATTCTAATAGTAATATTACTCACATTATGCCCATCTATAGATCTAGTATGTATAAGGCCAGTTTCACTAGCAATAATACTCTCTGAGTTATTTTCCACAAGTCTCCCAACATTTTCATGTCTGTTTTCTATTACTAATCTCTATTAGCTTCAATCATTAGTCATTCTTACCATCATGGGTAAATATTCTCCTGTGTATGTCAAGGTTAGATTCATAACTGATAGCATCTAGTATTATGATTGATATAGGCCAGAAAGACTCTTATATTAGTGATAAAATATAGTTGAAGTGTGATATTTTCACCTCAAGATAACTTATCTCATTAAGTATGGTGTCATCATAAACTGAGATAATATAGAGAAAATCTAGCATCACACTTTCTACAATAAACTTCATGTCACACCAGAGGAGCATGCTATTCTATTGATTAAGACTCCTATCAACCCCAAATTTAATTATAAGAAGATAATTTAAATTATTTTCAAAATCTTTAACACCTCTATCTTCTATATCTTCATTCTAGCTGTACTCTCTCTATATGCTTTCAGTTACACCACTGATATCATACTTAACTCTGATGATGATATTACTCATATTATGCCTATTTATAAGGGTTTCACCCTTCTCCATATCATCTCTCATATTAATATAACTAGTTATAATCTGACAAATTATTTTATAAAGATTCTTACTAAGTGTGGTTACAGCTTCTTCATCATTGCTGAGCATGAAATTATTCATAACATTAAAAAGAAACTATAAATATTATCTTCAACTTTCAGTAGGAAATCTAAACTACTTTCTAAAGCTTCAGTCTAGAGAAATCCTACAAGCTTTTTAACAGCTAAATTATTATTATTGGCAACAAGTGGTTCCACACCCCTGAGGCTCTCTTCTAGCCTAGTATGCTAAGTTTTGACAGCAGTAGGATTCATACTACCATCTATAATACTATTATAAAGTGTAATATTAACATCTGAAAGAATCCTTACAGCAACATTATTATAATGTGTATTTCTCTTTTCTTTATGTTAAGATGTTGCTGATAATTACTAGTCTGATAGTACTATCATGTACCCTAATATCTCTAACTATATATAAAAGAAGATTACTGCCCTTACTCTCTTATTAATGAAGGTTAAGATTATTACTTCCTCTAAATATAAATACTCTATATCAATTAGTGATTCTATCTTAACCTCCCTCTCAATCTTTCAGTAGATATAGATCTTCAAGTAAGAATATGATGAGTCTGAACCTTCCATTATCCACTACAAGTACTTATTATAGTGTTTATTATCCTTAAATAATATTTAGCTGACTACTGACCTAGTTGTCCACAGATAATAATATATTTACTAAAAACCTATTCTTTCTAATTGTCAAGTGATTAATTCATCATCTTGTATGATTATTATATAACTTACTCTTCAGCAGATATTAATAATTGTTGATTTAATTAGTGAAGAAGGTTATATTAGCTAGTTAGCTGAGATTATCAGCTTCATTACATAAATTTATTATAAAGATAATTAGTTATTTAATTCCTAAACTTACCTCTAATTATTGCTACATCATCATTATCTCTCTTTACCTACTGTGAACCTTATTAGCTTAAAAGTAACTAACCTCCTTTTCTAATAGAATATTAAAGTTTAAATTCACCTCCAGTGGTTATGATATAGAGGCTTTAGACTCCAACACAATAAACTAATATACAGTAAGTCAATTAAGATGCTAAACCTCATATACTTACTCTACTTGAGCTTTTTACTTTATATCAGCTCAGGCTAATTTCTTTTAGTTCATCTTACTTCTAGAAGAGTGCTACATTAGCCAATTCAATTAAGAAATTTAATGACTGTATGGACTGCATTTAGTATCCTCATGGATGATCACCCTGACATTAAAGAAAGACTCTAAATATAGGAGAATGGATTAATTACAGTCAGATTTATAATATTACATTGTATGATGTCTTTAGCTAGAGGCTTTAGATTAGAGATGATGTGATTCCATATAAGTACTATATATAATGTGTTGTACTTTAGTGATCTTTACTAATACTAAAAAATTGCAGGAGTTTAAGTCTCACTTATTATTAAGGTACTTGAATAGATATCATGTAAAGATTCAACTTTAAAGAATCTAGTTATTAACTGATCTTTCTATGTGCAACTAAATATAGATATAGTAAAGAGTCTCAGTAAATATCCAATTTTATACTCATTATACTAAATTAAAGATATATCACAGTTTATTGATTCATATTAAGAACTGGCTCAGGATACAGTGATCATTCAGACTCAAGGGCTTACTCCATAATATTTATGCACCCAGTGCACTAAAGGATCTGGGCCATTCAAAGATTATCTTATGCTACATGATTTACTAAATGACATATCTGCCAGTAGTGGAGCATGTGGAAATTACTATTTCAGAAGTGAAAGTACAAAGTGTAGCCTTTATAAGCACTAAAAGCACCTATCCTCTGACAATCCTTTAATGAATACTAACTATAATTACAGTTGATAATGTGGATCAGGATATAATTATATATCTAATAATTTAAATGCATTCATAAAGGGTGGGTATTAACTTACCATGCAGATAAAAAGAATTTTTTGAATAACTATCTAAAAAGATTCAGAGAGTTTAGGACTCTCTCTGGAATTATCTCATTCTTCTCATTATTATCTTAGAAAAATTTTAATATTAAAGATTATTTATTCCTCATTATTTTCTAAGTCTAGTATCTACTTCTTACACCTTTCTATTATAATCATAGAAAAATGAGTCAAAGCTTTGATTCTACCTTTTCCTCACAGTTACAACTCTCTAT
Organism: Onygenales sp. PD_40; assembly: GCA_032988205.1. Classification (NCBI taxonomy): domain Eukaryota; kingdom Fungi; phylum Ascomycota; class Eurotiomycetes; order Onygenales; species Onygenales sp. PD_40. Next base: position 428,292 of record JANTQD010000003.1, read on the forward strand.
TAATGACTCAAGTAATATTGATTTATTAATATTATTATAAATTAGTACATTTATTTCTCATTTACTGGAATGAATTGATTCAAATGACAATTAGTTTATAATTTATTTAGAGGTAAAACATTCAAATCTCAAGGTTTTTGAACAATGATGAAGATTAATAAAATGGGCTGAGAACTCTAGAGGTTTAAAGCACTTTAACTGAGATTTCTCATAATATATCATATAAGTGTGGTAGTACTTCCAAGAGGGCATCATGGCAACAGATAGGGAACCTATAGTGTCATATAAATACTGTGATAAAATTTTAGCCCACTCATTGCTAATGGGTGAGATAATAATAACATTGAATAATCATATCAAAAAGAGCTAATACTATTAGAGGCAGGCAAGGTTCCAAGGTCTGAAGAATGTTGATTTGATGATATCACTAATAAGAACATTATAATAAATAATAATAAGCATCTTTTTTATTCTTAAGGCTGTAGTAGGAGTTTCAGGGCTTCAGCTAACTATATAAGATCAATATGATTAAGGATAGTAGTACAAATAATATTAAATTCACTAAGAAGAAATTCTAGTAAACTCTAATAGAGGTTTTAATCTCTATATAATTATTCTTTCATTTTGTGGACAACTTTTACTTTCATCAAATAATCTAAATGTTGTAACTCAGTGTGACTATATCTAGTGCATTATATATTCTAAAGATTGCTGATAAGCTTATGCAAGAGAGCTTCCAACAGATTATTAATTATATACCCACTGAGAGTTATATCTTTTTTACTCTTGATGGCTGGACCAGCCCATTCAATGATGTATTTATGATAGTGACAGTATACTTTATTAACTGCAATTAGAAGTTTCAGGAACTTATACTGAGATTTAAATATATTAAAACTAAGCACAGTGGGAGAGAGCTATCTAATATTACAATGAACATTGTGAAGATATATAGTATTAAGAAGTAAATATTTAGCATAATAATAGATAATACAAGTAATAATATAATACTTATTATAAGTCTGAATATAGTAATATAAATACTGAATTCATCAACACATATTGAGTAATGTATTAAGATTTCATGCCTAGCTCATGTAATTCAGCTGGTCATGAAGAAACTCCTGGACTCAATAAAGATTGACCCAGAAAATGATAGAATAACTTGAGATTAGGATGATTCTATATTATCTAACCCCATATAGATATAGAGTGTCCTCCAGACACTAGTAAAGGTAAGCTTACTATTACTTTGAAATGTTATTTATAGATAATACAATTTTCTACTACATTTTTATTATCTGTAAACAACAATGCTAAATGATTGCTGCTGACTCTGTTTCACTAGATCCATCTATTAACTTAATATATTAATATAAGTTTACAGTGTAAATAAGCATTTCATGATATCTAACAGTCTGATATGAATAGAACAAGGAAAGTGCTAAAGTTACTAGTAATAAATGTAATTACTTAATGAAATTTAACTTTCTATATACTATATCATATACTTAGACTCAGAATCTATATAGATAGATATGTTGGAGATATCAATCAGCAAGCTAAATTTAGGCTAGATAGAAATAAGTAGCAGTTAGTTGAATATTTAATTGAGCTTATAAAATCTTTTACTAAATATATAGCTGTACTTTCTATAGTAATGATCCTAACCCTCTTTATGATACTTTAACTGTATGAGAATCTATTTAATCATATTAACTATTATCAAGTAGTATTAGAGAGAAAGTGTTTGCACTGAAAGCACTTAATGTATGATACCTTGTGTAAATATCATAAGAAATTAGTTAAATATTACACAGATATGAAAAAGAAGTATGAGTATTTCTATACTATTATAATAATCCTATCTCTAAATTAGAAACTAAAGCTCTTCAGTCAAGAAAGTTGAGATGATAATGACTATGAATGGTGAGGGAAGTACTAAAATCATTTTCAAGAAGTATATAATAAATATATATCTAAATTGTCTGGTAAAGACACACTACAATAACAGTCTAGATAATAAATGAGGCAATCAGATAATCTTTTTGACTTGATCTTCAGTAATATGCTCAACAGCACTACCTTAGCTGAAGATAGTAGGAAAAATGAGGTAAAGAAGTACCTAAACTAAAATTAGTTTACTACTCTCATGCATGAGGTATCTATTCATATTCATGTGGTGTACTAAATATTAGTATTAGACTGGCCACTGGGACCATGTTGGGACCAGGATTAAAGTATACCCTTATCATTTTACTTAATATATTAGTCCCTTTTTATGTAAAATCACTTTAATATAGATACTATATCATATTATAGTATAGATAAATTAGTTCAGAATCATGTTATAAAGGAATATTTTACTCATAAATCATGTTATATATCTATCTTTTCAGTCCTGGTCCCATTTGGTCCCATTATCTATATATAGGACCAAATGGGACCAGGAATACCACAATATTACCTAATCATAATTATGTGTGTTACTAATAGTGCCAAGCTAGTAGCAGCCCTGCCACACACCATACAATAATTTCAAATTGGGAGATTTGCACCAGTGAGTGTTACTAAATATCATTACTTTTCATTGCCTGAAGGCCTCAGCCTCAACCCTAAACTAAAAAAACTAAAAAACTAAAAACACACAAAAACATTAAAAAACCCTCTTAAACCTTGGGGGCAGTCTGCTCAAAGTACTCTGACTCAATTGCATCTACTACCTCCCTCACCAACTGTATATTCTCAACCTTGAGAGTCAATCACTTCCCATGCACTATCATTTTAACTCCACCTATATTCATAATATAATCAGTATACATATTTAGTAGACTTAGTAGAGTAGTTAACTTACACTCAAAAAGGGTGGTGAGGGCTGTTTCTGCTGTCAACTAGATGGCATTAAGGGTAGAGCACTGGAAGCAATGCTTTCCATCATTAATCTTGCAGATCAGACATGCCATCACAGCCTTGATGAAAATGAGCTCCTCAGATTTCTGATAGAATCAGACCTCCTAAATCCACTCTATTAATCTGAATGAGCCACTAAGTGTTACTGAAAAGCATGACCATAACTTACTATTCTTATTGTAGTAGTGGTGGGGCTTGGGATTGCATTTGACTCAGTAGTTTCTCAAGGCATTAGGGAGCTTAGTATGATATTGATCCCACTTGGCCTCCCACTCAGCAACATATGCCTTATAGGCTGCTTTGTAACTGGGCACACTATTTTTCATCACCACTTGGCAGGAGAGAGGGGTGTACTTTAGCATTTTCAAATTGGGGGAGGGGATATTAACACATTTAGATAAAGAGCAGGGGAGATAGAGATACAGCTGATTAGAATGATGGGAGAGAAGGAATAAAATAAATAGAGAAAAGAAGAAAAGAGAGGAGAAGAGGAGGAAAAAAAAAAGAAATATTATTGAAATTCTAACTCTAACTAGCTACCCTAGCAACCTGTAATCATTACCTAGATCTATCCCTGATATAAATTGCCTGACAATGCCATATAAAGAATATTAAATATAGATGCATCAAATGTAAACAACCTACTTTTAGATTAGAGAAATTCCTCCTACCTTTTTATTTTTCCTCCTCTTCTTCTCTTTCTTCCCTTCTTTTCCTACTACTATCCTACCTCTCCTCTTTTGATATCCCTATTCTACTATCACAATTATTACTCTCTCTCACTACTACTACTAGTTATATCTTCACCTACCTCCAAGATCTGCATGACTAAGACCCATGAGCATTACCATCAGCTTGAGGGGCCTGAGAAGGAAGTATTCAAACAGGGTGAGGCTGATCACAAGATGCACTATGTCACACTAAAGAAGCTGCACAAGGGAAATGAATAGTAATAATCTATAGTAATACTTGTATATGAATTCAGCTAATCTGTGCTAGGAATGAGGCTGATGAGGCTGGGCACAAGGAATTAAAGAAGAAGATAGTGAAGTAGCTAATGTAGAAGTGTTGGAACTAGAAGTACTCTCAGAAATAATATAAGATGAAGGTGGAGTAGGAGGAGGCCATGAAGAAGGCTGTCAGAAAGAAATGCTACTAGAAGTAGGTTAAGGGAATCCTGGAGTATAAGGCTAAAAAGCTTAAGCAGGTAAGAGTTCTAGTCACACTCTTTAGTAATACTCTTCTAATCTAATTGAATGAATTAGTAGGTTCACAATAAGAAGAGGATTAAGGACCTCTTTGCCTCCCACATGCACATAATGATTCAGGACATTGAAGAGGCTGCACTGCTCTCTGACCAGGCCAATCTCCTTGCTGCTGGGGTTGATACTGATGCAGCTGATCAGAAGATGACTGATTTTAATGCTCAGGTTGATCTAGCCCATTATGAGGAGCTGCCTCTACCAGAGGAGGTGCCAGAGGATAAGTTTAAGGTTGTTCTCACCTTCAATGAGGAGGAGGAGGAGGATGAGGAGGAGAAGGAGAAGTAGATTGTTGAGGATGGAGAGGTGGAGAAAGAGGAGGAGGAGGAGGATGAGAAGAAGGAGGAGGATGAGAAGAAGGAAGAGGAGTTTTTTTAAATTTTTCTCTTTTAGTATAGTAGAGTGAAGATAGGGGGGAGGATAAGACAATATGATTGGTTGAATTGAATTTTATTACCCCTATTTTCTAATTAGAATTACTATAGTAGAAAACCAGCAGTACTCATCAAAATATATATATATTTCTCAATACTTTCAATGAGATCTCATATATATATATATCAATAGCATCTTATTCTTTTATTATATCAAATAAATCTCTAAGCTTCAAAGGTAACACTTTTCAGTAATGATATAATGATATTTCTACTATATTTAATGAGATTAATATCATTCCTATATTAATATCTGGGATTAATTATTTCTATTCTCCTCATTGAAGGAATTTGAGATAGGCAGCCTCCTCACATGCACTAGCATGGTTAGGGTTTTCTTCTCCCAGTCACATAGCAGAATAACTCTGAATTATCATACTTATCTTATTACCATATCACTTCCTCTCCTATTATCTCAAATGGCTGAATCTACCAAACTTCCTGAGATTACTATTAAGGGGAAGAGATATATTATCTATGAAGATGCACATGTCCTACTATTTCAATCCTGATAGTCTACCACAAATTACTATATATCCAACCCAATAAAGTAAAAGCTCTGGAAACCTTCCCATTAATAATGCTCAGATCAATGGGATTCCTTTCAACAAGTAGCTGAGAAAGAAACTGAACAGCTATTTCTTTATTGCAAGTATTATGATGCCATCCAGACTCATTCATCATGGAGTGGACATAATCCTGATGGGATTACCTAACACCTCAAGTCAGTTAGATGTAGCCAGAATCAAAAATCAAGGAATGATAATATTCTAGAAGGACTGGTGAGATCTATATTATCCCTCCCCTAGGTAATGCTTTTGGGTAATGCTAATGAGATGATTCCTTTAGAAAACAATAAAGAAATAATCACAACTGAAGTTTATTGCTGCAGACCTTCCACCCTGCACACCTAAGGCCTTTCATGAATAAATATTTCATGCCTGTATCTCCCTGAACCTTCCACTCCAATCAATTGAAAACACTGAATTCCAAGTCCTACTATAGATGCTAAAACCTCCAATGGAAATCCCCCATTAAATAAGTCTGTGAGACAACCTCAATCAACACTATACTAAGGACATGGAAGATCTAGGCCTGGAGCTGAAGCAGCAGAGAAAAATATCCCTAGCTGTAGATGCATGGACAAGTACAAATAATCTAGTATTTCTAGAGGTTGTCTGCTACTTCATCAATGATCAATAAGAGTACAAGGAGTGACTGATTGATTTTGAGGCCTTAATTTGAAGTCATACTGGGGACTACCTGACAGAAATTCTGCATAATATCATTTGAAATGACCACTGGGATATTTCATCAAATCTACTTACTATTATTACTGATAATGTGAAAAACAATTCAACAATGATATGAAGCTTGGAGGAGAGATTGGTTGAATATCAATGGGATGAGGATCAGGACTATATCCCATGCATTGCTTATATTATTCAACTGGTAGTGCAGGCACTGATTAGTGAACTTCACATTAAAGTAGAACACAACATGATAGTTAGCTCATTTGATGAGAGGAATATCTACATGGATGAGAATGTTACATTCTCCTTGACACTTTATAAGGTAATAATATTTGGTCATGCTCCTGCTCTATTTGAAGAGAATAAATATTAATCATAATGTATATTAGATTCACCATATTGCCATTGCAATTAGTATCTCACCAAAATAGGAGCAATGATTCTTTGAGACCCAATATACAATAACCCCTATCTTGACTATACCCCTTAAGATGATACAGGATGTTAAGACCTAATGAAGTTTAATATATGAAATAGCAGTTTGAGCACTTCAGCTTCAGAATTCAATTGATTACTGAGTGGATGACTCTAGAAGGAAAAAGATTCAATCCTTGAAGCTTTCAGAATTAGAATGGACTCAGTTATAATATATTATTAATTTACTCTATCCCTTCTATATAATGATCAAGGTGGTTTTGTGGACATGAACACCTATATTAGCCCAGGCATGGTGGGTGTATAATTATCTATTTAACCACCTTGATACTTGGTTGGTAAAGAGTTATAGTGCTACTGAATGGGATCAAGCTATATATAGGGCTATTAAGGCAGTAAAGGTAAAGCTCTCCATTTATTACAGCAAGACAGATCAGTAATTTGCAGATTTCTATACTATTATAGCTATACTAAATTCATCTCTCCAATCAAATGCATACTCTGATGAAGACTGAACAAAGAAAGAGCATCAGATATACATTGATATTACCAAGTCATTCTACAACAAGCACTATTACCAGTATGAACCTCTGAATGTCAAACCCCTTGATGATGTGGATATGGTGGATGATAATTTTCAGGTAGATAATACTTTTTGGTAATACTAGATCAGGTAAATAGGTATAGTTATGCTAATCTCTAGATATACACAGGACCTTAATACATTAATTACTAGTCAAAAGAAGGCTAGACTAACATCTTACACAACTGAGTTTGATTGCTACCTTCATAATGGTGTGACCATCATTAAGGATAAGAAAATCCTTAAGATATAAGCTGTGATCACACATACCTACTCTACAGTTGCAAAAATGGCTTGAGATGTTCTGGTAATACCCCTAGCTGATGTGGGAATGAAATAGAAATTCAATTCAAGCTGTGATATATATTACTACTGTTGAGGTCAATTACATGGGGACACAATTAAGAAGATGATGATTATGAAGCATGGTAGGGAGAGGGAGATTACAGATAGTTCCTACAAGGAGATTATAATTAAGGAGGAGAATATACTTGCAAGTTAATATTAATGATTTGAGTCTTCTTTACTTGTGAGTGTTACTAAATATTGTTACCTTATTACATAATCATTCTGAGATCAAACTAGTACTAAAATTCTGGTCATACCTGGTCCTGTTTCTATCACACTTCCCTTAGTCATTTTACATGCTTTATTTCTTAAAAGAGGTCATTTTTCATGCTTCAAACCTACTCATTTAGTCCATTTACCTACATATAATTTATAATTAAGTCATTAAATATGTTCTAAATTCTTGGGGTCATGTTTTATTCCACATATGGGACTGAAACCAAACCAAACCAAACTAAACATGCATGAAAATTCATGGTCCCAGCGGCCAGTCTAATTAGTATAGAGCTAAGTGAGGAATATAACTACTTACTGTACTGAAAAAAACATCATTTGCAGTATCCTATTCTAGCAAAGATGATTTAAGACTATCTTTCAGTACCTAGTTTAATTATTAGTGTAGAATAGCTCTTTAATGTAGCTCATAATATCTATTATTATCATCACAGTTATCTTAAGTCATTAATCTTACAGACTCTGATGCTGAAGATGTGCTTGAATTAGATCATCCTAAATGAGAAGAAGAGTAAGTTGGCTGAAGAGAATAAGGTAGTAAATGATAAATTTAATGAAGATAAGAAGAATAATAACTTGACCTTAAATAAGATAAATACAATTAGTAATATAGAGGATGAAAATACTGATATTAATTAGATGAAGTAAGGTGAAGTCTACATAAAATTAGTTTCTAAGTATATACAGCTAAAAAGGTCTCTCCATTTAAGCTTTTCCAATAATTAGATATCATTTAGCACAATGAATCATACATATTCCTCAGCAGAGAATGGTTGGATATTATTTGACACAGTAAATCACACATATTTCCCAGTAGAGAATGGTTGATTATCATTTGGTGCAGTAGATTGTGTGTATTCTCCAGTAGAGAATGATTAGATATTATTTGATGCAGTGAATCATATGTATTTCCTAGTAGAGAATAGTTGATTATCATTTGATGTAGTAAATCATGCATACATTCTTCTAATCCCCTGTCACATAATTATTTGATATGGTCTACTGTCTACCCCTAATTTGCAACTACTACTAAATTTTTTCTACTACTAATACTACATTAAGATGTATGAGTCATGGTTCTGCCTGTCATCACTGATCTAATATGAAGTGTTCATAATGTAATGGCTCTTTTACTCACATTTTCTTCATTAAAAATGAGGATTATATTGAGTTCTTTTCTATATATTAAAACTGCTGCCAGTGCTGCCATACCAGCTGAACATAAAAATAGATAAGAATCTTAATTAGTTCCCAGAACAAATATCCTCTTCTAGCTGTGTAAGTGCCTGATATAATTATTAGTGATAACTGAGTATGAAATTCAAGATTGTAATCTGACATATAATTCTAATAGATCATATCATTCTAATACTATATCTTATCTTCATCATACTCTTTATCATCTTATTCTCCCTATCAGGATAATCCCCCTGGAGTCTCTCAGGATATCTCCTTGGCCAACTCTAATAGGAGGAAATCAGACACTAGATGATTTCATGTTCTTATGCCTATAGTAGAGGCATGGGACAAATATGAATATCATTTATTACTACTATTAAGTTATCATATACCTGCATGCAGCCTCTGCCATCACCACTCAGACTTCTCACTGATAAATAGTAGTACTCACAGTTAACTAAGTGGCATAATAATTGATTCCAGTGACACACTATTCTCCTCATAATCCTTAGTAGAAAGCATATCATATATAATAGATAATATATTTATAGCTTCTACCTCATTATATATCCTATCATTTTAATTGTCATCTAACATATAGAATGAAGATACATGAATGACTTCATTTATAAATGTAAGTACTATAAATATACTCTCTTTCTCATGAAATAATATCTAATTTATAAACTAATCAATTTAAACCAGTCAATCATCATTAGAGTGTAATGTAATAGCTGATGCTACAACTAGTATCTTAGCTATTATTGAATAGCTCAGTGTAACATCTAACTTTATTCTAACTGAGGATGATTGGTCTCACATTATTTGTTTTCATCAGGTATTGAATAGGGAGGACCTTAAGAACTACTCTATTTGTGATGAAATTCAATTTCACATGAGAGTGAGAAATATAAATATATGTGAAAGATACTATTATAATCAGATTAAATACTCAGATAGCCCAGGTCTTTTTATAGATATTAATAATATGAACTCTGGGAGAGTTCCTTCACACCTACCTATATTAACTATGGCTGAAGAGATGTTTATTGCATAGTGTAATCTTCACATTCAGGTCAAGCACATGTGTGGTCTTTAATATTATTATTCTGGACACACTATATGCTTCATGCAGAATATAATGTTAGTTGTAGACTGACTCCCTCAAATATTAAGTACACTTAATATACTAATATTAAAACTCTAGAGCTATAACTATAATTCTGAGGTCCAACAACAGTATGCAACTGATCTATGTATATGATGTCACAATATTGAAGTATAATTATATTATTTCTATAATAATCACCTAGATTACTAGTACATCTAAATGGATACAAACATAATTGCATCATTATCATTTGATATAGATATAACTAGATAGTTACACTCTATAATTGAGGATGAAGATGATGGGAAACCAAACCATAATAGCTTATTAAATAATTATAATGCTAGAGAGCTACTTCAGGATTAGAATAATACATTTAATGATGATGTCTTTAAGGAAACATCATTTATTTCAAACTTATTAGTAAATGTAGATGAGAGAGTACTTCTTATCATTCATATAGATATAGAGTTGAAAATTAATAATTATCTCATAATGTCTTCTATCTGTAGGATATTACTAATAAATTTCAACTTAAGAGAATGAATGTATGTCATGGTGTTTCTCACACTTTTTCCTAATAAAGTTGTAGATTTTACTACTGAATGGGAATATCCTGTCATACTAATCTAATAGGCTAGATATATGATGTACTACTCTAACAGCTATTTCATATAATACCCTCAGTTTTGATATATTATATTTAACTAAATACTCTGTAAGCAGGCATTCTATGCTATAAAGTAGTTTATTAAAAAAGATAAGGACAGCCTTGACCTTATTATTTATAACATATAGAGGGCTGTGATCTGTAATGAGCATTCTCCTCTCTTTAATCAGATTATATATTCTAATGATTCAATTAAGGGTATAAGATTATATTAGAACCAGCAATATTATAAGCTTGAGTTCATTATCTAGTAGCTGCCTCTTAATAGCTTGTTCTTCACACTTAATACTACTAACTACTAATAGTATGATCTCCAGAGACATCTATCACATTTTAATGAGTACTATCAAGCTGCAAACAACAAATAATATACTTCTATAATCTATAATAACATACAGAACAACCCACATATTATAGCATTATATTTAGCCTGCTGTTTTCAGCTATTCTATGAACTTATAATAATGAAGAAGTTTGATGTTGAGGACTATTAATTTTAGTTTGAGTAATAGAGTAAGAAAAGTGGACATATTCATAGCTTCATTTAATTAAATAGTGTATCTAATGTAGATATATCAACTACTGAAACATAATAATTATTAGTGGATTTCTAAGGTATATAGATCTATACTATTAATCTAAATTCTTTCTAATAGCTAAATGTCAGACATTCATCTTTTCTCCCTTTTAATAACTAGATGAGCCAGCCATCTCCTGAGAGCCTCTAAGAATATTATAGGATCTATGTAATTTAAAGCTAATACATCATGCAGGCCAACTTGGAGGACTACTATACTATCCTAATAAATTAATTTAGTAGACACACACAATATTCCAAAGCATACTATCTATATAAAGATAAATAGTTAGAAGAGTGTCACTATTAATTCTTCTATTTAAAACCCCTCCATAATTATCTTATAATTACCTGCTGCAATGATGAGGATGAGCCCTCTAAATACAAGTTATAATAAATATTTATCTTATAATGTTCAGATGAGTTACTTTAGGTGTTTTTACTAGTAGTAACACTAAATTAGCTAGCTAATAGGGATCTTTTCCCATTCACTTCTCTAGAGGTAATACTTAAATATATCATAAAGTACTACATCAAGAATGAGATTAAATCAACATCATACTATAATATCATAAAGAGTGTATGTAGTGTAGCAACACATTCCCACACCTATTTATCAATGCAGACTGTAGTGGTAAAAACACTGAATAAACTCATTAGAGAGAGGAATTAGCCTGCATAGGAGGTTTACTATCATCTCATGTCTGAGTTATTAGTATAGAGTAGCTGCACAGTTGTGTCACTATAATATCATGTAGATGCACTAATAAAATGATTATATGAAGTTATAGAGTTAAAGATCATCCTAATGAAGTTATCAATTAAATAATATAGAGTATAATCTTAGTCTCTAAATGGGGTTTACTTACTGGAGTTCATTTGAAAGTATGATTAAAAAAAGTATAAATAATGATTATAAGTAAAGCCCTGTATTATATCATTCTAGCCTTATTACCCATCTGATACTAATAATCCTCAGTATGATAATTTTTGCTGTGTCAAGATGATGCTTCATCATTCATGGTGTGAGAAGAACATCACCTCCTCCACATTTAAGGCTTTTAAAGACTGAAGATTAGTATATACTCACTGTACTAGAAAGTATGACTCATCTCATGATTTTAATATACTTAGATTTGTCCCTGATGAGGCTATTCAAGATGAGTTTGAGGTAGAGAATCATCTAAATGATATTATACAAGAAGGATGAAAGGTTCTAACTGTAGGCCTGCCTAATTATGAGGTAGTTAAAGATGCCCCAAGCAATTTTGAGGCCTATAATATGGATATTATATATAACTAGCATTATCACTGCATTGAAGATGATTGTTTATCAGCTCTTGATTAGTAGGAAATTAGTAAATAGACAGCTACACTGGGCTTGAAGGAGTCTTCCCTTATAAGTTATAACATACTGATATTAAAACAGGTATAACTATTTGATGTAGTGATATAATATTTCTATTATCATCTAAGTGGTGAGTTACCTCCACCACTGCAACTAAATATAGACAGACTGGGTGAGATAGGCAAGTCATATATTATTAATACCATCAGTTCATACCTTAGATATATATTATTATGATCTGAAGTTAACAACTCTATAGTTTGTATGGCACTAATAGGAGTAGCTATCTTCAACATATAAGGCTGCACACTTCACAGCCTTTTGTGTTTGTCAGTCCACATGATGTATGAGCCACTACTGCTCTGAGTATTAGCTATAATGTAGAATAATATGTATTATGTGATATATATCATCATTAATGAGAAGTTCATGATTAGTCTTATAATATTAAGTTAGATAGATCATAAATTGAGAGAGATCTATTTAAGGTATAGTGATGAATTCTTTAGTAGAAGGAGTGTTCTGATGTTTAATGACTTCTTCCAGCTACTTCCTATAGATGATACTTTGTTATATACTGTTCTACAACAGCTATATATTAACAGTGCAGTGAAGGCATATCATTTACTATCTACAACTATTATCCTTCAATAGATAATATGATAGCAGGGAGTTAATAATCTTACTGTTCAGTTCTGAAAAGCTCTTAGAAACCTGCATATAGCCTCTATCATTAAGGAGGATTAATATTTACTTCTAATATACATAAAGTATAATATCTCACTAAATGAAGCTGATACCTTCAATGACACAATCTGAATATATTTAAAGAAGAATAATGTTCATTCTTATAATATGTCTAAACTACATGCCTGTAATAAGCCCATGAAAATATTATCAGCCAATCACCTAGAACATACATCAGTAAAGACTATAATAATAGATGAAGCTCAGAATCTAGTAAACATCATACATATAAATATTAGATGCTGTGTAATATTAACTTGCAACCTGTGAATGAAGTAAGGTCTAGTTAATGGTTCTATTAGTACAGTATATAATATAATGTGGGAGGCTGATGTAGATCCCATTGACACACTCTCATACATATTAATAATGAAGTTTGATGGTTATAAAGATTTAGACTTCATCTCTAACTCTGTTAATAATCATCCAGTTATTCTTATATTTACTTATTAGGTAGAGTTCATTCTAGATAATAATTAGTATTTCTAAGAGTAGTTCTTAATCATTCTTATATATATAATCACTGTTCATAAGAGTCAGGGCATGACACTTAACCAAGCAGTTCTTAACATTCATAATATAGACTTTATTCTGAATCTAGCATACATTACCTGTTCTTACATCAAAATACTCAGCAGGTTGATGTTTGATTAGAAATTTAACTATAGTTAATTTCATATTACTCAGATGTCTCTAATGCTCTATTACCATGAGGATGCTTATTATCATACACATGAATAAAATATTATGAACTGGCTTAATAGTTAGCTATATACTATAAAGTCATGGAAGCCTCCAGGGATATAGGCTTTGATTGAAAGATTGAAGGTGGATAGGGCAGTAAGTTTAGTGAGGCAGTGAGGTTAAGCACTACATTATATAAGTAATATTATATGTATTCTAACACATGAGTTATCAATCTACCATTCTGACCCCTCTCCTATTATGTATATCATTAAAATAATATCATGATGTTTAACAGTGATTTCAATGAACCAGAAGCATTTATATATATTTATTAATATATATACCTTGCCATTTACATCCTTAACAGCACTGAAATATTACATATAGCAGTTTATAAGGCCTTATTCTATTATCTCACTATATTATTTGAGGGGGATCTGTGTGGATAACTATATGAAGCCACACTGATACTTAATGTTTCCTTCTTATGTAATTTATATTAATTATTAGCATTCTTTTCTTATTCTATTTCATTTTATATATTAAATCCCTGATGAGCCTTCAGGCCATGAACTTAGAGAAATCCAGGCCATTCCTATTACTTGAGGTACTAGTAGTCATATAATTTATATCATGTGAGTAAATATCTACTTAGTCAGCTCATCTCTCTTAATATTACCTCTCATCTCCTAATCTTTGCAACATAATCATCTCACTTGCAACCCTCAAACCAATCACTTACCCTGTCAAACCACACAGTAAGTTCAAATCTTCTTACTATAATAATGATTTATTTATCAAATAATCATTCTATGTGCTTCTGCATGCAATAGATGTTAATATATACTGATTTTGCATTATTTCCCTGAGTTCTTGCTGTATTATGTTGTTTTGAATCTGACATGCCTGACTCTATAATATTATCTATACTACCTTTAGGTGACTTTCACTAATATATATCTATATAGGGATCACCTTGAATAGCAGCAGCACATTTATAAAGGTATTTCTGGAGGATATAGCCTATTTTGATATACTAGTTTAAAGCAACCTCCTGCATGTTGCCTATGTGTTTGGAGCCTATTTATACACATTAGCTAATATGATAAATCCCAGGAGACTTCCTGGATATTGCTATGAAGTAACTGGAAAACAACATCTATAATTTGAATGTAAGGATGATGGATAACAATATGATGAATTTTAATCCTATAGGTAAGATAGATGTTATTTAGAGGCTCTTTAAACATACTCAACTAGAATTAATGTGTTCTAGCTTTAAATGTGATTTCTACCTTATAACCTCTTACAGACATCATAAAGTTAGTATTTAGAGCTAACATCATCAATCTCTTCTATTTCACCAATGAAGATAAAATGCTTTCCTAGGTTCAGAGTAAATTAGTCTGTCTGTACTTTTTTGAGTTTTATAAGTAATATCTTGGAAAGGAGCACTGGAAAGAACTAAAGATGCAGGTGAAAGGCTCTGTGTTCAAAACTATTAAAAGTTAGCTTATAAAGTGAGAATGTAGTGAAGAGCTTTAATACTTCAAAAAAACCTCAGATTTCAAGTTATATAATATTATTAACTTTTATTATCATTTTATATGTAAGACCACACATTGGAATGTACACTCCAGGGATGGGGTTTTTTACTAGTGAAGTGATATTAAATAGGATAAGGCCTAGTAAAGAATTTTTATTTTACTGAAGTATTTAATAAAAGAGCACATACTTAGTTATCTAACTGAGAGAAGAAATAAAGAGCTTACCAGTTTGAAGTTCTATTCTGAACTTAGATGTAATACTACTATTTAACCTGCTAATAATATGAAAGAAGTCTTAGGAGCCTCTGAGGATATTATCTTTTCCTCTTTTTTGAATGACCATGTCAGCCATTTAGGACTACCAAGCTTCACAGTTATTAATGAGATAATAATCAATATTATTTCTTTATTACAAGTTGTGCCCTCTTCACCATTAGCAGTGCTCTTGAGGGACTGATGAGATAAGATTCTAATACTGATAGAATACTTAAGATTAATCAAGATTTCAGATACTATCAATCTGATAGAGCCCTTTTGGAGATGAGTCAATCTATAGAGAGCTATTCATAATACAATAAGAATCAGTGATGAAACAGAAGATAGTAATGAGAGTAAGAGTAAGAGTAATGAAGAAAGTAATAAAGAGGATAATAGCTTCATCATTAATGAGAGGGCTGCAGGGATGATAGAGCAGGAAATCATAGCTGATGAATTCTATCTGAGTGTCTTAATTTTCTCTAATAATAACTATCTGGAATTAGAGTTATTTGAATGGATAGAGATCTTAGAAGCAAACTATAATAATGAAATAATTAAACTAACTAAAAATGTAATTTAGTAATTCTATAAGATATAGGGCTTTCTGAACAACATGAACCTACAGCCCTAAGATACTGAGGTTATCCTAATGAACCTCTGTATTATGAATGCCTCTATCCTCTGTGTGCCAGAGATGTGAAGGAATGTAGAGTTGAAATTCTAGTAGCCCATAGCAGTTAATATCATTAGATAGTTTTGAATGGATGGTCAAGTTAGTAGTTGTATCATAGTGGATCTTATAGAATTGAATAAAACTTGAGTAATGATTAAGTACATTCTTTCAGTAAGTAGAACATCCCTGAAGGCTCACTGGTGATTTTATGGTTTATATAGTTACTAATTTGATCTAGTAGTTGTATAATAACTGTAAGACTCTGGAGTAGAGATTGATATTGCTTCAAGCTTGTTGTACCCTCAGTGCTTATTGAATAGTAGGCTAGTAAGATAGAGTTAGTTACTAATAAATTATATGTTTATATCTGTTATAGTGACAGCAAGAAGAGTCTTGCATTGAGGTGAAACATCATAATAAAGAAGCTCACTAGGAACAACCTAATTTTCAACACTCTGAGCTAGTTATAGCTAATTATTCTCACCTCATACTAAACACTGAGCTAGAGGAATGACTAGGCTATAATCCAACATTTCTAATGGTGATCTTCTGGGAGCCTCTCTGAGGATCACCTGGATAGCTTGAGTAGAGTATTTGATATTATTATTTTTAATAAGGTGCACATGGTGTGGAATGCTGACTTAAACACCTTCAAGATGTATTTATTACTAAATGTATGTGAAGGGCTATGCCCTTATACCCTATATCCATAGCTTGCCCAAACTTCGCCCGATCTCCGACCAGGCCTTTGCATGAACGTTTATCCGCTCCGACCTCGCATAAATCTCTTCTCTTATATTGCATGATCTCATGATCCCTTTTCCTTTTTCCTTTCTTTCTCTAGCAATTACAATCTTGATTCTAGTGTATAGCTCACATGATCCACTTATCGGAGCGCGCCCATTACAATGTAGGTTTTAACCTACTACTTACTATAACTTCTTACCTTAACTTCCTACTTGATATTAAGAATCTGGTGTAGTTCATCATGCTTATTAACTTCAATATCTAATAAAATAATGAGGTATTATCATCTAAGAGTCTACCTTCTTTCTTTAATTCATATAAGGTCAATCTTTCTCATGTCAGTTCTATATACTGAATCATAAGTTGTATCCTCCAAGAAAACCTTTGATGTCTCAATAATAATGATCTCTGTCTTGATGTGAATATCTTCAAGTTTTTTGAAATATATTATATTAAATAGACATTGATGAGTTACCTGTCTAAGGAGGATAGCCTCAAAATTGAAGATGATATCTTTATTACTCTCTATTAGATTGTAGAGTACTACTTCACCCCTGATGAGCTAGCTAAGTATAGATTGATGATAATGTACCTTTACTACCACCTTGTCTTTAAACTGCCTGATGAATGTATATTCATGAATATAAATAAATATAGAAGACTGATACTCTTTACTTCCTAGATTAGTTTCTTTCATATATATAGGGAAGTTCTATTACCTTATATCCCCCTCACACTGCTCTGTGCTTCCCAGATGGTCCTTTTCTTATACTAACTGAATATATACTATAAGGCTGAGTAGAGGGCCTATAGAGGCTTTCTAAATGATATCTAGTTCTACCTCTCTTTTCTTCCTAATGTGGATATCACTACATCTTAAAACTATAAAAAGGCTCTATACCTCATGATGTGAGAGTCACCATGGCTCCACATATTACTAATCAGATTGAGCTATGAAGTCTTCAAGCTAAATGAGAAGTTCATTGTGTGGTATGATAAACTAAAAGAATAAGTGCTGATAGCAGATATATAGTATACTCTTACTGATATTCTATACATAGTATTCTATGCATCCCTGAAGCCTGATGAGCATATAGTTATAGTGTTAAACTTCAATAATAACAAGCTGAATCTAATGGTCTTCATTGATTCCTATTATATTAGTTCAATTAGTTTTAATTTACAGTATAAGTGTCAAAACACACACTATTTTAATATAGTAGGCAGCCAGCCTATAATCAACCAGATCATAGGCTATATTCTGTGAATTAGCTAAAAGTAGATCATGAAAGTTTATGAGTATATAGTACTAAATTCTTTCTCTACCCACAAGATAGAAAAGTTGAACTCAAAATATATAGCTAACTTAATAATTAAATTGAATTTAACACTCTTTCACCTGCAGAATGGTATGGATGTGGATGATGAGAAGGCTATTTTAAATAACTAGGTTTATTTGCTGAGTAGGAAGATTACCATGCTAGGTGAAGATGAGGAGGAACTTAAGGATACTATACTAATAAAAGCTGAAAAGCTTTTAGAGGAGCTCATAAAACTTCTTCATGGGGTAGATAATGAGATAGATATGGAAGAGATACCTAGCTTAGTTAGAGATGAAGTGGAGAATAAGTAGTAAGTTTAGAAATATTCTTAGAGGCTCAGTAGATATAATAATGAGATAGTTTCTTTCTCTATATTTTTAAAATATATTGTCTTTGATCTTTCTATATGTATTGATATGGGAGGATTTTACCATTTATTTTCTTAACTTATTAATGAAGCTTGTTAAAAGTAGATACCCTATATTAAATTTCAATGAATAAAGATGTACTTTATTAGAATATTTTTGCTCTGTTCTACCCTATATATAATTATCTATAAAGAAGGTTGGTTGCTTCATCTTGCTCCAGCTACATATACTATACTATGAAGCTCCTGCTATAAATGTGCTGGTAGGCCAAGGGAGTGGGAGGGGTCTAGGGGAGGAGAGAGCCTGGAGGGCTCCTCCTCACCCCCCAGTTAGGGGGTGCTAGGGGCAGAATGCCCCTAGTATGTCATAAGGTGCTGGAGATGATGAGTCTGAAGATGATATAATTTTAGATAATTCAAGAAGAAGGTAGTAATAAAATAATAAAGATTAGAAGTCTTTACTAAAGTAGACTTTAATCAGGTTAAATAGTAGTTCCTCATCAAGATAATCTATAATAACTAGATATTCAGTGACTTCCACACTCCCTAATGATGCATTAACCCTCCAATATCTCCTCAGTAATGCATTAGCACCCTGACATCTATATGGTGATGCATTAACCTCTCAAAGTTTACTCAGTTTAAGCCAGCCTGTGCATGAAAGAGGATCTCAAGCATTTAGTGACCTGGATTTCTTAGGAAAAGAATTGCAAAGAGAAGCAGCTGAGAGATGTGAAGTAGAGGCTGTAAAAAAACAAGGCAGCTAGTAGCTACAGGACATACAAAAGAAGAGGGTATTAAGTATTGTACTGGACAAGAAAAGCAGTAATTAATATTATTATCCATAAATAATAATATATATTAATATAGAAAGGGAGGTTAGTTAAGATGATCTACTTCATTATATATATATAGATACTAGATTATAAAATGTAGTTTTCAGTTTTCAGTTTACAGTTATTTACTTTTCTAATACATAAGAGTAATGCATTAAAAAAATGCACAGCATGTATTTAGATCATAAATGTTATATAACTATTCAGACTAATCTAATTGGGAAATTTACCTAAAGATTCTGATTCTTCAAGTAATTCAGAGATTACTTGAGTTGAAGAAATACACAGTGTGAGTTAAGCCAAGTCATAATGATAGGTGCTCAGAGCAAATCAAGGTGAATAATTTCAAATCTGAGTCAAGTCTTTAACTCAGAATTACTTGGCCTTATCTGCACTCTAAAATGAGATAGGTAAGATCCATCTGACACAAATTATCTTATTAAGGAGAAGATTCAATGCATGCCTGTATAGTAGAGAGTACTTGGCCAATGACAGTGAGACTATATTTAATTGACTGATGAAAAAGCTTATAATAAGAATGAGATAGTAGATAGGCCTTTTAAAGAGTAGATAGTTGATCAGCTCTTACTGATAGTAACTATAATTAACTCTAGTATTTAAGTGAATAAGTATGGAAGGATTTCTAACTGAAATGAAAACACATGTTATATTAAGATACTTATTGATGTCCTCTGACTATGTTTTAGAAAGCTGCATGATATCCATGACATATATAAAGTAAAGATATATGTAAAGCTTAATTCATCTAATAATAATCTAGATCATCATATATATAAGTGTTATTTCTACCTCATGGAGGCTATATAGCACAGTGATCACCTTATTCTAATACAGCTGAGTAATGTGCATGTGAATTCCACTACCAAGAGATTCTATATCAATAATTATATTGATTGGGATCAATATAACACTTTGTATAGTGAAATATGATTAGAAGATGGGCTTTAGTTGGCAAATAAATGAGTATTCCAGTTAAAAGTTAGTATTAGAGAGCAAGAGTCAGTGGTTCAGAATCCAACTAAGGATAAAGAGAATAGTATAGGTGAGAATGAAGAGAGTAATACAGATAAGAATAATAGAGATAAAGAGAGGATTCTAAATAACTTAAGTAATTATTCTATAATTTTAGATGATTAATAGTAATAAGTGATTAAGAGGAGCAATGAAGCAGAAGATAGATAGATTGATAAAGAAATTAAATATACTAATTTTAAAGAAGCTAGAACTACATCATATTACACTCACATTTTCTCTTATTATGCTGTGATGTGATGAGCACATTTCTTAGCTTAAGCTAGTAAGTTAGGCTAGGCTGACTTAAGCTAAGAAATGTGCTCATTACATTACAGCCATATTATACTATGATGATTTTACTGGTCTTTGTGGTAGATTAATAAAAAAAAAAGGATTAATAGAATTATATTGATTCAAACTGACATTTAATATTAGATGATATGATTTTAACTCTCACTAGACTACTTAATCACTGAGGTGAATGATACTTTTAGTGTGATCTAAAACATATACATACATACTTTAGTACATCTCTTGTTTATGACATCATTTAAGACAGATGGGATCCTATTGTTAGACTAAAACACATTAAAACTTAATGATACTATATGATTGTATTGTTAAAGATAGCATAATTTCTCATGCAAAGTTAAATGGTGCTGGATATATTAATTACAGTGATAAGATTATACTGCCATGTTGTGATGTATACCCTTAAAGATATATATATATAACCTGACTGTCTTACCCCCTATATCAAATCAATGACATCTTAACACTCTGATACTAAATTCACCAATAGTACTGCTATACAGAGGAGTTTGTATGCTAGTATAGAATTAAATATAAAGTATTATTACTCACTGTATGGTTTGAACTCTAAATGCTATTAGCTTATTATAATGTACTTAGTTTCAAAAAAGTTATCATTTATCTCCTTAATCATTATAGTAGGGAGATGAATGATAATGTCAGTTATTATTTTATATTATATTTTATATCTCATTCAGGGCAGCCTGGCTTAAGCTGAGGGATGTGCTTCCCATGTTATATAATATTATGAGTGAAAATAATGCACTTGGAGGTGGAGAAAAGAGTTGTAGGCAGGCAGAAGGGTCTATATATAAATAAATAATTATTATGTGTTTGTGATAATATAATTTATTTATCTATTACTACATTCAATTTTCATGTTCCTATTATTTTTTTTTTCATACTATACATATAAATTGTATGTCTCTTTAATCTCTCATCTACAATATGTGAGTTTTTTGAACATGTCACAGGCTATACTATGTGAATGGACAGTACTCAAGGTTAAGGCATTCTTAAAGGTTGATAGTGTAGTATATCATGATATATACATGTCATTAGAGAGGGAAATAATAAAGTATGGGCTTCTTAATTTAAATTTATGAAGAGAGCAAAGCAAGAGGAAACTATCTCTAATATTTAAGTATGTATTTGAGAGTTATCTTAGGATATTCTAAAATATTCCATCTCTAGTTAGGGAAAATTGCCTGGATGCTATGGTGCAGCAATGCAAGAACAACTAGAAATAATATAAATTATAAAAAAATAAGAGATTACTTAACAGTATAGTGACTTCTAATCAAAATAATTATTACATGTCACTGAATAGCTAACCAGAGGATCAGAATAGCATTACCAACCTGAATATTTAGAGGTAAGAGTAATAGAAGAGGATTTTAATAAAATAATATACTTAGTAGATTATTATACATACATCAGCAATTTATTTCTTAGCTAAGAGCTAGCTAGGGGTAGCTTAGCAGCTTTAGTAAGATTTAGTAGCTTAGCTTATCTCTCTGATCTATGCATCAGCTCCATAGTCTGTGCATAGACTGGCTGCTGAGACCATGAATTTTCATGCATGTTTAGTTTGGTTTGGTTTGGTTTCAGTCCCATATGTGGAATAAAATATGACCCCAAGAATTTAGAACATATTTAATGACTTAATTATAAATTATATGTAGGTAAATGGACTAAATGAGTAGGTTTAAAGCATGAAAAATGACCTCTTTTAAGAAATAAAGCATGTAAAATGACTAAGGGAAGTGTGATAGAAACAGGACCAGGTATGACCAGAATTTCAGTACTAGTTTGATTCTAGAATGATTATGTAATAAGGTAACAATATTTAGTAACACTTACAAGCAAAGAAGGCTCAAATCATTAACATTGACTTGTAAGTATATCCTCCTCCTTAATTATGGTCTTCTTGTGAGAACTATCTGTAATCTCCCTCTCCCTATCATGCTTCATAATCATTATCTTCTTGATTATATCCCCATGTAATTGACTTCAACAGTAGTAACATATATTACAGCTTGAATTGAATTTCCATTCCATTCCCACACCAGCTAGGGGTATTGCCAGAACATCTCAAGCCATTTTTGTAACTATGGGATAGATATGTGCAATCACAGCCCACACCTCAAGGATTCTCTTATCCTTAATGATGGTCATACCATTATGAAGGTAGCAATCAAACTTAGTTGTGCAAGATACTAGTCTAGTCTTCTTTCAACTAGCAATTAATGTATTAAGGTTCTGTGCATATCTAGGGATTAGTATAACTATACCTATTTGCCTGATTCAGCATTACCAAAAAGCATTATCTACCTGGAAATTATCATCTGCTATATCCACATCATCAAGGGGTTTGACATCCAGAGGTTCATACTGGTAATAGTACTTATTATAGAATGACTTGATAATATCAATATATACTTGATGCTCTTTCTTTATTCAGTCTTCATCAGAGTATGCATTTAATCAGAGAGATAAATTCAGTACAGCTACAATAGCATAGAAATCTGTAAATTGCTGATCTGTCTTGCTGTAATAAATAGAGAGCTTTGCCTTTACTGCCTTAATAACTCTATATATAGCTTGATCCCATCCAGTAGCATTATAACTCTTTGCCAACCAAGTATTAAGGTGGTTAAATAGATAATTATACACCTACCATGCCTGGGCCAATATAGGTGTCCATGTCCATGAAACCACCTTGATTATTATATAGAAAAGATAGAGTAAATCAATGACATATTGTAACTGGGTCCATTCTGATCCTGAAAGCTTTAAGGATTGAATCTTTTCCCTTCCAGAGTCATCTACCCAGTAATTAATTGAATCCTGAAGCTGAAGTACTCAAACTGTCATTTCATATGTTAAACTTCATTGGATCTTAACATCCTGTATCATCTTAAGGGGTATAGTCAAGATAGGGGTTATTATATGTTAGGTCTCAAAGAATCATTGCTCCTGTTTTAGTGAGGTACTAATTGTAATGGTAATATGGTGAATTTAATATACATTATGATTAGTATTTATTCTCTTCAAATAGAGTAGAAGTATGATTAAATATTATTATCTTATGAAGTGTCAAGAAGAATGTAACATTCTCATTCATATGGATATTCCTCTCATTAAATGAGCTGACTATCATATCATGTTCTACCTCAATGTGAAGTTCACTGACCAGTGCCTACACTACCAGTTGAATAACATGAGCAATGCATGGGATATGGCCCTGATCTCCATCCCATTGATATCCAATCAATCTCTCCTCTAAGCTTTATATCATTATTGAATTGTTTTTTGCATTATCAGTAGTAATAGCAAGTAGATTTGATGAAATATCCCAGTGGTCATTTTGAATGATATTATGCAGAATTTCTGCCAGGTAGTCCCCAGTATGACTTTAGATTAAGGCCTCAAAATCAATTAGTTGCTCCTTGTACTTTCATTGATCATTAATGAAGTAGCAGATAACCCCTAGAAATGCCAGATTATTTATACTTGTCCATGCATCTACAGCTAGGGATATTTTTCTCTGCTGCTTCAGCTTCAGGCCTAGATCTTCCATGTTCTTAGTATAGTGTTGATTGAGGTTGTCTTGCAGACTTATATGATAGGGGATTTCCATTGGAGGTTTTAGTATCTACAGTAGGACTCAGAATTCAGTGTTTTCAATTGATTGGAGTAGAAGGTTCAGGGAGATACAGACATGGAGTATTTATTCATGAAAGGCCTCAGGTGTGCAGGATGGAAGGTCTGTAGTAATAGACTCTAATTGTAGTTGTTTCTTCATTATTTTCTAAAGAAATCATCTCATTAGTGTTACTCAAAAGTGTTACCTAGGGGAGGGATAATATAGATCTCATCAGTCCTTCTAGGACATTACCATTCCTTGATTTTTGATTCTGGCTGCATCCAACTGACTTGAGGTGTCAGGTAATCCCACCAGGATTATGTCTATTCCATAATAGATGAGTCTGGATGGCATCACAACACTTACAATAAAGAAATGGCTGTTCAGTTTCTTTCTCAGCTACCTATTGAAAGGAATCCCATTGATCTGAGTGTTGTTGATGGGAAGGTTTTCAGAGCTTTTACTTTATTAGGTTGAATATATAGTAATTTGTGGTGGACCATCAGGACTGAAATAGTAGGGTATGTGCATCTTCATAGATAATATATCTCTTCCTCTTAATAGTAATCTCAGGAAGTTCAGTAGATTCAGCCATTTGAGATAATAGGGGAGGGAGTGGTATGATAATAAGATAAGTATGATAATTTAGAGTTATTCTACTATGTGACTGGGAGAAGAAAACCCTAACCATGCTAGTGCATGTAAGGAGGCTGCCTATCTCAAATTCCTTCAATGAGGAAAATAGAAATAATTAATCCCAGATATTAATATAGGAATGATATTAATCTCATTAAATATAGCAGAAATATCATTATATTGTTACTAAAAAGCATTACCTTTAAAGCTTAGAGATTTATTTGATATAATAAAAGAATAAGATGCTGTTGATATATATATATATGAGATCTCATCAAAAGCATTGAGAAATATATATATATTTCAATGAGTACTGCTGGTTTTCTACTGTAGTAATTCTAATTAGAAAATAGGGGTAATAAAATTTAATTCAACTAATCATATTGTCTTATCCTCCCCCCTATCTCCACTCTACTATACTAAAAGAGAAAAATTTAAAAAAACTCCTCCTTCTCCTCCTCATCCTCCTCCTTCTTCTCATTCTTCTCCTCCCCCTCTTCCTCCACCTCTCCATCCTTAATAATTTACTCCTCCTCCTCCTCCTCATCCTCCTCCTCCTCCTCATTAGAGGTGAGGATAACCTCAAACTTATCCTCTAGCACCTCCTCTAGTAGAGATAGCTCCTCATAATAGGCCAGATCAATCTGAGCATTAAAATCAGCTATCTTCTGATCAGCTGTGTCAGCATCAACCTCAGTAGCAAGAAGATTGACCTGGCCAGAGAGTAATGCAGCCTCTTTGATGTCCTGAATCATTATACACATGTGAGAGGTGAAGAGGTCCTTAATCCTCTTCTCATTATAAACCTACTAATTCATTCAATTAGATTAGAAGAGTATTATCAAAGAGTGTAACTAGAACTCTTACCTGCTTGGGCTTTTTAGCCTCACACTTCAGGATTTTCTTGACCTACTTCTGGTGGCATTTCTTCTCAGTAGCCTTCTTCATGGCCTCCTCCTACTCCACCTTCACCTCATATCATTCTTAAGAGCACTCCTAGTCTTAATACTTCTACATTAGCTGCTCCATTACCTCCTTTTTTAATTCCTTGCACCCAGCCTCATCAGCCTCATTCCTAGCACAGATTAGCTAAATTCATATACAAATGTTACCATAGATTATTATCATTTGTTTCCCTCACACAGCTTCTTCAGTGTGACATGGTGCACCTTATGGTTGGCCTCACCCCATTTGAATGCTTCCTTCTCAGGCCCCTCAAGCTGATGGTGACACTCACAGGCCTTAGTCATATAGATCTTGGAGGCAGGCAAAGACATAGCTGGTAGTGGTAGTGGGAGAAAGCAACAATTATGATAGTGAGATAGAGATATTGAAAGAGGAGAGATGGGATAGTGGTAAGAAAAAAAGGAAAGAAAGAGAAGAAGAGGAGGAAAAACAAAAAGGTAGGGGGAATTTCTCTAATCTAAAAGCAGGTTGTTTACATTTGATGTGTCTATATTTAATATTCTTTGTATGGTATTGTCAGACAATTTATATTAGAAATAGACCTAGATGATGGTTACAGATTGCTAGGATAGCTGATTAGAGTTGGAATTTTAATAACATTTCTTTTTTTTTCTCTTCTCTTTCCCTCTCTCTTCTTCTTTTCTCTATTTATCTTATTCCTCCTTTCTCACCATCTCAATCAGCTGTGTCTCTATCTCCCCTGCCCTTTATCCAAACATATTGATACCCCCTCCCCTGATTTGAAAATGCCAAAGTACACCCCCCTCCCCTGTTAAGTGGTGATGAAAAATAGTGCACCTAGTCACAAAGCAGCCTATGAGGCATGTGTTGCTGAGTGAGAGGCCAAGTGGGATTAATACCATGCTGAGCTCCCTAATGCCTCAAGAAACTACTGGGTTAAATATAATTCTAAGTCCTATTACTACTGTAATAAGAATAGTAAGTCATGGTCACACTTTTCAGTAATGCTTAGTAGCTCATTCAGGTTAATAGAGTGGATTCAGGAGGTCTGATTCTATCAGAAATCTGAGGAGCTCATTTTTGCCAAGGCCATAATGACACATCTAATCTGTGAGATTAATGATAGGAAGCATTACTTCTAGTACTCTGCTCTCAATGTCATCTAGTTGGCAGTGGAAACAGCCCTCATCACTCTTTTCAAGTGTAAGTTAACTACTCTACTAAGTCTACTAAATATGTATACTGATTATATTATGAATATAGGTAGAGTTAAAATGATGGTGCATGAGAAGCAGTCAACTCTCAGGGTTGAGGATATATGATTGGTGAGGAAGGTAGTGGATGCAATTAGGTTAGAGTACTTTGAGTAGATTGCCCCTAAGGTTTAAGAGGGTTTTTTAATGTTTTTGTGTGTTTTTAGTTTTTTAGTTTTTTTAGTTTAGGGTTGGGGCTGGGGCCTTCAGGCAATGAAAAGTAATAATATTTGGTAATGCTTGCTGGTGCAAATCTCCCAATTTGAAATTATTATATGGTGTGTGGCAGGGCTGCTACTGACTTGGCACCATTAGTAACACACATGATTATGATTAGGTAATATTATGGTATTTCTAGTCCTGTTTAATCCTATATATAGATAATGGAACCAAATGGGACCAGAACTGAAAAGATAGATATATAATATGATTTATGAGTAAAATATTTCTTTATAACATGATTCTGAACTAATTTATCTATACTATAATATGATATAGTATCTATATTAAAGTGATTTTACATAAAAAGGGACTAATATATTAAGTAAAATGATAAGGGTATACTTTAATCCTGGTCCTAACATGGTCCTAGTGGCCAGTCTATCTGTGCAAGCTAGAGGCTAGGTATTTCTGCAAACTTCACACATCTTCAGAACACTATGAATTATACCTAGTATATATCAGTTATTATTTCTAAATCTTGTAACATATCTATATATTTTATAATTCATAATATAGCATGCTATTCAAAATTAACTATCTTTATTAAATACATCCTCTAATTGATATAATTTCCTTAATTAATATACTATCCTCTATTAACATACTATCCTCTATTAACACATCATCTTCAGTTTACACATCATACTTGATTAACACACTATCCTGAATTGACACACCATTCTGGATTAGCACACTTTCCTCAATTAGCACAACATCCTTGATTGACACTCTCTCCTCAATTAACATACTATTCTTAGCTTAAGCTAAGGATAGTTAATACTACATTACCACACTCTTCTCAGCTTAAGCTGAGGATAGTAAACCTATAATCATATTAATATAATTAATATTTATAATCTGTAAATATAATAATTACTACTACTTAATATCCTTAAGATCTTCAATTAAATTAATAAAAGTACTTTCAATAAACTGTGCCTCTTCCTTCTCAACTATTACCTCCCTTCCTACTATCTTCATTACTTTCTTTTATAAGATCTCTGCAACTTTTATCTTCTGCAGCTTCCCCTATTTACACCATATATTATACATTTATTTATATACTCTTACACTGCATGTTAGTATCAATTAATATTGTATCCAGCAAATAACATCTTATACTCACTCTGAAAAGCCTCCACCTTAGATACCTTATATATTTCTATCCCTTCATACTCTATTATTGCATAGTATATCCTACCTGTCATCACTACCACTACTTCAGCTGAAATTGAATTAAATCACTTTACTATCAGAGTGTTAACATCTAGTCTAAATGCTCTCCAGCTAAAGAAACACTTAACTATACCTTATATAATAATATTAGATAGAAAATGACCCTTTACATTCTATACATCATCAAGTTAGTTCAAGTATTTATGATCTCTAGCTCTACTAGTATCATACATATCTTCTCTTTCCCAGATACTACTGTAAAGTTATCATCCCTTAATAACTATATAATCTGTCCTCTTAGATTACTTAGTTCAGTAAAGTAGTATACATCTATCACCTCCTGAAATTTAGTATTGAAATGGCCCCATCAGGTACCTGCATCATTAACAATCTGTTACATATTAAATAGCCTTTTATTTATACTAGGAAACTCCAATTTGAGGTATTATATACATACCTTCCTTGCCTCTTCTGATGATAGGATCTTAGGTATACTATTCTTATTATCAAGCTCTAACTCAAACTCACTTTTATTCTGATTATCATGATTCCTAGTGAATAGCTAAGTACTCATAATGAGGTGATTCATATGGTTCTTACCAACTATTAATGGCCATAGTATTAGGCACACATCAATCTTATATTCCCAGTTAACCCCAGTAAATAGCTACATAGCCAAGAGGTCCTTTACCATATTTAAAATCCTTCTATTTATTACTAAATAATCTACCT
The DNA here is from genome assembly GCA_032988205.1 of Onygenales sp. PD_40. NCBI lineage: Eukaryota > Fungi > Ascomycota > Eurotiomycetes > Onygenales > Onygenales sp. PD_40. The sequence continues at coordinate 457,762 of JANTQD010000003.1, forward strand.
TACTCCATCTTGTAATCTCTATCCACCTTAAGTCCTGAATAATATTATTACCTGCAAGTTCATAGTATGACCTTGAAGCTAGATCAAAATCTGATCTATCCTCACTTTCTAAACCATTAATTCCATTCTTAGAGGTATCTGGGGTTAGAGTACTATTAGTCCTGTGCCTCTTCCAATCTCTCCCTACATTTAGGTTAAAATTGTCATCAGAAAGATCCTACTCAGCAGTTTCTAGTAGTTAATATTCATTGCATAGTCAAGAAAGGCAGAAAAATGAATCATACTTACTGTATTATTATAATGAGTCTGTCATTCTAACTCATAAAACCCCTCTACATCAACCTCAGTATTATGACTCTTATAACTCTGGAAGCTCTATACCAAACAATTTTATTAATGATTAATGAACTCAGACATCTGCAGGTGAAAAGCTACTGTCACTCATCATTAATTGTGATGCTTATGGATATCTTACTGATTATTCCTAAACACCTAAATATCAATAGGAATTAATATAATATTAAAAGGACATATTAAAATAATCAACCTGAACCTCTAACAGACCTAGATTAATAATATTACTTTGAGAATTAATTTGTTAACTGGGCTGAGAGGGAGAAGATACTAGCATCATCTGAACAGGCTGTGAATCATATTTCTGATTAATTTGTTTGTCAGACTGCTGAGATTCATTTCACTGACTTGAACTTATACTAGAAGGTCCTGATGATGATAATACTAACTAACTTCTTGTAATGTTTTAATTACAATTAGTCTCTCTATAAGAAGGTGAAGATACTGCTGTTTTCTAATCAGTCTAGAAATCATTCTCCTAGGCATCAGCTGTGTTCACTCTAGGGTGTTTTCAGTGTTATGAAGTCATTTTACTCTTATTTGAGACTTATTATCTTATATTTAGTATGTTGTGGCAGATAGTCCTTAACTTAAGTTAGAGCTAATATGGTGATGCCTGGGCAAATAATACTTAACTTAAGCTCAGCTCTAGCTTAAGCTGAGGACTGTATAGAATATGAGGATGTAGTTGAGACTCATATAAGTCTGAATAATATGATTATAAAATAAGAATTTATTATAGTAAGTGTCTATTATATTTTAGTTAGTAAATTTCAAGTATAGAGTCCTCAGCTTAAGCCAGGACTGGACTTAAGCTGAGTATTGTATATAGAGCTAAGTAAGAAGTTTATACTCACTAGCACCTAAGGTTCTTATATGATATTGATGTTTGTTTGGGTGCAACAGTAAGCATGAAAGAAGAATTTAGATGTAAGAAATACTAGTAAACTTTACCTGCAGAGTAAAGTTTATATCTAAGTAAGTAAAAAGATAAATAAAGAATTATATATAACATCTCATTCATCAATTAGCAGTGAATAGAAGTACTCCTTTTTACTAGTAAGTTCAAGTTAGTCTTTTTTGACTGATGACTATTAATAATAAATTGCAGTATATATATCTAAAAACTCAGCTTCAAGATGATTTATTCTACCTTATTAATAATATAGAACTTATATCATTCTCAGTCATGAGCATTCATTTTTTTCATTACTATTTGAAAAGAATGTTCACTGCATATCTGCACTGGATCAAACTGATTGAAGCCCAGATATCATATTTTATACTGATTATGAGTTATTAAAAGCTCCCTTTTAATAAATTTGCAGAGAAGGCTTAATAGTACATAGTTCAAATTATTTCCTTTTCAAGTCTTCTTGTCATCTATCTCTAGTATTAAATTGTCAATCAGACACATTACTTCTAAATCTATTTCAAAATTGTGTATTATTATCTGCTAGGCACATTATCTTATTAGAACTCTCTCCTTCAAGTCCTCCTCTTATCTTTGAAGGTTGATAATGCTATCTCAATCCTCTGATTAACTATTCACTGATATATAATCATTACTTTCATTAATAGTCATAATGCTATCAAGTAACCTCTCATTCCTCTATAACTCATATCATCTCTGGTTGTTCTTGCACCATCAGGCCATGGCATCCAGGCAATTATCTCTAGCTGCTGATAAGATATTTTGAAATATCTGAGAGTAACTCTCATATACATATTTGAACATCAGCAGCAATTTCTCCTTACTTTACTCTCTTCATAAATTTAAACTCAGAAGCCCATATCTTGCCATCCCCCTCTCTAATGATGTGTATATATCATAATATGCTATACTATCAATCTTTAAGAATGTCTTAATCTTGAACACTATTTACTCATATAGTATGCCCTGCAATATCATGCTGTTCAATCATGTAGTGAGGATGAAATAAATACTTTACTTATATGCATCTATAAAAAATAGTGGTAATATTTGAAGGCACAATGAATGTTGAATTATATTAGTAGTAAATATATAATAATAATATATCTGCAAACTTAGCAGTCCTAGTATGTCTAGGTTGAAGGAATATTAATCTTACTATATGTAGTGTGAGGACTTGAATCATATCTTTCAGCTTAAGTCAGGCTGCCCTGTCAGTGGAGAATTAATACTACTACTATGAAATAAAATATAAAATTCATATTATACTTAACTAGATTTGAACTCTGAGCTATTATATTCTACACAGTAAAAAGTTATCTTTCTTCTCAGCATAATCAATTCAACACTAATAAGAATGATAATGTTAGTATAATCTTAAAGTATATTTTTATAGCTAGCTCATCCTGTAGCTTAAATCAGGTCATCCTGGAGGGTTAGTATTATTATTATGAAATAAAATATAGAGTTCATACTGCCCTCTATTAGGTTCAAACCCCTGTTAAGCTATTAGTATAATGCATGCAGATTCAAAAAGTCATCATTTAAATCTCCTCAACTACTTTGAAGGGGATCTGAATGGAGATGTGATATTACAGTCCTACAATGTGTTTTTATGGCTAGCTCTTATGACTTTATTCAAGTTGCCATCTGCCAGTAGGTGTTGTGCAAACTAGTTAATGTGGCATTATTGTGGTAGTAGTAAATATTAGCTACCAGTAGGGGGTATAAATTATATATATATTTTGTCACACTTATAATCAAGTGTGTCACCACACCACAACCATATAATCCTGTCACCAAAACCTGTGTATTTAGCATGCATTGGCTTTTCAATAGAACTTGTGATGTATTTCACAATGAGATCACATCATATTATTAAGATTTAATGTGTTTTGATTAAAAAATAAGCTATCTGAATAAATAATGCTAAATGATGATAGATGTATAGATACTTGTATAATCAACCTATTAGAATTATTCTCATAGATTCATTAACCTTAGTAATCAACTAATCTATGTGAACATGGAAGTCATATGATCCAATCACCTCTTAAGGTGATAGTCTGAGTTTGAATCTAAATATACAGCCACTTATTTTTTTTTACCAATTTACCTAGTAAATAAATACCAGTATACATCATAACTCAAATAATAGCACATTTCTCAGTGTAAGCTAGCAGGTAGGACTGGGGCACATTTCTTAATTTAAGTCAGTAGAATGCTTAAATAATACTTTAGCCTGCACACTAGTTGAGAGGAGCACATTTCTTAACTTAAGTCAGACTGTTCTATCTAGCTTAAGCTGAGGAATGTGTTCCTTTCCTACCTACTAGCTTAAGCTGAGAAATATACTCTCCACAACTTCTTATTATTCATCATCTGAATCTATTAAATTGCTATCTAAGTTATCATTCAATTCATTTAAAATATTATCTTTATTTAAGTCATCATCCTCCTTATCTTCCTCATTCATGCTGCTCTCTTCATCCTCCACTTCCTCTCTAATACTGACTTTTAACTGGATTAACTATTTATTTGCTATCTAAAGTCCATCTTCTAATCATATTTTACTATACAAACTATTGTATTGATCCTAGTCAATATAATTATTAATGTAGAATCATTTAGTAGGGGATCTCACATGCATATCACTAAGCTATATTAGAATAAGATGAGCACCTCACTGTATAGTCTCCACTGGATAGAAATAATACTTCCATAGGTGATCTAGATTATTATCTGATGAATTGGGCTCTGAGTCTGCATATATCTCTACTTCATACATGCCATGAACATTATGTAGCTTCCTAAAACACAGTTAGAGCACATTAATAAATGCCTCAGTATAGCATGTATTTTCATTTTGATTGGGAATCCTTTCATCCTTCTTCACTTAAATATTAGGGTCAATCACAATTAATATCAGTAAGAGCTAATTAATCATTTACCCTTAAAAAGATACATCTCTTATCTTATTTCTATTACCAGTCTTTTCATCAGTCAACTAGACATAGTCTTACTGCTACTCACTAAGTGCCTCTTACCATGTAGGTGTGCATCAAATCTTCTCCTTAATAAGATGATCTATATCAGATGAATCTTACTTATCTCATTTTCATGTAGTGACTGATTTATATACCTATATATAATAGTTAAGTATTGATTGCAATGTGAGGTATCAGTTCTTCATGCCAATAAACTAGAAACATCTATCTATAATATAAATTAGTAATGCATTCAGAAAAACCTCCTTAACATGACCTAGTCTCTTGGCTACCTCTCTCACTATTATAATGTGATATACCAGTAATTAGTGGCAGTCTACTTCTAGTAGATGCTATGATATTTTCTGCAAGTCTATAGCTATTAATGTAGTGGTAAGCTTTATCCCAAGTTAATCTTCAGCCATAAGTGTACTTAAGCTAATGATATTAGCATGAAGTAATATATTCTCTAACTCTAACATATATATATACTACTGATTGTGTTTGATCAGCTGCTATTTGTTGCCAACACATTTATTAATATTATGATAATAAGCCTTTACATGATGTTTATAGCTAGTTTCACTATACTTAGTATTAAAGCCATTCAGGGTTCTGTATTTACAAATGAACTCAACATAGTGAATAAAGATATAAAATTTCATGAAGTTAAAATAGCTAACTTTATATAAATAATATTTCTTATAAAATATATAATAATAATAAAATGCCCATTTAAGAGCATTAATTTATTTCAAAGTATTCTTCAAGTATCCCAGGATTTCATCATCATAGGAGTAGTACTATGCACAGAATAGAAAGTCAACTACATCACAGGCATATAGAAGAGCAGGTTGCAAACAATGGAGTAATAAAGAGGTGATAACTGAGATTAACTATTATGATAGGATTTTGTGCTGTAATCCAGACCACTATTTAAAGTAGCTAAAGTTGATAAAATGCTGAAGATCTGAATAGTGAGAAATATAATTAAATTAGTCATCAAACTGTTTAGTTCTACCTACTTAAGATATTAATGGGGCTTTCTAGTTCTTAATTTATTATGTAGGTTTGATAAGGTTTATCATCATTTCCTGAAGCCATTCAACTAGATATTGAACTATGCTCTTAAGTAACTAATGAAGAATATCAATCATCATCACTTTATGAATATTAATTCATGGGTGGTGCCAGGCAAAGAAGTTGATATTATAAACTATCATGTTAGAATTAATGGATAAGAGATCATCCTGCTGCTGCCAAATCTAATCCTGCATCTATCTATATATGCATGTTGGAAAGACTTTCAACAGATCTTGATGCTCTGAAGGGAGAACAAGGCAGATTAAACAGTGTCTGTTGTTTTTTATATTAGTAATTAAGACTTGCTCTTTATAGTCAGCTATAAATCTAGTTAATATTAGGAAGCAGTATCAAACATAACCATCAGCACATTCAATAAACATGCCAGTCATACTCAAGGCCTTAATAGCTATAGCATTGTTAGTACCTGCCAGTAGGATATTAGTAGTAAGACTTATATTTAAATATCTCAGCCATACAAGCATGATAAAGCCTGGTCTTTATGATATGATCAATCTTCTTAATAATAGAAAGATAGGCAATCTTCTGAAGACTAATTGTCTTTTGTGCATGATAAATCTTATGTGAAAGATTTCTAATAGTAAAGTAAACAGGTCAAGATATCTGGTCCTCATGATGCATGGAGAGCTATGTCTTATTAGATGCAAAAATTAATAAAATTAGTGTGAAAGAGGCTGAAAGTTTTTGTTATGTATCTCATCACCAGTTGGCTGTATGCATCTTAGTATATATTTATTAATTTGACTCTGAGAACTATCATATAGGTGCATACTATAGGACATTCTTAAATGGAAGATGTTCAAGTAATCAGTAAATAACATTATTCACTCTCTAATGAGAGAGAGTGGCTTTAATTATGATTCCATCAGTAGATATTATAGAAATTAGAGTGTCAATAAATTCATCACTTTATATATTGTTAGTTGTTAAGCCCCCATTAATGATGTTATAGAACTGTTGGGCAGTGCAGAAGGAGAGTCCATCAGTAATAATATAAAGATAGGGTGATATGAGGAATTAATTGATAGTCTCACTTAAAAGTTCATCATTCAGAAAGAATCATGCAATACTATATTCTACCTCACTTTTAAAGCCCCCATACTAAGCTATTGTTATTCTGATAGAGGTATTAGATATTATATTAAAACAACTAGGAACTGGGCAACCAGCTAGTTATTTTAAGAGAGATTCATATGTAATGATATAGGCATTCAAAACTGAGGTTTATATGACTTGTAGTAGTAGTAAAGAAATAAAGAAGGCTGCCTCTGCATTTATATCTTATTTCTAGTAGATAGATACTATTAGTTAGTATTATCTCTAATAGGAACTTAGATAAACCTGCCATCAGAAGGGGAGCACAGAGCTCAGCTTAAGCTAATAATATAATAATACCTACATCAGGGTTTTCTGAAGGAAGTTCCATATCCATAAGATCTAAGTTGAATATAATAGTATTAGAAGTCTCAACTAGGTCCAAGTCTACTTCATCTGCCCTGAGTGCTAATAATAGTCCATTGGATGGTAGAGCCATAAGAGTATGTTCAGTGAGAGATTGAATGGGTATGAGTAAATAAGTAATAGATGTACTGATAGTTAATACTATTTCTAATACTTTTTATTATACTTGAATTGCTGCTGTACATTTCAGTTGGTGACAACTTAGATTGCTCTGGCTGTTGATAGATCTTTAATAGTATGAATAGGCACATGTATAGGCAGAGTTCTTCATAGTTAAGAGGTTAGTACTTGATATTGATTATAGAGGCTAAACAGTATGATGAATGTATTTCTATTTCCTATTGAGAGTATGGAGTTACAAACCTGAATGTGCAAATTAAATCATCTGGGAATGAATTCTTAGCATACTAACTAGGTTGAGTATTATTAAAAAAATTATAAAAATAGAGGTAGAGGGGTTAATATGTGGACAGAACTCAGCTTAAGCTGAGTATGTGTAGCCACACTTTTAAACAATTTGGAAAGTAAAGACAAACCACTAGTAATTAGCTAAAGTGCTAAAAGGAATGACTTGTAAGACAGGTAGAGGGAAATATTATAGTAATAAAGCTTGACTTAAATCTAGTAGTGATTGCTGAGCACCTATGAAAACACTTTTAAATAATTTAAAAATCAAAGTCACTTCTTTTGTATAACAAACTGACTAGGAAAAGCACACAAAGAATCATTACTAAAAAAAAGAAGATAGATAATGTAGTAAAGAAAGCTCAGCTTAAATCTAGTAAAATTATAATAAGAGTAGGTTGAACTTGACCAGCAACTTAATTAGACTTCTAGCAAGATGAGCAGGTTGGATTGCAGCAGGTAGAACAAGTAGGTAAACTACCTATTAAACTACTTTATGCTAATTTTGTCCTTTTAGCTAGAGGAGGTTCACTGTCACTTGAGACTGATAGAGAGTGGTAGCAGCAGAAGGAGCCTAAGGAAAGACTCAGAATTAAGAGAGGAGATAAGGATAAATTTGACATTAATGAATCTATTCTGAGACTAGAATTATTAATGTCACTATTAGAGGCTGGAGTATGAATGGGGGTTTAAGGGTTTTAAACACTAATAGAACATCTTAATGGACTTGAATCAGAAGGAATAGGACACATAAGTGTCAGAGAAATTCTAGAAGGCAAGCAGATAGAAAGTGTTTTCTTAGAATAGATAATGAGATTTAATATCACTGTGACATTTAACTGTTTTAAGGCATTAATTTGAGTGATATTTAGGTTAAGATTCTTAATATTTCCCCAATACAGCCAGAACTTCTATTAGCTGAATATTTATTATATATAGTTTGCTACTCTCTATTCAATCACATACTTAAGTTCTTGAGGATCAGAAGATGAGGCATGCTCATCTCAGCTTAAGCTAAGCTCAGTAGTTAAATCTACAAAAGTAGCTAGCCCCTGTGTGATGAGCTGAGAAGTAAACTTTATTGAAGCCTTGACTTTAATATATCTATTAAATAAATTGGTAGTGGAAAGTATCCATATCTATTGTGGCTGAACCTGGTTGATGCAATGAACACAGTAAAGGGCTTAAAGGGCATTATTACTATTTATAGGTGGTTCTAGTAGAATCACATTGGAATAAGTGTAATGTAAGTTAAGGTCTATTACACTAATTCTATAATCTAAGATTAATACCTTCATTGCATGATAAGAGTTATTGAAGTTCTTAACAACCTCCACACATTCATATTCAGATATGGATGACTTGATCACATCAACTTCAACATTAAAAAACAAGGTAAATAGCTCAGTTTGATACTAGAGCATCAGGAAATGAAGAAAGATAAGTAATCCCTATTAGGACTTAATAACTATCTCATTCATAATGAATAGTAAATGAGGAAACTTAGGTGTCAAGTGGCAGAGTAGGCTTACTACTTAAGATCAATCAGATGAGAGAAAGAGAATCAACAGGTCAGTAATTACCCTTAATAAGAACTACAGGGCACCACTGCCTGCCTTCTATCATCATTTATTGATATCACCAGTAAGATTTCCTTCCTTCTTGACAGATGTTGCACAGAAAAGATGCAGAAGTGCAATAGAGAAGGCTGCATACTAGAGCTACTAATAAATTAACATGTTGAACTTACTGGTCTGAATATCTATGATATTATTTGAAGATAATAGCTTATCATCTTCAGTAGGAGTAGAACTCTTAATCTGAAGGTAGGGGGTTAGACTGCTATAAACATCATAGTATTCAGCTAACTATTTCATCTAGAAATAGCAATCAATAGTAATAATAGTATAATGTGGAATATAATCATCAATAATAACCATGTTGCTGTGAGTAGATGGATCTTCTTTAATCATAATTAATATTACTAACTCTATTATTCATTAGAGTATGATCTGATTAAGGATCTTAAGGATACTATTTAGTGCATGGGTATGGGGTAGAGTTCCATTGGAGGAGAATAGTTTGTAGAATAATATGAGGTTGAGTATGTGCATATTGTTGGTACTACAATTACTAGCTCATTAATACTCACTCAGAGGGTCTTTAATGAGCTGATAGTTTACCAAGCTCATAAGCTTTAGATTGAATGACAGTAATAAAGAATTAAGTAGGTTAATAGCCTGGTTAGACATTGAAGTGCTAGTAATGAAGAGTCACCCATGATAAGGCACCTACAAGATTGCTTGATGAATATAGATTCACATATTTTTAACTGCATGAGACTCATCTATTAATATGATGCTAAACAGGGCATTATTTAGCTATAATAACTATACAGACTCTCTTATTAGGTTAATTTCTTGATATGCCTGAATTGTATCAGTTAAGTCTTCATTTAAATTAGAGGTAGCAGTGAGGGCAGAGAGTAGCTGAGCTTGACTTAAGCTAAGCCTGTGTGACATATATTTTAATCATGTTGAGTAAGATATGATTATAAGGATCCAGCCAGAATTTGAGTTGATGAGATTGATTTTTACTATCAAATGCCTAAGATCTCTCTTTTTGATGATGAGTGAATATTTGTAAGCATTGAATATCCTACTAGAACCTACATTCAAATAGAAGACCTTGAGATTAAAATGACTGGGAAAATGTTTCTGGATCTCTTCTATTCAGATATATACTAAGTGTGAAGGGATAAATATCAGGTTTAATAGATATTTAATGGTAAAATTAAAATGATTCATAAAATAAAGTACTCTCAACACTTGAATTGTCTTGCTCAATCCCATCTGATCAGACAGGATTATAGTATATTATTATCTCAGCACCTCTATTATTATAGTGATGCTGGTGATCTGTCACAACATCAACAAAAAATTATTAATTATTAGGGCCTTTGGGTCAAACCCAAGGAAAACAGCAGACTCTTCATATACAAAGAGTTGAATACCCACTAAATTTAATAACTCTTTAATCTCCTTTAAAATCCTCTTTATATTGTCCTCTGAGTCTGAGTCATCATCCTACTGTGGGGCAGAGTTGGTGGTGTTAGCCAGATCAATCAAAATAGTTGAGTAGATATTTTAGGGCACTTATTTATCATGAAGGGCAAAAAGATTAGGCATAGTGGAAGTGAGATATGCAATAAGTTGGGTTTCCTCATCTGAAGTAAGCTATGAAAAGTTAATGATCACTGTGCTTTATTCTACAACCTATGATTTAATTACCTTAAGATTATTACTTTACTTGATGTCTGTACTTTCATTGCCATCTGATTTATAATGTATAGAGCCAATCTCTCTGTATTACTGAATTAATGGGCTCAGGTCTGATGATTCCTAATTGACATTAATATTTTTAAAGAAATATTTAAGTTTCATTTAGTACTCAGAACTCTCCACTTTATCATCATTTAGATTGAAGTACATATTAGGATGCTTGCAAATAAACTTAATTAATCAGATGAGAATAAAAAGATGTTCTAAATTATTATAAGGATCTAAATGGATACTATCTGGAGTTAAGCATATAAGTATATTAATGACATGCACATAAGTTACTGTGACAGCCTTTAGGTGCTCTTTAGTAAGTATAAGATTATCATTAGTAAGCACATCATGCCATTAGTGCCTGAACTCAGAATTATTATAAAGAGTTATAATATATCCAACTTTAATCCTGCTACAGCTTTTATGGTTAGGCCCAGTGTGGCTATAGGACTTCTTATGGAAAATGAGGAACTACTTTAGTATCTAGTTAATAGAAGGCTTGATGAGCTATTCAATGAAGGAGGATATAGTGATGAAATCAAAATAGCTGATTAGAAGTAAATGATAGAACTAGAGTTAATTAGCTTTAAAAAGCTTTATCTTAACATTAGGAAACTTCAATTATATGAACAATTTATTAGGGTTAGGGGTTTTTAGAATGTGCACTTTCTTTGGTGCTATAATCATAAATTAAGCTCTAATAGAAAGTCAGAATAAGATTGAATCCAATAGCTTGATACTGAGTATAAAGCAGGAAGCAGTAAGATAAGTGGTGATCTCAGCTTAAACTCACAGAGTGTTAGTCTAAAAATGAATAAGTGCTCATCATTGCTGACTTAGCAAGAAGTATGGGGGAAAAGAGTTGAGATGAGTAGTAGTCTTAGCTTAAACTCTCATCATATTAGTTTATAAATAGATAAGTACTCATTGGTGTGGAGGCTAACTCAGCACACAAACATGGAACACAACTAATCTTAATATTAATAAGAAGACAGGTGCAGGTGTATATATAGAGGCTTTCAGTATAATTTTTCACTATATTTATTACAAATAATTAGTATTTCATGTACTCACACATAAATTTGGGTGTAGGAGGTGGGAAATGAACATATCAACATGTTAGAGTGTTAAAATCATGGATGTGATGAAGCTGCAAGATTGTCAGAGAGGTAGTAAGAAAGAAAGTTTAAAGTTATAGTAAGAGGGTTAAGAATGTATATGTACTAACTGAGCTTAAACTGAGTAATATAGGCTCTGACTTACTCACCTGTGACTGATGGCACCAGTAAATGAGTCAGATCAATTGAATTTATAAGCACTAATAGCTGCTAGTATGAAAGATTAGTATTAAGACCACAGTAAAGGTTGATACTCTACTAGTAGTAGAGAGAGTCTTCTATGTTTGTATCATTCTAGCTTAAGCTAAGGACTGTAGCTACTAGCTCATCTATAATAATTACTCAGGCTGCTGTTTGAATTCATATAGACTGATGCTAGCTACTAATATCAAATGGTATGATTAAGAATATAGTAAAGGTCATATAGAGGGATAGGAGGTTGTTTTATATTTGAATTTTTCATGACACTAGAGCATCATGGAGATATATGTACTATTTATTAATAAAGTAAGATGATAGTATTAAGAGTGCTATGATCATTCAAGTTCTATAAGAAACTATTCTTATAATCTCTCCATAACTGCAAATCAAAAGAAATATAGAATACTGAGATAAAGCAAATAGCATATAATAAAAGGCTATTTTTATAGTCTTTATCATTCCTCTTTATGTGAATGATCAACAATGATTTAGTATGAAGTACTAGAGTAGGTATAATGATCTTAGATAATAGAATAAATATCTCTTTACTTATTATATCATTATCTGATGCTATATATAGAAGGGGATTCTTTTTAATAGGGTTCTTTTATATATTTACATTTCATGAAAGTGGTCTGTTTATCTAATCAGAGTTCATTCCCATCTATACACATGTAGCCCAGTAATTCCCCTAGTAGCTTTGCAAGCTCTCAGCTTCATACTCCTTCTCATAGAGTATTTATAGCCTATACAAAGAATATCCATCTCTATATTCATTGCAATCTGAGGGCTCATCTAGCTCTTCATCAGAGGACTCATCTAATACTGAAACACTAGCTCCTAGTAGTCATTAAGAGACTAGCTTGGCATGCTGTTATTCATCCATTTTATGCTGCAGCCTGTTATGGATATTAGGTGCTATAATTTATAGGCTGCTAAGATCATATTAATTAGAGTACCTAATATAGAATGGAAGCTAAATATTAGTTTTAATCTATAAAAACTTGATTATCTTCTTACTAACCTGATGAATACAATTCATTGCTGTAAAGGTATTCTTGATGTAGTTCAGTTAATTAAATAGTATCTTCCTTAGGTGATGAAATTGTGGGAAGTTCCATTCATCATAGAGTTACTCACTAAGAGAATCAAAGAATCTATTGAAGTATTCTTATAGCAACTTGAGATATAGATTATATAATAGCTTTGAAAAGGGTTTATTATGTTCAAGGCATTATTCTGCATTCTACATCAGTATTCCTAATGATTGCTAGGCATTGAAGGCAATAAACATACACTCATACTAATCAATCATGTTTTCCAGTGATTGAATGTATTTGACTTGGTGATGTAGGGTGAATGCAAGCATAATATTTAACTCAGTAAACTAATAGTAGTAGAGGAGGATTTTCTGTTTGATTCTGCAAGCTCAGTAATCAGAATTACAGTCATATTTTATGTGCCTATTAGAAACTAGTGATATTAGAGAAGATATCTAAATATAAACTATAATATCTTGCATAACTGCATGTCTTATGCTATTAAAGGTGTTATACTGGAACTACTCCTCATTAGTTACAAAATCTTCTTGAGTAGAGAATGCCATGGCAGAAGTGGCCAATTAGCAGTGTGCAGCTTTGAAGGGTAAGAATATGGGAGGATGGCACAGACTGATAGTTAAAATAAGAGTTAGTAGGTTTATGATGATAAATGAGAATAAAGTGTGGGGTAGAGTAATCAGGGGATCAGCCAGATAAATTATCTGTCAATGAGATTATATGCAGTCTGGGGCAGCCAGATAAATTATAAGCTAATCTTATAATATGCCACTCTGACAGCTACAAGTCATATAACTACTGATAAGAGGCCTCAGCTTAAGCTGAGAACAGCCAGTTTGAAGTGTTCAGACATATTACTAAATACTAGTGTAGAGTAAGGAAACAATAATGATTAACACACTGAGCAACAATTAGTTGCACTGTACTGACTGTGAGTTAGCTCTAAGTATGATGTAACAGATCTAAGCACTCATATCATATAATTAACACTCTGAGCTGAATCTGAGTAGATATAGAGTACACCCCTCAGGTCAGAGCACTCATGCATGATGGGCTAAAGTGGAGCTAGTGCAGAGGATAACCACTAGAACTAAGGTAATATGTGTGGCATATGTGGGATCCTTGCAAGCTAATTAAATTAGGGGCTGGACTAGGGCAAGCCCAGTGTGTGACCCACATAATTGATGTAATATAGCTAGTAATGTCAGCAAGTCCAGGGTGAAGGTTTCTAAGCTAAATAAATATTTTGCTGATGTAATCTTGAAATAGGTTTAATAGTAATATGTCTAATAGATGATTTAATACTAGAGGCAAATAGAAAGAAGATTAATATATGAAATGACTTAAACTGTGTATAGTTAAGTCTTCTTTGCTAACTTATTAAAAGTAAGCTTTTAATAATCTATGATTAGTATAAAATATGATATCTGAGCTTTAGTTAGTTTAATTCAGTGCAGATATGTGATAAACATTCTTTTTAAATAGTAATGAAAGAGATGAATGTTAATAGATGGAGATGATATAAATTTTATATTACTAGTAAAGTAGAATAAATTATGTTGAAGCTGGAGTTTTCAGTGTGTATATTATAATTTACTATTATTAATACTGTTAGGAGAAGAAGGCTAACTTAGACTTGCTGATGAAAAGGAGTACTCATGTTTGTTATTAATTAGTAAATGATATATTATATGTAGTTTTTTATTTATATTCTTATTTATATAAATATAAACTTCACTTTATAGGTAAAGTTTATTAGTATTTCTTACTTCCTAACTTTCTTCCTCTTCTTTCATATCTACTATTACACCCAACTAAATATCAACATCATATAAGAATCTTAGGTGAGTATGAATTACAGGCTCAAGACTGTGTATAGATTTCAGCTTAAGCTCAGCCCTGACTTAAGCTAAGAACTCTATGCTTGAAATATACTAACTAAAATATTATAGGGACTTCCCACACCCTAGTCACAACTAACATGAGTTTTAACTACTCACCCAAGTTCTATATAATTCTTCACTTAAGTTAGAGCTGAGCTTAAGCTGAGATCTATCTGCTGATAATATACTAAATGCAAGATAATAAAACTTAAATAAGAGTAGAATAACTTTATCATAGAAATGATCTAAAGTAAATGTAGTTGATGATTAGGAGTATAATTCTTAGGCTGTTGAGAGAAGAATAGCATTCTTACCTTCTTATAGGAGGTTAAATGCTAGTGGTAGTTAAAATG
Organism: Onygenales sp. PD_40; assembly: GCA_032988205.1. Lineage (NCBI taxonomy): Eukaryota > Fungi > Ascomycota > Eurotiomycetes > Onygenales > Onygenales sp. PD_40. The sequence goes on from JANTQD010000003.1 coordinate 472,952, forward strand.
TTACAGCTAACTGATTAGTATTATCATTATCAGGGTTTTTTAGTTTAGGTCAACAGGATGGATGTTATCAGCCTGGCAGACAAATTGATTTCCAGAGTAATACTATTAACCTGGCTCTATTAGAGCAATAGGATGTGTTTTAGATTGATTATTTATCTATATCCTTCTAATACTAGTTCTTATTGACATTTAGAGGTTTAGGAATCATCAGCTAGATATCTATAAGTATTATAATTAATAGTGAGTAACAGTAACTTTCTGTGATCATTGCTAACTACTTTAAGTTAATCTAAAGGCCTCAATACACATCTGAGTTGGGCTAACCATCAAAAAACTTGTTTATAACAGAGCTTTAAGAGTCACAGTTGTAAGGAATTGCCTGTAGGGTAGAGTATAGAGATTATAGAATAATGTGAGAGAATATAAACATATAGTATAAAGGATTGATTATATTAAATGTAGGGGTAAGATTATAGCAAAGCTATTTCAAGTTACTAACTCTATGAAGGTAGAAGGTTAGTAAAGGTTATATATATTAAGATTTTAGGCCTGCTTAGATAAGTCTTATGTAAGCCTCTACCATCACAATCTCTGAGCCCCTCTAGGCTCACTCCTTCAAAGGCTCTCTAGTCTAGTGGCCTTAGATCTTCACCCTGTGAGCTTATGATTCTCACAACTATCTTCTCCTTTACAGGCCTGACTCTCAGGCCTTAATAGTAGGTGTAGATTCATACTGTATTAGCATTCTAATAGGTAGTTATATAGTTAGATGAATGTAGTATTATAGATAGTGAATGTAGAGATTTAGTAGGTAAATGTGTAGGTAAAATGTTATACTAGTTTCAAAATGTTATAATAAACTTTAATTTATTTAAATCTTATAGTCTCTCTAACCTTCAGAAGTTCAATCATCTATAATATGATTTCAGTAAGTACAATATCTACTCAATGTTAGTGTTTTTCATGTTTTTGAGTGTTTCAAGCAAATGTTTGGCTTTGAATATATAGGCCTTCATTATTTTTTCATTAAAATAGCCCTTTATTTGATGTTTTTGAAGTAAAGAGAGATTTCATAGAGTAAGATTGAATTCTCATTGAAATCTTATAGAGTTCTAATCTTATAGAGTTCTGATCTTGCAGAGTTCCTATTCCTCCCCTCTTTTTTTAAATACTGTATGATAGGGAGCATGCTAACAGATCATATAGTAACTATATTAAATCCCTTAGGAGTCTCTATTCTCATAGCACAGTTAGAAGACATCTGTATTTGCTGTGTTTTAACTATATTACTCTATATTATCATGGCCCCTTGCATGGGTACTGCTGCAGGTAGATGTAGGCAGTGCAGGCATAATTATAAATGTATGAAGGTAAGCTTATTATCCCTATCTTAGAGAGTATATACTAATATGGCATCAGATGCTAGAGTACTATTAGAGCCATTTAGAAAGGATCCTCTGAACAGTAGGTCTTCTCTAAAAGTAAACTTAGAATTAGAGAGTATATCAGGGTATTCATACCTTAATGATTTTAGATCTAGTTGATAATATCCTCAGGTTTCTGAGCATTAAGAGAGTTAAGCTATTTGCCTCTATTAAATCTACCCCTGTTTCCACACACATTGAGCCCCCTACTCCTACTCTCATGCCTGTTGAGCTCTTTACCCTTGCCTCTGCACTTACACCTGTGTTCTTGCCCCCTTACCTGCTAGTTATTCTCTCAGTGGAAGAAGAGGAGTTTCCCTGCAGCCCTGAGCAGTGAGATACCAGTAATATGTGTACCCAGTGTGTGTGGAACTTGACTAGCTCCCCTGATAGAGTCTATGAGATTGATTACTGGTAGTATAAGTGTAGACACTATTTATATATGTATAAGCTATATTATATGATAAGTTCCTCTATCCCACAGCTATTTAAATAGCACTGATATAGTCTTATAGATATCTCTCTCTACTCACTGTGCTATTAAATATATCATCTTAGTGGTAAATAATAATTAATACATGAAGGGGTTGAGGCTCTTTAATAAGTCTATGACTATGAAGGCTCTGGGGGCAGCACTAGAGTGCAGACGAGGCCGAGTAATTACAAGTTTAAAACTCGACTTGAACTTGGAAATTACTTGTTTTAACTCGCCTTGGAGAGGCCTATTATAACTCGGATATTCCTTGTTTTAAAGGCTATAAAACTCGGATATTTCGAATATTATCCAGGTAATTTCAAAGCTATAAAAAAGTATAGATTGAAGGCTTTTTGAAGCTTTTTAAGTAGTTATTCTATAGTAAATGTATATAAAACTACTAATATTTTAATAAAATATACTAATAATATGATTTTTAATGATTTTTAGTAGATTTTCTACTATTCTTATTCTATTATAAGTCCATTTTGAGCTATTTTTTTAAATTATCCGGCAAATACTCGAGTTTTTACTCGTTTTGACTCGCCCTGGGCATATATATATATAACTCGGATTTGACTCAGCTAGGGTTAGCCAGGCGAGTAACTTGCCTTGATATATATATATATATCAAGTAACTCAGCTCAGACACCCCTATATTAGACTTGACTCGGACTTGTCTGCAGTCTAGGCAGCACAGAAGCAAGCTCATATAGCTATTTTGAAGGCCTGGGTGAATAGAAAGGAGCAGCTGGACTTTGATGGAGATGAAGAGGTTTATAAAGTTTATAGTGTAAAATAAGAGAGAGTATAGAAGGCCTGTAAGAATGAGAGGTATAGAGTCAAACATGCAAATAATAGGTAGATAAAGATAGAGAGCTAGAGAGAGGATAGTATAGATACTAGTATGAGTGTAGATGCCATTATGATATAATCTCTTTTTCTTTTTCTTCTCTCATAGTAGTTACAATGTCATGCTTATAGGGTTGTATCCCCTTAGGGATTTAAATAAGATTTTTTTTTCTTACTTTCTAACTTGCATTCAATCTTTTAATTGACTCTATATACATGATGGGTCTATTTTTTTACCCTTCACCTTTTGCAGTGTGTGTCATAATCACTATATTAAGCCTTATATTTATAAACTACCTCTTAAGTGTTCTTAAAAGCTTTAACTGATTTCTAGAAGTTCTCATCCTCTATACAATCTTTCTACTTGATAAGATATTTAATCTTTCCACTACACATCTTATATTTATCAAGGATCTTCTCAATTTTCTACTAATGAAGCGGGGACAGGGTGTGCATGTCAGGCGGCACTGAACAGGGCAGCAGCAAACACAAGAAAAGAATTGATATCAATATCAAAGCAGAGGAATGTATTGGCAATCTATAGTACAAAACAACATAGTAATAGAATGATGAGACAACACAAAAGAAAACAAAAGATCTATCTCAAAGAAGCATGCACTGGCAAGAGAAATCCACAAACAAACAGATGAAGTCTCACAACAAAAGGAAAATATCTATCTTCATGGCTGTGCTTGGCAGTGAAAAGCCTCAGCAAAAAATTGATCCAACCCAATGGCAGATCCCCACCACACTAATTCTCAGCATTAATTTCAATTAGTTCAGCCTCTAGAATCTTACCATCCTGAGCATGGTACAGCTCCAGGAGGGAGACATAAAAGACAGGATGGATATTATGAAATTGGGGTGTTAGTTTTAGCTTGTAGGCCTGTTTACCCTAGGTGTCTATTATTTGGAAAGAACCTAACTGGCAGTGATTTAGCTTCATAATAGGTCATAATGTTGATATATTGATGCTGCAGAGTATAACCTAGTTACTAATCTTAAAGATTATGAGCATATAGTACTAATCATAGTATTTTTTCTGGGAATTCTTAGCCTCTATGATCAGGCTTTGAAGAAGTTGGTGCATCTAGTTAATGGCCTTTACTCTTATAATAGTATTCTGGAATATCCCCCTCTTAGATTCACATTTAATGTCCATATGGGTGGAGGTCTTCTGACCTGTGAGGATGTAGGAAGGGGTTATTTACATTAAGTTATACTAGATATTATTATATGCTCATTGAGTATATAGCAACCATTATGCCCAGTCATCCTACATGTAATTACAATAGACATAGAGAAAGTGTTTAAGAGTTTAATTCTAGCACTCTATCTAATCATTCATTTAAGGGTGAAAGGCTGTGGTCAGCTTTCTGCAAACCTTAAGCATAAAGTAGAGTGTTAACCAGAATTTGCTTGTAAATAGAGAGCCTCAGTCACTAATGATATTCTGGGGTAATTCTCAGTCCTTAAATAGATTCCATATAATGAGATTGGCAAGTTTATGGGCCTTGAGATCTATCATAATCAGAACATAGATCACTTACTTGATAAATATTTCTATAAATACTAAGATTAAATTATAGATCTTTCCATGCAGTCAACATGGGGGTAGACCAGTAATGAAATTCATTATAATAATCTCCTAAATATACCTGAGAACAGGTAGTGGCTCCAACATGCCATACTTCTTATAATGATGTATTTTGACATATTAACATGTATCATATATTTTGATATATTCCTTGATATATCAGCTCATCTCATGCTAATAGTATTTGCCAGTTATCACTTCACATATCCTATAATTCCTGAAATGACCACCTATCAGATTGTTATGATTTATATGAAGGATCTCATCCTTAATAGTAGTATTATTAAGAATATAGGTGCAATCATTATATCTGATCAGCTCATTTGAGCTAATAGACTAGAGTGAATATTTAGTCTTCAAATTTGTAGAGCTATCTTGAATTCTACTCTGAATCCTAGTGCACTTAGCATCTCAAGCTTGAATGCAGAGTAGGAGGTTGATTAGTAGCTCTAATAGCTCATATGTATAAGCTATCTCAGACTTAAATACCTGATTAATGAAGAGCTATAGCATTAGAGGCCCTAGGTTGCCTTCTATAATATTAGTAGTAACATTCTCATCTATAGGTGCATTCTGAACTGTGCAGGCCATGAGGACATTAATATAAAGAATGTACTCTTCAAGAGCTTTTAGATTAAGTTCTGAATGTAGATTAGTTATATACTTAGTAGCTACTACAATCATCTGATTTAATTTCATTAATTTACAATTAGATTCTAGTGGTTCAAGTGTCTAGTCTCAGAGCTTTTTTTGCAATATAAACTAGAAAACAAGCAGTTTAACTTCTCTAATATAATCAGGGTAATAACTCAGTGCATCTACAGGATTCTTGGACCTAGAATAATACTCAATTATAAAATCAAACACTGTAAGCATCTTCATTCAACATATCTGATGTCTGTTCAGCTGAGTTGTCATTATAAAGCTTCACAGATTGGCATGGTTAGAATACACAACAATTAGATGTTTACTATCATGTAGATAGTGCTATCACTGTTTAAATGATTTAATAATAGATAGAAGTTCACTGTTGTGGATTTAGTACTATCATTCTATGTTAGAGAGTTTGCAGGACTAGAATGCTATAAAGTGCCATAGACTATCAGGCATTAGTTGAGAGAGTACTATAGTAATAGCAATACTAGATGCATTAGGTTCAACTTTAAGGTAGCAATCAGGGTCAAAATGAATGAGAAGTAGCTCTTTTTGGAAGCTATCCTTAAGGTCTGTAAAGGCCTTCATGGCAGATTGATTCAGTATAATTAGTATATTATTTCAATCTTTTTAGTTCTCTCCCCTCTTTGTGAGATCCATTAATGGGGCAGATATGGTTGCAAACCTCTTAATAAAGTAATAGTAGAAGTTGATAAAGTTAAGAAAGACCTGAAGTTCATAGATTATCATTAGGACTAGCTATTTAAAGATAGAGGTTACTCAGCTGGGCTCCATCTCTATACTATTAATAGAGATGATAAAATCAAGGAAATCAATGCAATCCATGTGAAACAAGCATTTACTAACTTTAATAAAGAGGTTAAATGTACATAGGCATTCCAGAACTGCCTTGACATGCTTCTCATGCTTCTCAATGGAGTTAAAATAGATGACAATATCATTAAGATAGGTAACACAGTAGGTAGACTGGCCACTGGGACCATGAATTTTCATGCATGTTTAGTTTGGTTTGGTTTGGTTTCAGTCCCATATGTGGAATAAAACATGACCCCAAGAATTTAGAACATATTTAATAACTTAATTATAAATTATATGTAGGTAAATGGACTAAATGAGTAGGTTTGAAGCATGAAAAATGACCTCTTTTAAGAAATAAAGCATGTAAAATGACTAAGGGAAGTGTGATAGAAATGGGACCAGGTATGACTAGAATTTCAGTACTAGTTTAGTCCCAGAATGATTATGTAATAAGATAATGATATTTGATAACACTCACAAGCAAAGAAGGCTCAAATCATTAATATTGACTTATAAGTATATCCTCCTCCTTGATTATGGTCTTCTTATGAGAACTATCTGTAATCTCCCTCTCTCTATCATGCTTCATAATCATCATCTTCTTGATTGTATCCCCATGTAATTGACCCCAACAGTAGTAGTATATATCACAGCTTGAATTGAATTTCCATTCTATTCCCACATCAGCTAGGGGTATTACCAGAACATCTCAAGCCATTTTTACAACTATAGGGTAGGTATGTGCAATCACAGCCCACACCTCAAGGATTTTCTTATCCTTAATGATGGTTACACCATCATGAAGGTAGCAATCAAACTTAGTTGTGCAAGATGCTAGTCTAGCCTTCTTTTGACTGGCAATTAATGTATTAAGGTCCTGTGCATACCTAGGGATTAGCATAACTATACCTATTTGTCTGATCTAGTGTTATCAAAAAGCATTACCTACCTGGAAATTATTATCCACTATATCCACATCATTAAGGGGTTTGACATTCAGAGGTTCATACTGGCAATAATGCTTGTTGTAGAATGACTTGGCAATATCAATATATACTTAACACTCTTCCTTTATCCAGTCTTCATCAGAGTATATATTTGATCAGAAAGATGAATTCAGTACAGCTGTAATAGCATAGAAATCTGCAAATCACTGATCTGTCTTACTGTAATAAATGAAGAGCTTTGCCTTTACTACCTTAATAGCCCTATGTATAGCTTGATCCCATCCAGTAGCACTATAACTCTTTATCAACTGAGTATCAAGGTGGTTAAATAGATAATTATACACCTACCATGCCCAGGCCAACATAGGTGTCTGTGTCTGTGAAACTACCTTGATCATTATATAGAAGGGATAGAGTAAATTAATGACATATTATAGCTGAGTCCATTCTGGTCCTAAAAACTTCAAGGATTAAATTTTTTCCCTTCCAGAGTCATCTACTCAGTGATCAATTGAATTCTGAAGCTAAAGTGCTCAAACTGCTATTTCATATATTGAACTCTATTAGGTCTTAACATCCTATATCATCTTAAGGGGTGTAGTCAAGGTAGGGATTATTATACATTGGGTCTCAAAGAATCATTGCTTCTGTTTCAGTGAGGTACTAATTGCAATGGCAATATGATGAATCTAATATACATCATAATTAACATTTATTCTCTTCAAATAGAGTAGGAGTGTGACCAAATATCATTATCTTATAAAGTGTTAAGGAGAATGTAACATTCTCATCCATGTGAATATCTCTCTCATTAAATGAGCTAACTATCATGTTGTGTTCTACCTCAATGTGAAGTTCACTAACTAGTGCCTGCACTACCAGTTGAATAACATGAGCAATGCATGGGATATAGCTCTAATCCCCATCCCATTGATATCCAACCAATCTCTCCTCCAAGCTTCATATCATTGTTGAATTGTTTTTCACATTATCAGTAGTAATAGCAAGTAGATTTGATGAAATATCTCAGTGGTCATTTTGAATAACATTATGCAGAATTTCTGCCAGGTAGTCCCCAGTATGACTTCAAATTAAGACCTTAAAACCAATTAGTTGCTCCTTATACTCTCATTGATCATTAATGAAGTAGCAGATAACCCCTAGAAATACTATGTTATTTATACTTGTCCATGCATCTATAGCTAGGGATATTTTTCTCTGCTGCTTCAGCTCCAGGCCTAGATCTTCCATGTCCTTAGTATAGTGTCAATTGAGGTTGTCTTGCAGACTTGTTCAATGGGGGATTTCCATTGGAGGTTTTAGCATCTGCAGTAGGACTTGGAATTCAGTGTTTTCAATCAATCAGAGTGGAAGGTTCAGGGAGATACAGGCATGGAGTATTTATTCATGAAAGGCCTCAGGTGTGCAGGGTAGAAGGTCTGCAGCAATAGACTCCAGTCATGGTCATTTCTTCATCATTTTCTAAAGGAATCATCTCATTAGCATTACCCAAAAGCATTACCTAGGGGAGGGATAATATAGATCTTACCAGTCCTTTTAGGACATTGCCATTCCTTGATTTTTGATTCCAGCTGCATCCAACTGACTTGAGGTGTCAGGTAATCCCACCAGGATCATGTCCACTCCATGATGGATGAGTCTGGATGGCATCACAATGCTTGCAACAAAGAAATGGCTGTCCAGTTTCTTTCTCAGCTATCTGTTGAAAGGAATCCCATTGATCTGAGCATTGTTGATGGGAAGGTTTCCAGAGCTTTTGCTTTGTTGGGTTGGATATATAGCAATTTGTGGTGGATCATCAGGACTGGAATAGTAGGGCATGTGCATCTTCATAGATAATATATCTCTTCCCCTTAATAGTAATCTTAGGAAGTTCAGTAGATTCAGCCATTTGAGATAATAGGGGAGGGAGTGGTATGATAATAAGATAAGTATGATAATTCAGAGTTATTCTGCTATATGACTGGGAGAAGAAAACTCTAACCACACTAGTGCACATGAGGAGGCTGCCTATCTCAAATTCCTTCAATGAGGAGAATAGAAATAATTAATCCCAGATATTAATATAGGAACAACATTAATCTCATTAAATATAGTAGAAATATCATTATATTGTTACTGAAAAGCATTACCTTTGAAGCTTAGAGATTTATTTGATATAATAAAAGAATAAGATGCTGTTGATATATATATATATGGGATCTCATCAAAAGCATTGAGAAATATATATATATTTCAATGAGTACTGCTGGTTTTCTACTGTAGCAATTCTAATTAGAAAATAGGGGTAATAAAATTCAATTCAATCAATCATATTGTCTTATCCTCCCCCCTATCTCCACTCTACTATACTAAAAGAGAAAAATTTAAAAAAACTCCTTCTCCTCCTCCTCATCCTCCTCCTCTTTCTCATCCTCCTCCTCCCTCTCTTCCTCTACCTCTCCATCCTTAACAATTCACTCCTTCTCCTTCTCCTCATCCTCCTCCTCCTCCTCATCAGAGGTGAGGATAACCTCAAACTTATCCTCTGGCACCTCCTCTGGTAGAGGCAGCTCCTCACAACAGGCCAGATCAACCTGGGCATTAAAATCAGCTATCTCCTGATCAGCTGTGTTAGCATCAACCCCAGTAGCAAGGAGATTAGCCTGGCTAGAGAGTAATACAGCCTCTTCAATGTCCTGGATCATCATGCACATGTGAGAGGTGAAGAGGTCCTTAATTTCCTTCTCATTGTGAACCTACTAATTCATTTAATTAGATTAGAAGAGTATTATCAAAGAGTGTGACTAGAACTCTTACCTGCTTGAGCTTTTTGACCTCATACTCCAGAATTTCCTCAACCTGCTCCTGGCAGTATTTCTTCCTAGCAGCCTTTTTTATGGCCTCCTCTCACTCCACCTTCACCTCATATCATTCTTAAGAGTGCTTCTGGTCCCAACACTTCTGCATTAGCTGCTCCACTACCTTCTTCTTCAATTCTTTATGTCTAGTCTCATTGGCCTCATTTCTAGCACAGATTAGCTGAATTTATATATAAGTGTTACCATAGATTGTTATCATTCATTTCTCTTATGCAGCTTCTTCAGTGTGATATGATATACCTTGCAGTTGGCCTCACCCCATTTAAATGCTTTCTTCTCAGGCCTCTCAAGCTGATGATGACACTCATGGGCCTTAGTCATGCAGATCTTGGAGGTAGATAAAGATATGACTAGTAGTGGTAGTGGGAGAGAGTAATAATTATAATAGTGGGATAGAGATATTGAAAGAGGAGAGGTGAGATAGTGGTAGAAAAAAAAGGAAAGAAAGAGAAGAAGAGGAGGAAAAACAAAAAGGTAGGGGGAATTTCTCTAATCTAAAAGTAGGTTGTTTACATTTGATGTATCTATATTTGATATTCTTTATATGGTGTTGCCAGGCAATTTATATCAGGGATAGACCTAGGTGATAGTTATAGATTGCTAGGGTAGCTGGTTAGAATTGGAATTTCAATAACATTTCTTTTTTTTTTCCTCCTCTTTCCCTCTCTTTTCTTCTTTTCTCTATCTATCTTATTCCTCCTCTCCCATCATCCCAATCAGCTGTGTCTCTATCTCCTCTACCCTTTATTCAAACACATCAATACCCCCTCTCCTGATTCAAAAATGTCAAAGTACACCCCCCTCCCCTGCCAAGCAGTGATGAAAAATAGTGCACCTGATTGTAAAGCAGCCTATAAGGTATGTATTGCTGAGTGGGAGACCAAGTGGGATCAATACCATGCTGAGCTCCCTAATGCCTCAAGAAACTACTAGGTTAAATGCAATCTTAAGCTCTATCACTACTATAATAAGAATAGTAAGTCATGATTATGCTTTTCAGTAATGCTTAGTGGCTCATTCAGATTAATAGAGTAGATTCAGGAGGTCTAGTTCTATCAGAAATCTGAGGAGCTCATTTTTGCTAAGGCTGTGATGGCATATCTGATCCATAAGATTAATGATGGGAAGCATTGCTTCTAGTACTCTACTCTCAATGCCATTCAGTTAGCAGTAGAAATAGCTCTCACCACCCTTTTTGAGTGTAAGTTAACTACTTTACTAAGTCTACTAAATATGTATACTGATTATATTATGAATATAGATGGAGTTAAAATGATGGTGCATGGAAAGTGATTGACTCTCAGGATTAAGAATATGTGGTTGGTGAGGGAGGTGGTGGATGCAATTGAGTTGGAGTACTTTGAGTAGATTGCCCTCAAAATTTAAGAGGATTTTTTAATGTTTTTGTGTGTTTTTAGTTTTTTAGTTTTTTTAGTTTAGAGTTGGGGCTGGGGCCTTTGGGCAATGAAAAGTAATAATATTTGGTAATACTTGCTGGTGCAAATCTCCCAATTTGAAATTATTGTATGGTGTGTGGCAGGGCTGCTACTGGCTTGGCACCATTAGTAACACACATAATTATGATTAGGTAATATTGTGGTATTCCTGGTCCTGTTTGGTCCTATATATAGATAATGGGATCAAATGAGATCAGAACTGAAAAGATAGATATATAACATGATTTATGAGTAAAATATTCCTTTATAACATGATCCTGAACTAATTTATCTATACTATAACATGATATAGTATCTATATTAAAGTGATTTTACATAAAAAGGGACTAATATATTAAGTAAAATGATAAGGATATACTTTAATCCTGGTCCCAACATGGTCCCAGTGGCCAGTCTAACAGTAGGTATCCAGAAGATTACTCAGTACTTTATTAATATAGATCTGGAAGGTTGCTAGCATATTAGTGAGGCTGAATGGCAGGACATAATATTTAAAGTATTTATATTAGATGTGAAATGTAGTTTTCCACTTATTACTCTTATAAATATGAATTTAGTGGTAGGTATCTTATAGGTCCAGCTGCATATAGATCTTTGCATCTACTAGACAGTCAATTATCTCACTGATAAGAGGAAGAGGATAGTGATTCTTAATTATTATAGCATTTAACTTACAGTAGTTAACATAGAGATGGAGACTTCCATCTTTCTTGAGCACAAATAGAATAGATGTACTTATAGAACTCTTTAAGTACTTAATTCAGCCTTTCTTCAAGCTCATTTCAATATAATTCTTAAGGACCTCAAGTTTCTTAACTGAAAGATTATAGATAGGTTAATAGGATGGATCCTTACTCAACTTAATATTAATTATATGATTGTGCAGAGTATGCATAGTAAGGTTAGGATTCTCATTAAAAAGCTCTATGTATTTCTCATAGGGTGCAGATAGTTTGAATTCAGTGGCTATAATACCTCTAAAAAACACAATAGATTCACCACTGGGGTTAAGGTTATAGAGGTAGATGATAAAGGTAGCACTATCTGTATAGACTACATCCTCAAACTCTTCTGATTCTATGAACTTAATAGCATTTATACTTATTAGTTTGTAGTATTATATCTGTAAAGGCTAATCAATATCAGGGTTTGATTCTTCCAGCTATAGGTAGTCAAGAATAATATTATAACTCATCATATTAATAGCCTTAAAGCTATGTTTATGGTTACAGGTTAGGCTATTAGCATCAACTACTTTCATTAGTATTTATCACTTATTAAAGGATAGGATTTTGTGCCCATCAACAGCTTCAATACATCTGAATAGGGAATTAGAATCAGGCAGATATTACTTCACCTACATTTAACTAATAAAATTGCACTTAGCTTTAGAATCAATGAGTGCCCAAGTTATAGTGAGCCTATTCATAGTTGTAATTCAAACTAATATTATCACAACTTTGCTGCTTTATCTTCAATCAGTCTCTATCCTTAATGCTATTATAACAATATACAAAAGGATGATTAATTTTTTACCAATTAGTCTTTAGAGTGCTTATCAGGGTGTTTTCTTCAGCAGTTCTTTTTAATATATTTATTAATACCACAATGATCACATTTCTTTGAAGCTTATAAGGAGAATTGACTACTATTAGATCTTTAGTTGTTTATGCATGATTATAAGTCCTTATCATTCTGATATTCATAATTATAGTTCTAACAGCAGTTCCTACCTTAAGGGCATGAGGATTGAGTCCTCTCATCATGCAGGGCTAATTAACATAAATTTAGACTCTTCTTCAGGGAGAACATCATCCTGAGCATTTCTTTATAATTAGTTGACTTGTGGTCCTAATTGGTAACTATCTAGTTGATTTCCAGTATAACCTTATTACAGAGCATCTATATATACTATGCTTCTATCTGAGGGATAGGGAGAGAGAGTTCAAGCTTGCTAAGGTAGTCTGTAAATTTACAGACTGTTTAGTTAGTACATTATCTGATCTCTTTATATTTATAGGTAGCATTCTACTGTCAAATCTGTGGGTTATTAATTTAGTACTCTAGAAACTTAAAGAATGACTCTAGGTTAGGAAAACAGCCTTTAACCTCTAACTTCTTATCAAGATGTTCAATTTACTTGGTATAGGTAGTAATAGCATCTAGCTAGAGCTTTATATCATTCAGCTCTTATTAATTCCTATCTTTAGGGATCTCATTATAGTAGTCTCTATGATGGTAGAAATGAGTGTATATCTTATTATATAGAGCCTAATATTTATGCATATTCTTAACCTTATAGGTTAATTTAATATTAAGGTAGGACATGCAGGCATAAGAGATCACACAGCTAGTAATATCAGCACAGGCCCTGAAGGTTCTCTACTCTAAGGTTTTCATATAGTAGCATCAGCTAGATGAGTAATCTGATTCTGAATAATAGTAATATTTATGATTATTATTATTCATATTAGTATCTTTATCTTCACTTAAGTAGTTCAAGTTGCAGTTGCAGCAGTAAGAGATCCTAAAAGCTAGTTTTATATTCATAGTACTCAGGGTCTTTATCTTCTCATATTATAGATTCTCAATCATTTGAAGATAATAGGCCTTAGCCTTCTATTCACATTGCATTAGCTGAAGTTTCAAGAGGTATTACTCCACCTAGCAGTAAGTCTCTGTTAGTGAGCTTAGTAAGAGGGAAGTTATCTCCTTAGTTGTAGAGGTTGCCATTCTTACTGTAAGATCATTTGAGGGATTATTTGATTCTTCTGTGGGATGAATTAATATGTCCTCAGGGTGATAAGGTAGTTAGGCCTCTATCTGTAGTAATGATATAGTGGTAGTGCTAGTAGGAGAATCTTGACCCTAGTCAAGTGCATATTCCTCAGGAATAGTTGGAGGTTGAATTTACTTGATAAGCTACTAATTAGAGGTAAATTCCTCCAGTTACTAAGACCTCTATCTTTAAGGAGCTATTATTTGATTTGGTGAAATTGTCATTGTTATTATTATTGATTTTAAGCATTAAATGTATATATTCACAATGAACTGTTCCCTTAAGTGCTATCAAGAAGAGTAAATAGAATTGTAAGGAATCATTTATAGAATAAAGTATAAAGATTATAGAATGATGTGAGAGAATATAAATATATAGTATGAAAAATTGATTATATTAAATGTAGGGGTAAGATCATAGTAAAGCTGTTTACTAGCTCTATGAAAGTAGGGAGTCAGTAAAGATTATATATATTGAGGTCTTAGGCTTACTTAGGTAAGTCTTATGTAAGCCTCTACTATTATAACCCCTGAGCCCCCCTAGGCTCACTCCTTTGAAGGCTCTCTGGCCTGGTGGCTTTAGATCTTCACCCTGTGAGCCCATGGTTCTCATAATAGTGATAATACAGAGATTGACATAGAGGGGTTAAAGGAGTTAGAAGGATTGATATATTATAATGATATAGTAAGTATGATTCATTATTCTATCTTTCTATATAAGAAATGCTGATTACTAGGAATTATAGAGTAAGATTTTTTTGATGATGATTTTAATCTAAATGCAGATAGAGGTTTTAAGAGGTAGAGAACTAATGATATTATATTATAAGCCACATCTGATAATAGAAGTACTGATTTGAGGAGTAAAGATAGATTAGAGCTTGATCTAGCTGCAGGGTCATACTATGAACTTGCAGGTGAAAATGTTGTCTGAGACTTAGAGTAGATAGAGGTTATAAGATGAAATAAGATAGATTATTTAGTAATAAATAGAAGAGTTTTAAATATGGTAAAGAACCTCTTATCTATATGACTATTTACTAGGGTTAACTGGGAATATAAGCTTGATGTATGACTAACATTATAGTTCTTAATAGTGGGTAAGAACCATATAAATCATCTGATCCTCAGTGCTTGACTATTTACTAGAGATTATAATAGTCAGGATAAGAGTAAGTTTAGATTAGAGATTGATGATAAAGATAATATATCATGAATCCTATCATCTAAGAAGGTAAGAGAGATATATATAGAATTACTACTATTAAATGGAAGATTACTATCTAACATGCAATAGATTATTAATGATGTGAATAGCTGATAGTCACATTTCAATGCATAATTTCATAAGATAGTAGATGTATACTACTTTACTGAATTCAGCAATCTAAAGGCACAGATTGTATAGTTATTAAAGGATGATAACTTTACAGCTATATTCAGAGAAGGAAAGATATATATTATAGGAGTCTATATATATGCATGCATGTACTAACTTGCAGTGTATAGAATGTAAAGAGTTATTTTCTGTCTGATATTATTATATAAGATATTATAAAGTGTTTCTTTAGCTGGAGAGAATTTGAGCTTGATGTTCATCCTCTGATAGTAAAGTGATTTAATTTAATTTCAGTTGGAATAGTGGTAGTAGTGGTAGGTAGAATATACTATATGATAATAAAGTATGAAGGGATAGAGATGTATAAGATATCTAAGATAGAGGCTTTTTAGAGTGAGTGTAAGTTATCATTTACTGAATATAACATCAATTGGTACTAACATATGGTGCAGGGGTATATAAATGAATGTATAATATATAGTGTAAATAGAAGAAGCTGTGGAAAATAAAGGTAGTAGAGCTCTTACAGAAGAAAGTGATAAAGGTAGTAGAAAGAGTTATAATAGTTGAGGAGGAAAAGATATAATTTATTAAAAGTACTTTTATTAATTTAATTAAAGATCTTAAGGATATTAAATAGTAGTTATTATATTTACAGGTTATAAATATTAATTATATTAATATGACTATAGATTTACTGTCCTTAGCTTAAGCTGAGAAAAGTGTGGCAACATAATATTAACTATTTTTAGCTTAAGCTAAGGAGAGTGTGATAATGCAGTATTAACTATCCTCAGCTTAAGCTAAGGATAGTGTGTGAATTGAGGATGATGTGTCATTCAGAAGAATGTATCAATTAAGGACATTATATTAATTAAGTGCTAATTAAGAATAGTATGTTAATTGAGGAAAGTGTGTCAATTAGAGGATGTATTTAATGAAGACAGTTAATCTTAAATAGCATGCTATATTATAAATTATAGAATTTATAGATATATTACAAGTTTTGAAAAGAATAGCTTCTACATACCTACTATAATTCATAGTGTTCTAAAGAGGTGTGAAGTTTCTGGAAATGTCAAGCCCCTAGCTCACATAGATTATGAGGCTAATATACAGATCAGAGATATAAGCTAAGCTGCTAAATCTTATTAAAGCTGCTAAGCTACTCCTAGCCAGCCTCTAGCTTAAAAAAAAATTGCTGATGTAAGAGCTTGCAACAGTTCTAACTGGGCCCTTAAGATTACATCAGTGTAGCTGCTTCACCTTTGGATGGACCCTCGCATACAAGGGTCTGCCACCTCAACAAAAACTGCCATCTCAATGCGAAAAATTTTTACATTTTTATTATTCCACCTTTGAAATTCAATAACCACCCAACGCGATGGCTTCCTCCTATATTTTAATAGAGAATCAAATCTCTGAAGCTCTATCTACAATTACCAATGAGAAAAAACCAAATATAAGGGCTTTAGCCATGGAATATAAGGTCCCCTACTCGCATCTGTACAACCAATATCATGGTTGCACCACCCGGATGAATCAACCTCCAGCAAACCAATTACTATCTTTTGGCCAGGAAGAATCACTATGTCTGTATATAACAGGCCTAGATAAAATAGGTTTACCTCCCAATCGCTCGATGATTGGTGGTGCAGCGCGTTTTATCCTTATGGAAAGCCATGACAATCCAACTGAACCCCCCCCAGAGATCAGGGAGCACTGGGTCAAAAGATTCATCAAACACCACCCTGAATTCAATATATGCAGGCAAAAAATGATAGACATGCAACGGAAGCAGGCTCATGAGCCACCTTTTATACTTGATTGGTTCAATTGCTTCAAGGTGACTGTGGATAAGTACAGGATCCAGGTGTGCAATATCTACAACTTTGATGAGACTGGATTCCATATAGGAATAGGGTGAGATCAATGGATTGTCACCTGAGATATGCAAAGGACTACATACATTGGAAGTTCAAATAACAGGGAAAGCCTCAGTATCATAGAGGCAGTCTCTGCAGATAGCTTCACCATTCCACCTTTATACATCCTCACTGTAAAGCTAGTACAACAGCACTACACTGATGATATCAAGCAATTTGCAAAGGTTGCAACCTCAGATACTGGCTATAACAACAATAGAATCACTTTTCAATGGATTCAACACTTCCATAAGTACACCAAATCCCATACCAAGGGTACCCACCACCTGTTACTACTGGATGGATTCAACTCCCATTGCACATACAAATTCATGGAATATTGCAAAAAACAACAGATTATTCCCTTCTATCTCATCCCTCATACAAGTCATTTGCTGCAACCATTAGATGTCAGTGTTTTTCAGGCCTACAAGCATCACCATTCACAGGCCATAGAGGAAGCTACTTGACGTGGCTGTGAGAAATTTATAAAGGTTGAATTCCTCAATGCAATCACCTCTATACAGAAGGCAACATTCAAGATAGGGACAATTAAATGAGGTTGGGAGTTAACTGGCCTCATTCCATTCAATCCATCCATCATCCTTAATAAATTATGTGAATATGAGACAACCCCTGTGAGCCCCCTGGCATCGATTTCCAACTCCATTATAGGGAAAACACCAAGAACTGTATGGCAGTTTGACCACTATAAACAGAAGCTTGCAGACCTTGAGGCTGATGGTGAGGAATTAATGTACTACACATTGCTCACCCAGAAGCTTATGAAGAGTAGTATTGTGATGGCAAATACAGCTGCCCTTCTGCAGCATGAACTATCTCAAACCTCTGCTGCTACAGCTGCTTGCAAACACCATAAGAGAGCTTCATGAAAGGTAGTCTATCATGGAGGTGTCATTTCTGCATTTAATGTATGCTGTATGACAATAATTACCCAAAAACTGAATGATGAGGAGGCTTTAGAAAAAATGTGACTGAAATGGAATAAGGTGATGAAGGAACTTAAGAGATATGCCAGGGACCATGGAATTAATGTTAAAGCTACCAAATTTACTAGGAGATTGCAGAATCCAATTACCTAGGCCATTATCAACTTGTATTTCTCAAATCTAACTCTGTTGGTTGATAAATTAATTAAATGTTGCACCTGTTGAAGATTTTTATGTTGAGATGGTGGTTTTCATTGAGGTGGCAGACCCTTGTATGTGAGGGTCCATCCAAAGATGGAGGAAAAGCGTAGCTGACGTAAGCTTAAGGGCCTGGTTAGTCAAGTTAATATTAGTAGTAGAATACTCTTATTATTTCTTTAAAAATCTAGATACCTCTTTCTACCTGTAATAACATCTTCAATGAGCTTATAGGTATCATTACTATCTTTATATAAGCCTCAATTGCTTGCTTATACTTACTTATGAGTCTTGCATAATAAATTATTTAATTTATTAGGCCTTTATAATCATTAAATCTGCAGGTTCACATGACCTGTATAGACCTATATAACCTGCAGACATGAATATAATACTGCATGTAACCTTTATATATGAATGAACCTCTTTGTATAGAGGATAAAGAGTAACTAAATGAGTAAGTAAATGACTGTATAGAGTGTTGCTGTAACCTAGTATAATTATAAACTATCTACTAGGTAATCATCTTATAGTCTACAATATTTCTACAGCTATCATATAATATGCTTATATGCCTGAATTCACCACTATTAACCCTGCCTTTGTCCAAGAGACCCTACAAGCCCTCAACATGCTCAGATGTGAGTATAGTGCCTAAAAAATGAATGAAAATAGCTCAGAGACAGGAGAATCATACTGATAATAGATAGAAGAGAGTATCTCTATAACTCTCAGCTATCCTACTACTCTCCCCCCTGGAGGCCTCACTTTTGGTTAGTCAGTTGATGAGATAGCTCATGCCTTCTATCAAGACACCCTACTAGAGTGTGCTGACCTGCTGATGGGCTGGATGAATAAAGTAATAATAGATCTAGTTAAATTATTAGTAATAGATGCTTCTGTGCTGCAGTCTGATGCTCTGCAGCTCAATTGGAAATACTCTATAAATATAGAGATAATAGTTGGCTAGTTGTATGAGCAGCCAAACAACCTAATGTGTGTAAGCTACTAGGGGAGGCATGGCCTATTCATTAAGTGTATCTTAGTGGATGAATACTTTAAGAAGGTCTATGACAACTATCACTATAATTTACTTGGCACCTACTATAGTCTTCAATCTGATAAGTAATAGGTAGTTACTATAACAGTATGAAGAATATTAACATTAATATATATATATAAACAAACTATGTGCCTGCTACACAGTACAGAAGAACCTCTACCTCTATTTCTATCATTACATCTATATTTATGTCTACATCTATGCCTGCACCTGCACCTGCATTTATATCTGTTGCCCCCAAGTCAAAACAGCAGCAGAAGGGGAAGCTGAAGCCAAAAGGAAAAAAATAAGTTATTAGTAAGAAGTCAGGTAAGAGGCCAACTAATAAAACTATTCAATTTGTAGAGCTAAAGGAACTAGCTGCAGGCCAGCAGGATGATCTAATAGGATAGAAGGTAGAGCTGAAGCTGAAGGTGAGCTACTTACATGTAGAGATATATAAGTTATAGTAGAAGTAGAATAAAGCACTATAGCTTCTCTGAATGATCAGTTTTACTCAGCAGTTCATCAGTAAGATCATTATAGCTCTGTTTGAGAAGATAAAGAATGATTAGGGGGTAGTATAGATTAGAATGAGTAAGTAGGTAAATAGATGAATCTCTTTTCCTATTTTTTAATTTTAATTTCAATAGTTAGTAGAGTTAGAGAGAATGAGAAGTTCATTATATATTCAAAAACATTCAATTTAATATCTAAAAACACCTAAAATGAGATAGCTAATAAAATAATCAAACTATAACCACTTAAAAAAAATGAAATAAATAGAGTCAGTCAAGAAAATATAAGACCTTCAGATATATCTCATTCATCATCTTACTACCCTCATTCTCATTAAGTAGAATAGTGAGCCTACTGACATCTATAATCTAAGAAAGTGCAATATATAACTAGCTATAGGAGAAAATAGAGTTTGTAAGATTCACACTAATGATAGAGAGAGACTACTTCTGAGACTTATTAATAGTTATGATGAAATATGATTGGACTGGAAACTAATAGTAAGTTATATCAAGTAGGCATTTCTTAGGGTTAGCATACAGATCAATTCATAATACTAGTAGTATATAAATAAAACTTTTATATATATCAATTATAACTAGAGTGCAGATGAGGCTGAGTAATTCCAAGTCAAAAACTCAACTCAGACTTGAAATTATTTGCCTCAATTTGTCCCAAGCACCTGCCATTATGATTCAGCTTAACTCACACTGTGTATTTCTTCAACTTGAGTAATCTCTAAATTACTCAGAGAATCAGAATCTTCAGGTAAATTTCCCAATTAGATTAGCCTGAACAGTCATATGATATTTATGCTCTGAATACCTGCTGCACATTTTTTTAACACATTACTCTTATATATTGGAAAAGTAAATAGCTGTAAATTAAAAACTGAAAACTGCATTTTATAACCTAGTATCTATATATATATAATAAAGTAAATCATCTTAACTAACCTCCCTTTCTATCTTGATATATATTATTATCTATGGATAACAACATTAATTACTACTCTCCTTGTCTAGCATAATACTTAATGCCCTCTTCTTTCATATGTCCTGCAGCTACTAGCTGCCTTGTTTTTTCATAGCCTCTACTTCACACCTCTCAGCTGCTTCTCTTCACAATTCTTTTCCTAAGGAATTTAGGCCACCAAATGCTTGAGATCCTCTTTCACACACAGGCTGGCTTAAACTGAGTGAACTTTAGGAGGTTAATGCACCATCAGGAAGATGCTGGGGTGCTAATGCATTACTGGGAAGACATCAGAAGGTTAATACATCATCAGGGAGTGTGGAAGTTACTGGATATCTGGTTACTATAGATTGTTTTGGTGTGAAACTATCATTTAACCTGGTTGAAATCCACTTCAGTGAAGGCCCCTAATCTTTATCATTTTATTACTACCTTCTTCTTGAATTATCTGAAATTACATCATCTTCAGACTCATCATCTTCAGCATCTTATAATATATTAATATTAGTATCTTCATTCTCTATATCACTAATTATATTCATCTTACTCAAGGCCAAGTCATCATTCTCCTTATCTTCATTAAACTCATTATTTACTATCTTACTCTCTTCAGTCAACTTGCTCTTCTTCTCACTTAGGGTGACCCAATTCAAGCACATCTTCAGCATCAGAGTCTGCAAGATTGATGGCTTAAGATGACTGTAGTGGTAATAATAGATATTATAAGCTGCATTGAAGAGCTATTCTACACCAACAGTTGAACTAGATACTAAAAGATAGTTTTGGACCATCTATGCTAGAATAGAATACTGTGAATGATGTTTCTTCCAGTACAGCAAGTAATTATATTCCTTACTTAGCCCTATACTAATATTTAGTACATCATATGAATATGAATAGATACCCCATGCATGAGAGTAGCAAACTAATCTTAGTTCAGATACTCCTTTACCTCATTCCTCCTACTAGCTCCAGTCAAGGCAGTACTATTAAGCACATTACTGAAGATCAAGTTAAAAAGATTATTTAATTGTCTCATTTGTTGCCTAGGCTGCTGTTGTAGTGTGTCTTTACCAGACAATTTAAACACATATTTATTGTATACTTCTTGGAAATGGTTTTAGTACTTTTCTTATCATTCATAGTTATTATCATCCTAACTTTCTTGACTGAAGAGCTTTAATTTCTGATTTGGAGACAGGATTATTGCAACAGTATAAAGATACCCATACTTTTCTTTCATGTCTGTGTAGTATTTAACTAACTTCTCATGGCATTTACACAAGGCATCATACATTAAGTACTTCCAGTGCAAACACTTTCTCTTCAATGCCACTTTATAATGGTTGATATGATTGAACAGGTTCTCATACAGCTAGAGTACTATAGAGAGGGTCAGGATTATTGTCATAGAAAGTGCAGCTATATATTTGGCAAAAGGTTTTATAAGCTTAATTAAATACTCAACTGACTATTACTCATTCCTATCTAGCTTAAATTTAGCTTGCTGATTGATATCTCTAATATACCTATCTATATAGACTCTGAGTCTAAGTGTGCAACATAGCATATGGAAAGTTGAATTCCATTAAGTGGCTACATCCATTACTAGTAACTTTAGCACTTTGCCTATCCTATTCATATCAGACTGTTGGATATCACAAAATGCTTATTTGCACTGTGGATTTATATTGACATATCAAGTTAATAGATAGATCTAGTGAAATAGAGTTAGCAGCAATCATTTAGTGTTGTTGTCCATGGATAATAAAAATGTAGCAGGAAATCACATTATTCATAGATAACATCTTAAAGTAATAGTAAGCTCATCTTTGCCAGTGTCTGGAGGACACTCTGCATTCATGTGGGGTTAGGTAATATAGAATCATTCTAATCCTGAGTTATTCTATTATTTTCTGGGCTAATCTTTATTGAGTTCAGAAGTTCCTTCACAATCAGCTGAATTATATGAGCCAGGCATGGAATCTTAACATATTACTCAATGTATGTTAATGAATTCAGTATTTATATTACTGTATTTAGACTTACAACAAGTATTACATTGTTACTCACATTATCTATTATCACACTAAATATTTGCTTCTTGATATCATACATCTTCATAATGTTCATTGTAATATCAGATAGCTCTCTCCCACTGTGCTCAGTTTTAATATGTTTAAATCCCAGTATGAGTTTCTAGAACTTCTAATTGCAGTTAATAAAGTACACTGCCACTATCATAAATACATCATTGAATAGGCTGGTCCAGCCATCAAGAGCAAGGAAGATATAATCCTCAGTAGGTATATAATTAAGAATCTATTGGAAGCCCTCTTTCATAAGCTTGTTGACAATCTTTAGGATATATAATGTACTAGGTATGATTGCACTGGGTTACAACATTTAGATTATTTAGTGAAAGTAAAAGTTATTCACAAAATGAAAGAGTAATTATGTAGAAACTAAAACCTCTATCAGAGTTTACTAGAATTTCTTCTTGATGAATTCAATATCATCTGTGCTACTATTCTCAATCATGTTGATCTTGTATAGTTAGCTGAAGCCCTGAAACTCCTACTATAACCTTAAGAATAAAAAGGATACTTACTATTATTCATTACAATATTCTTCTTTGTGATGTCACTAAATTAATATCCTTCATATCTTAGAACCTTACTCACCTCTAATAGTATTAGCTCTTTTTGATATGATTATTCATCATTATCATTGTCTCACTCTTTAGCAATGAGTGGGTAAAATATTTATCATAGTATTTACACAACATCATAGGTTCCTCATCTATTGCCATGATGCTCTCTCAGAAGAACTACTAAACTTTTGCCATACATTGTGTGGAATTTCAGGTGAAGGGCTTTAAACTCCTAGAGTGCTTAGCCCATTTTATTGACCTTTACCATCATTTAAAAACCTTAAGATTTGAATGTTTTGCCTCTGAATAAACTACAAACTGGTTGTCATGACCAATTCATTCCAGTGAAGGAGGAATAGATGCACTAATTTGTGGTGATATTAATAGATTAATATCACTCAAGTCATTAATAGAGAGTTGTGACTGTGAGGAAAAGGTGGAATTAAAGCTTTAACTCATTTTTCTGTGATTATAATAGAAAGGTGTAAGAAGTAGATACTAGACTTAGAAAATAATAAGGAATGAATAACCTTTAATATCAAAATTTTTCCAAGATAATAATGAGAAGAATGAGATAATTTCAGGAGAAGTCCCAGACTCTTTAAATCTTCCCAGGTAGTCATCCAAAAAATTCTTTTCATTGGCATGATAAATTAATATCCACCCTTTATGAATGCATTTGAATTATTGAATATATAATCATGTTCTGGTCCACATCATCAACTGTAATTATAGTTAGTATCCACTAAAGGATTATTAGAGAATGAGTGCTTTTAGTGCTTATAAAGGCTACACTTTATACTTTCACCTCTGAAATAGTAATTTCCACATGCTCCATTACTAGCAGATATATTATTCAGCAAATCACACAGCATAAGATAATCTTTGAATGGCCTAGATCCTTCAGCACACTGAGTGTATGAGTACTATAAGGTAAGCTCTCAAGTCTAAATGATCACTGCATCCCAGGCCAGTTCTTAATATGGATCAATAAATTATAGTATATCTCTAACCCAGTATAATGAGCATGAAATTGGATATTTGCCAAGGCTCTCTGCTACATCTATATTTGATTGCATATAGAAAGACTGATCAACAATTAGATCCTTTAAAGTTAGATCTTTATATAGTACTCATTCAAGTATCTTAATGATAGATGGGACTTGAACTCCTGCAATTTTCTAGTATCAGTGGAGATCACTAAAGTACAACATATTATATATAGTACTTATGTGGAATCACATCATCTGCAACCTGAAGCCTCTAACTAAAGATATCATACAATGTAATATTATGAATCTGACTGTAGTTAATCCATTCTCTCACATTCAGAGCCTTTCTTTAACATCAGGATGACCATCTATGAGAATACTGAATGTAGTTCATACAGTTATTAAATCTCTCAACTGAATTGGCTAATACAGTACTCTCCTGGAAGCAAGATGGATCAGAAGGAATTAACCTGAGCTAGTATGAATTGAAAAGCTCAAGTAGAGTGGGTATATAGAGTTCAGCATCTTAATTAGCTTACTATACATTAGTTTATTGCATTGGAGTCTGAAGCCCCTATATCATGATCACTAAAGGTGAATTTGGACTTTGGTATTCTATTAGAAAAGAAGGTTAGTTGCTTTTGAGCTGATAAGGTCTACAGCAGGTGAAGAGAGATAATAATGATGTGGCAACAATCAGAGGCAAGTTTGGAAATTAAATGACTAGTTATCTTTATAATAAACTTATATAATAGAGCTGATAACCTCAGCTAACTAGCTAATACAACCTTCTCTACTAATTAAATCAATAACTATTAATATCTGCTGAAGAGTAAGTTATATAATAGCCATATAAGATGATGAATTAATTACTTCACAATTAGAAGAAATAGGTTTTTAGCAAGCATATTATTGTCTGTGGATAACTAAGTTAGTAGTCAGCTAAATGTTGTCTAAGGATAATAAATACTATAATAAGTACTTGCAGTGGATAATGGAAGATCCCAACTCATTGTATTTCTACCTGAAGATCCATATCTGCTGAAAGATCAAAAGGGAGGCCAAGATAGAACCACCAATTCATATGAAGTATTTATATTCAGAGGGAGTAATGATCTTAATCTTCATCAATAAGAGAATAAGGGCAGTAATCTCCTTCTACATATAATTGAAGATACTAGAGTATATAGTAGTACTATCAGACTAGTAGTTGTCAGCAACATCTTAACATAAAGAAAAGAGAAATACACATCATAATAATATTACTGTAAAGATCCTTTTGGACATCAATGTCACACTTCATGATAGTGTTGTAGGTAGTGGCATGGATACTGCTGCTGTCAAGACCTAGCACACTAGACTGAAAGAGAGTCTCAGGGGTGCAGAACTGCTTATTACTAATGGTGATGATCTGGCCATCAGAAAGCTTGTAGGATTTCTTCAAGCTAGAGCTTTAGGAAGTAGTCTAAATTTTCTACTGGAAGTTAAGGGTGACATCTATAGCTTCTTCTTAATGTTATAGATGATTTCATGCTCAGTAGTGGTAGAGAAGCTGTAACTATGCTCAGTAAGAATCTTCATAAGGTAATTTATTAGCTCATAACCAGTCATATTAATATGAGAGATGGTGTGGGGGAGGGCAAAACTCTCATAGATGGGCACAATGTGAGTAATATTACTATCAGAATGGTGTGGATATCACTGGTCTCTGAACTCAGTATGATTAGCTGGAAGAGAACCTTAGGGTTACAGAATTACTCATTATTAATTTTATTAGAGATTCTTTCAGATGTTGAAGTTGCATTTCATAATGAGATTATAAGTGGCAAAGTGGATACTACCACTCTTGAGACTGAGCATATGAGGCTGAAACTCAGGATAGGGCCTAAAGGTTATAGAATCACTTATTATTATTAATGATGAAGTGCCTGTCATGCTGATCATATAGATTTTAATTGTAGGGATGATATTAATTATTAGGTCATCATAAAAGTAGTTGATAAGTTTTAAAGGGACAGGATTTTTAACAAGTATATTGTTGTTGTCTGCAGACAAGATTGACACTGACTCAGCTGATTTCTTTGTCTGAGGATAACAAAGATATATGGTAATAATATTAATAAAACCTGGATTTTCAACAAAAAGAGAATAGCTGGAGTTACACTTAAGCAAACAGAGAAAGAAAATTAGGGTCAAATGTGCTCACTATATCATTTCAGAATCTCCAGTAAAGATATTATCTAAGTTATAGCTATGTATTTATCTTTATTGCAGCTCACAGACAGATTGAGAACATCAGAACTGATAAAGATAATAAAAAATATGATTAAAATAACAGTTCATCTCATAACTGGTGATTCCAGGCAAGACTGACTGGGTAGCTTTATTGTTCATGGATAAATATAAACTACACTATTCTAAATGTGGGTAAGATTACAACTAAAAAAAAAAGTCCCCACTGAATTCAAATCTGAGAGTTTGTTTTCTGAAACTTCATGAAGAGAGTCATTGAGTTCCAAGGGAAGAAATCATTAGACCACTGAATCTAGAGAAGAACTGCAGTAATATCAACAAAACTGTACTTAGTAGACAGCTAATAAGAACTCAAAACCATGTGACTACTACATGCAGTAAGACTATAACTGAAGAAAAAAAAAAGTCCCTACTAGATTTGAACCCTAGAGTTTGTTCTGTGGAATTCTATAAAGAGAATTATGAAATGCCAAGGAAGAAACCATTAGACCACTGAATTTAGAGAAGAACTATAGTAATATTAATAAAATCATACTTAGTAGATAGCTAATAAGAACTAAAAACCATGTAACTGCTAATAACTACCTCAGAACACCCTAGTAGGGTAAGTCATGAGGATATGATCAGCAGAGGATAATAGCTCTTTAAAATAATATTATAGGTATAACATGAGGTTCTGCTCTATTATGACAGAGTGAAAGCTTTATTCTCTTGGTTGCTGGTACAGGGTGAGTTGGGCATGTTAGCCTAAGTATAGATATATATATATTTTTTTTATATTTCACTCTATATATATATGTTTTCTTTGTCATGACCACCATAAACACTAATCTACTAATAATGAAAATAATAATACTTGCATTAGAAAGCCCTGCATTCAGGCTATAAATTGATACCACTCTTATCTTCATTGAATGATGAACTGTTATATTAATATACTAAACAAAGTATGAAGTATCTTCTCAATCAGTGGTGAGGATATTTTAGTGTCTCTCTTTCATCACCCAGGTTTAACCAACTAGTGACCTCATGTGGAAATATTCAAGGCTTTTCATTGGTGGCAGAAAAAGAACACTAAAATATACTCACTATTAGTTAAGGAGATAAGCACTGAAAGCAGCATGAGACTGACAGAGTAGCTTTATTATTTATGGATAAAGATAAATCAGACTATTCTAAATGTGGTAAGGATGCAACTGGAGCTTATTATCTCTAAATAAGGAATATAAAGCTTCTTAGTAAATTAATTCTATTAGGTCTAGCTATATTTCTTGTTCATATTACTATACCAGATTGAGTTAGACTGAGTTTTGAGAGTTAAAAATCTCTCTCTTTCTCTTCTCATTCTTATACTCTATAATATTCTCACTGTTAAGTTCCTAACATCTACATACTCATCTCTAACAGGTAAGTCTTCATATCTATACTAGTTGATATGCTATTCCCTTCCTAACAGCCCTATCATGTTTAATACCCTCTCTTGCTTTGCTGTCAGGGAACTGAGCCAGTTGTGGCATAACTTAGTAAAATAAACTTTACACAAGTCAGTTTTAGCTGCATGGCAAACTCACTTCACCATGCTTATTAGCCATGGATAGTGGATTTCATAGAATTGCATGAGTAAAGAGAGCAAGCAGCCTTCTCTGATCTCTCAGTTTCTCATGTATTTTAGCTGGTGAATAAAGTTACTAATAAAACTATCTATCTAGTATTCTCTATTATATTCTTAAATCCTCCATAATGCTCTTCACTCCATTCTTCAGGTAAGTACTTAACTCTGAACTGATAGTAAATTTTTGTTGAATGTGAACAACAACTTCAATCCCAGAACTCTTTATAATCTCAACAAACTGTAGGAATCAGATATATAGAGACACTAATATTACTACTAGAGTAGTATTTTTACTGCATCTATTATCTACAGATAACATTTTATACTAGACATCTCTATATTATTATCTACAGACAACTACATTTTTAACACAGTTATTATTTATAGACAATAACCTCTTTTAATAAACTGCCTCTTAAAATGAACATCAACTAACTATTTTAAATACTAGTTTTAAATAATGAATTCTTTAAAGTCTTTCAATATAGATCTGAAGCCTCTCAACACAGATTAGTCATCTCCATCTCTTGGAGGAGCTAACATCTAATAAGTCTCTGTTTTAGCACTTAAAACAACAACAACTCAGAAGGCATCCACTACACAGCCCAGTAGAAATGTAGGTAAAAGAGCACTGAGGAAGAAGAAAGCTGAGACAATAATTACTATTAAAGATGTTAAGTAGGTCTGTGATTTCCTTTTGAAAGAGATTTACTACTTCAAGTTTAGACTCAAACACACTGAATTTTATAGGGATCAAGGACTTGTAGCTAGTTACTTGAAGAACTATCTTAATATAGATACCCTTTATTTACTCTTCACAAAAAATCAATTATTATTTGAGGAGTATATTGCACTGTGTGGGAATGACTGGACAACCCTATCAGGGTTAATAAAATAGAAGGTAAAAAACCTCACAATGCTATCTCTACTAAAGTTTTTCAAGTTGGTTCACATGATACTAGGTGTTGTACAGATCTTAGTCTCCTTAATAATAAAAATTAACTAGTAGATAGTTCAGAACTTATTTAATATCACTAAAATAAACATTATGAAATATTATGTATTTCTGATAATCATTAATATCTATCTTTATGTGCTCAATCAGAATGAAGACTAGTTCTTCCATTGCTATATACTAGATATCAAAGCTGAGACTATATTGCCAAACTTGAAGGATTTTCATAGGGTCTATGCACTTTTGTGTTGTTGGATTCATATTCATGTAGAATAAAAGTAAAATAAGTAATTAGCAACATTGAATAAAATATGAGTTCAAAATAACACAGTCAAGCTAGTAATATATATTAATGAGCTCCTTCCTGAGGAACAGGACAACTTCATGCAAGGACCCATTGAGACTCTAAATAATGCAGGCAATCTCAGTTTTAACTGGGATTTACCCTTCAATGATGAAGAGGGGGTTGATGATGCAACTAACTCTCTCAAGGTAATTAACTTGTTATCTGAGGATAATAAGTTCAAGAAGAACATACTCAAGATGAACTCATGAGTAAAACTTGCACTGATAACATACCATCAAAAGTGTGAGCTGTATATGTATACAATCAAGCACATAATGACTGAGAGAGACCATTAGATGGAAGGCCTATTATCTCTATAAAATCTAGATTAGGAAGTGTTGAACATCATTAAGACTATAATGGATAGCATAATGAATGAGAAGGTAGTCAAGGCACTATATGCATATGATGAAGTTAACTATACAATGATAAGAGAGCTATTCTATGCCTCTTACAACACACCCATGGTTATCAATGCATTGATGATGTTAAGCATGGAGGAAGATTGAGTGTTAACTCTAAATATACTACAGTCTGTAAAGCTGTATTCTCATCAGGTCAATGGTGTGATAGTAATATTTAAAATGGAAAGTAAAAGTTTTCAAAAGGTTCAAAATGATAAGTTAGTCCTGCATGCCAGAATTCTAGTAGATATTATGAGTCTTGAAAAGATATTAACCACATTATCTTTCATTTTGAAGGCATGGGATATTAGTATTCTGAATGGTAAAGAGCTAGTCAGACTAACTGTTATAATAATTCTGTCAGTTATTACTCAATTATAATGAAGTAATTATAGTAGATTTTTTCTGTATTTATTATCTTTATAATTTATGGGATTGTTTTACTATAGAAATAATTCAATATTCTCTTCACATTGCATTTTAGAGGTAATAATGATAGAGGTACTAATACATCTAGAGAAGTCTCAGCTCTACAAGTATAAGGTTACTAACTCTAGTTGGATGGTGTTTATTGTATTACATTTTACATTTCAGAAGTATTTCATTGAGGCTAAGACAATAAAGGAGTAAGACATTGCAATGGATGATGACAAATTGAATGCCCTTCCTATAAATTTACATTCAGAATGAAAGGAAATGCATAAGGAATGAAAGATTATTAATAATAAGTTCTTATTATTTATGAATAATAAGTTATTAATGCTCAATTTTTTGTCTGTGGATAATAAGAACTCCTACTCTGTTGCCCCTAAAATTAAAGATTTGCTGCTGGTTAAAGAGACAACTGCATATGATAAGTATATCATTACATACTATTTGAAATTCCCAGATTGCATGTATAGAGTGGTTGTTGATGAGAGGTATTACCTCTATTATTCATTCTCTAGGATTTTATGTGCAGTGAAGCTACTCAAACTGGACTTTCTCTGAGTGATGTTAGTTATCTCATTATTAAATAAAACTCATGATTTCTATAGCTATGTACATTTATTTTATTCAACTAACCTCCAGATGCATTATTCAGATCTTAAGGAGTTCCTTAAGTGCTTAATTATTAATAAGTTTCAATTAGTGTCATCAGAGAAAGAGAAATTGGAACTATTTAATTCACTTTATATATAATGACTTTCAACTAATAGACATATAGAACCCAACACTGCAGCTGTTGTTATTTCAAAGCTTTTGAAAATGACATTAATTTAAAGATCACAACAGACTGTAATTGATAGTCAGTAGATTGAGAAGGTCATTTCCCCAAAACACATCAATGCTGTGACACTCTAAATGAGCTCATAAAAGCAACTTAAGTATTATACATTTCACCTCAAGCATACAAAATAATTATTAATACTAGGTATGCTCAATAATGGTACCAACATCTCCATACAGAATAGCATAAGAGTATGTGCTTTACAGGTTATATTATTGTTTCCAAAAATCTTGAAGTTTCATAAATGTGTGAGGTTGAAGAAGATGAGAGTAACTACTCTTAAAAACTTGACTTTTCAGCTGGATTTTAGGCTGTCATTCTTTCTATATTATTATTATCTGGCTGATGCCTACCATCATGTCATTCTATTAACTCATTTTAACAGGCATATTGAGTTGATGTGCATGTCTCCTATTACTCATTATTTAATAAAAGTGTTGTACAAAATGTGTGAGATTAGCAAGGAAAAGATGGTAGTATTTACCTATAGATCAAACATCATATAGCTAGCATCTATGGTGTGCTCCAATTTTGGTATGAAGACAACATGGTTGAGAGGAAGTATGACACAGAAGGAATAGAATATGATCATTAATAACTTTAATAATGAGGAGTTAGGGAGGACTGAAGTCCTAATCATAATTAATCATGTGAGGGGATTTAATGCTAATCTGCAGCTGGGCAGATATTAGGTAATGATTTTAATTAAGTTACTACATAATTTAAATATAATGTTTCAGACTATAGCACAGACACATCATCTGGGTCAGAAAAGAGATATTTATATATAGATACTAACTATTAATTATACATTTTAATGATACTGGTGTGTGAATTTTGCAAGAAAAGCAATCTCTAATATCTCTATATAATTAAGTGGCTAGATAGGCCAGGTGGATAAATTGGCAGAGAGAGCTGTTAATTATTTGAATGTTCTAATAGGGTGAGGGGAAGACCAGTTAGGATGGGAGAATCTAGCCACTTTAAATCTTGAGATATCTAATTTGTCAATGTGAAGGAAAGAGCTCTACAAGAAAATCAGTGAGATACTAGTGTTACTTATACTAGGAAATACCCCCAAGAAGACTCAGAAATCACAGTACAAGTAAAATGTTATCCACAGATAACAACCTTATGAGCCTGCAAGTACTGTGATAGTAATAGTTATTCAGAGAGAACCTTCTAATGAGAATATGAAGGATGTTGTGGAGAATAAGATGGAGATTATAGAGTATAGAGAGAAACTGAAAGATGAGATAGAGGATACTGCATAACTTGCACACAGTGAGGCTGTAGTCTATAAATAACAATATAGTAATAAAATGAAGGACATTACAGGTAACAATATATAGAGTGTGATGTATGAATGATAACTTGCATTTGAGATAAAGTACATTATAGATAGTGTGATGGGTAGTATGATTAGTAGAGGAGATTCAGATGCTGAAATTAATAAGAGTATGAAGAATGATAAAGTAGGTTTGAATTTAGTGATTAATAAAATGATTGGTATCTTATGTGATGGTACTAAGATCTTTTCAGTAGTTGAAGGGCAGGAGGATGATGGGGATGAAGCAACTAGTGAGAAATATGTGAGAGAGGAGGATAATAATGAGAATGAGAGGTCATCTACAAAAAAAGAGAGGAAAGAAAGGGGTAGGAAGTCTAAGGTATAACAGGGCATAGAAGGGTATTTTGAGAAGAAAAAGAAAGATTGATTATTAGTGTTGGGATTTTTAAATTTTAATATGAATGTTTAATAGGATGGTTACTAGTTAGAATATAATGAAAATGATTCCTATATACTGACTCAAGTTAACTTGAAATTATTTGGATTGATTTTGGATGTTGTTTAATAAATATTCAGCTTGAGAGTTCTTATTGACAACTCAGATTGAGTTGAGTTCAATATATATTTAGCTTGGACTTGACTTGAAAGATTATAGATTTACAAGTAACTCAACTTAAAAGTATATATAATTAACTCAACTCAGACTTGTCTGCACTCTAATTATAACTCTAACCTCTAGTAGGTAATGTGTCATCCACTTAATGATTATCTGCATGCCATTGCATAGGCCCTTAAATAGCTAGAGATTATATAATAATATAATAAGTATACTAATCTTCAGCTACAATATGAACAGCAGCAGGGCTAAACAGTTAATTACAGCCAGATACTTATAGGTGTATTTCTTCCTACTGTTTATAATATCATCTATATAGATAAGGTCAGCCACATAGAATATCTAGGTATCTCCTGATATAATATTCATAACCTTTTGATTTATCTAAGTCACATCATTATTACATACAGTCAGGATGGCACAGTTCTCAAAATAATCAGGGCAGAATGTAATAGTAAAGAGCTCAGTAATAAGGAATATTCTCTCATAAAGATCACTTAAGTTAGTAACTCAGTGGATATAGGGTAGAAGCTCTATAAAATTAATGTAACTTAAATTCTATGATATCTGCCTCAGCTACTATATAAATATTATATTATTATCATTACTCTGTAGCCTCATATTCACTGTCAAATGCAGTATTTTGAGCTGCTGCCAGATGAGAGATTACTGCAGGCAGGCTGTAATAATCTGAGAACAGCTGCCTTACTATATAATAAGTAATGTCTGGGTGAAATCACCACTGAAGATGAAAGAAACATTTCTAAACAGCTAGTCATCTAAATATAAATCTCTGAGTAGTCTATTAACTACCTTTATACAGTATTAATGCTGCATGAGAGCCTTATTCTAGATGATCAAGTCAATATGCTGTAAAAGATGTCTTAGCTTGCTATAGACTGTCACTCTGAACATAAAAGCTAAATCCAATTCAATTAGAATAGTAAAATATGAGTAAGTAGTTCTATCATATAGTAGTAGAATAATGATGATGCTAGAAGATATAACACAGAGAATAATTTTATCACTTACATATAATTAGCTATAGAGAGTCTTATAGAGGAATGTTTTGCCAGTGCCATCTAAACCCTATATAAAGTAGTATGAGAGCTATTAGGCTATTTTATACAGAATGATATTATACACTTCTAACTGCCTAAGGTTCAACTAACCCTACAGGGCATCTACAGTAGCTATCTTCTTAATAATGTCATAGTTCTACTTCTCATATAGTAGTTAATTATCAATAAGATTGTTCCATATAGAACTGCAGGCAGGCAGGTCAAAATCTGCAAGAGACTTACTAAATTTACCCAGTAGCTACTAAAAGAGGCACAGACTATAGTCATAAAGTAGCTTAGCATCAGAAATGTCAGTACAAACTGGAGGATTTATCTATCATAGTTGATGAGAGAGATCATCACAGAAAGCATGTCAGAAATATAGCTAGAGCACAGGTAAATTAGAGATGTCATTATAGACTAATATAGTAATAAATAACATTTACATCTAATAAGTAGTTATAAATATAATAGTAGATTTAAACATAAAATTCTACTTATTATCATCATTCAGAAGATTCAGGGCCAAACATACTACATAGAATGTAGAATGATATATACTATGTATCATTCTAAGTATCTTAAAGCTATGTGAATTTCTTATAATAATGAGAAGCAGTTATAAGAAGAACATCTTATCATTATATGGACTGAAGTGTAGTAGATAGCTAATAGACCTACTCTTGATCTATTTTTTTTATTACTTGTTATAGCTGTTTTAAATGAAATGATGAGGCATCTCTGAATATAGATACTAGGCCTCTAAGTTTGAATGATTATACTTAAAGAATGTTATAAATTTTAAACAGCTATTACCTATATACTGAGCAACCTCCTCATAGTTATCTTATTTAGCCTTAGTGAAGTAGATTATCTATTGGTCAGGCAGGTGAATAAGCAACATCTCTACAGATAGAAACTCCTAATGCATGCAAAGAGCTAATATCTACTAGATAGCCTCTATTAAGCTAATATAATACTCATGCAGGTACAGGTCTACCTCATCATTGTACCCAACAATATGTAGTGTTGTATGGTCTGGGCCTTTATATATATATTTATTTATATACTTGACAGCCTTTATGGTAGTATAAACCTCTATGTTGATGTAGGCCTTGTACATATATAGAAGATAGGGATTATATGAAACTACCCATTAGTTGTTAATTATAATCTCCCTGCTATTAATCTAATATTTGAAGACTATAGATGGATTATCCTACTGCCTGTACAGAGAATAATCATTCTCTTCAATAACTATAATATTTTAAAAAGCCTTTAGAAACTGTTTGATGCACTTATCATCATCCTTATAGGGACTTCTTGAATCAGGCAGATCACACAATTTATAGATTATATGCTTATAGATTAACTCACCCAATCTATCAGTATCCTTAGTGGGGCTTAATAGCTTAGCAGATATAACCTCATTAATTATATCTGACTGTATGAACTATTCATTATCCTCAAGCCAGACTAATAAATACATATGAGATAGGCTATATTTCTAGTATTCAATTATCTACACCCTAATTAGCATAGGGCTAAAGAGATGTCTGTTCTTAAGTATATGTAGGAAATGAATGATCTTTATGGTAAATATCTGTATAATCAAATCTGAATGATCTACTATAGCTTGTACAGGTAGTAGCTTATAGATTATCTTCTCCCAGTTAGAGTTAGCAGTGAACATAATAAAGAGACTGAGATAGCTATAGTTAGTAATAATTACCATGGAGTTCTGAAATAGCTTATATATGAAATATTCACTTCCTATATACAATGCAGGCAGTATAACTTAGTAGTCAAAATGCTCATAATCTATATTGCCAGTCTATATGATGTCATGTAGGCTATTATACTAATCCACATAAATTTCCATTTAATAGATATAGATAGACTGGCTGCTGGGACCATGAATTTTCATGCATGTTTAGTTTGGTTTGGTTTGGTTTCAGTCCTATATGTGGAATAAAACATGACCCCAAGAATTTAGAACATATTTAATGACTTAATTATAAATTATATGTAGGTAAATGGACTAAATGAGTAGGTTTGAAGCATGAAAAATGACCTCTTTTAAGAAATAAAACATGTAAAATGACTAAGGGAAGTGTGATAGAAATGGGACCAGGTATGACCAGAATTTCAGTACTAGTTTGGTCCCAGAATGATTATGTAATAAGGTAATGATATTTGGTAATGCTCACAAGTAAAGAAGGCTCAAATTATTAATATTAACTTGCAAGTATATCCTCCTCCTTGGTTATGATCTCCTTGTGGGAACTATCTGTAATCTCCCTCTCCCTACCATACTTCATAATCATCATCTTCTTAATTGTATCCCCATGTAATTAACCCCAACAGTAGTAATATATATCATGGCTTGAATTGAATTTCCATTCCATTCCCACACCAGCTAGGGGTATTACCAGAACATCTTGAGCCATTTTTACAACTATGGGGTAGGTATGTGCAATCACAGCTCACACCTCAAGGATTTTCTTATCCTTAATGATGGTCACACCATCATGAAGGTAGCAATCAAACTTAGTTGTACAAGATGCTAGTCTAGTCTTCTTTTGACTGGCAATTAATGTATTAAGATCCTGTGCATACCTAGGGATTAGTATAACTATACCTGTTTGCCTGATCCAGCATTACTAAAAAGCATTACCTACCTGGAAATTATCATCCACCATATCCACATCATCAAGAGGTTTGACATCTAGAGGTTCATACTGGCAATAGTGCTTGTTGTAGAATGACTTGGCAATATCAATGTATACCTGACACTCTTCCTTTATTCAGTCTTTATCAGAGTATGCATTTAATCAGAGAGATGGATCTAGTACAGCTGCAATAGCATAGAAATCTGCAAATTACTGATCTGTCTTGCTGTAATAAATGGAGAGTTTTGCCTTTACTGCCTCAATAGCCCTATATATAGCTTGATTCCATCCAGTAGCATCATAACTCTTTGCCAACTGAGTATCAAGATGATTAAATAGATAATTATACACCTACCATGCCCAGGCCAATATAGGTGTCTGTGTCCACAAAACCACCTTGATCATTATATAGAAGGGATAGAGTAAATCAATGATATATCATAGCTGGGTCTATTCTGATCCTGAAAGCTTCAAGGATTGAATCTTTTCCCTTCCAGAGTCATCCACCTAGTAATCAATTGAATCCTGAAGTTAAAGCACTTAAACTGCTATTTCATATGTTGAACTCCATCAGGTCTTAACATTCTATATCATCTTAAGAGGTGTAGTCAAGATAGGGGTTATTGTACATTGGGTCTTGAAGAATCATTGCTCCTGTTTCAGTGAGGTACTAATTGCAATGGCAATATAGTAAATTTAATATACATCATGATTAGCATTTATTCTCTTTAAATAGAGCAGGAGTATGACCAAATATCATTACCTTACAAAGTGTCAAGGAGAATGTAATATTCTCATCCATGTGGATATCCCTCTCATTAAATGAGCTGACTATCATATTGTGTTCTGCCTCAATGTAAAGTTCACTGACCAGTGCCTGCACTACCAGTTAAATAACATGAGTAATGCATAGGATATAGCCCTGATCTTCATCCCATTGATATTCAACCAATCTCTCCTCCAAGCTTCATATCATTATTAAATTGTTTTTTGCATTATCAGTAGTAATAGCAAGTAGATTTGATGAAATATCCCAGTGGTCATTTCAAATGACATTATGCAGAATTTCTACCAGGTAGTCCCCAGTATGACTTCAGATTAAGGCCTCAAAACCAATCAGTTGCTCCTTGTACTCCCATTGATCATTGATGAAGTAGCAGATAACCCCTAGAAATGCCAGGTTATTTGTACTTGTCCATGCATCTACAGCTAGGGATATTTTTCTCTGCTGCTTCAGCTCCAGGCCTAGATCTTCCATGTCCTTAGTATAGTGTCAATTGAGGTTGTCTCACAGACTCATTCAATGGGGGATTTCCATTGGAGGTTTTAGCATCTGCAGTAGGACTCAGAATTCAGTGTTTTCAATCAATCAGAGTGGAAGGTTCAGGGAGATATAGCCATAGAGTATTTATTCATGAAAGGCCTCAGGTGTGCAGGGTGGAAGGTCTGCAGTAATAGACTTCAGTCATAGTCATTTCTTCATCATTTTCTAAAGGAATCATCTCATTAGTATTACCCAAAAGTGTTACCTAGAGAAGGGATAATATAGATCTTACCAGTCCTTCTAGAATATTGCTATTTCTTAATTTTTGATTCCAGCTGCATCTAACTAACTTGAGGTGTCAGGTAATCTCATCAGGATCATATCTACTTCATGATGAATGAGTCTGAATGACATCACAATGCTTGCAACAAAGAAATGGCTGTTCAGTTTCTTTCTCAGCTACCTGTTGAAAGGAATCCTATTGATCTGAGTGTTGTCAATGGGAAGGTTTCCAGAGCTTTTACTTTATCAGGTTGGATATATAGCAATTTGTGGTGGACTATCAGGACTGGAATAGTAGGGCATGTGCATCTTTATAGATAATATATCTCTTCCCCTTAATAGTAATCTCAGGAAGTTTGGTAGATTCAGCCATTTGAGATAATAGGGGAGGGAGTAATATGATAATAAGATAAGTATGATAATTCAGAGTTATTCTGCTATGTGACTGGGAGAAGAAAACCCTAACCATGCTAGTGCATGTGAGGAGGCTGCCTATCTCAAATTCCTTTAATGAGGAGAATAGAAATAATTAATCCCAGATATTAATATAGGAACAACATTAATCTTGTTAAATATAGCAGAAATATTATTATATCATTACTGAAAAGTGTTACCTTTGAAGCTTAGAGATTTATTTGATATAATAAAAGAATAAGATGCTATTGATATATATATATATGAGATCTCATTAAAAGCATTGAGAAATATATATATATTTTGATGAGTACTGCTGGTTTTCTACTGTAGCAATTCTAATTAGAAAATAGGGGTAATAAAATTTAATTCAACTAATCATATTGTCTTATCCTCCCCTCTATCTCCACTCTACTATACTAAAAGAGAAAAATTTAAAAAAACTCCTCCTCCTCCTTCTCATCCTCCTCCTCCTTCTCATCCTCCTCCTCCTTCTCATCCTCCTCCTTCCTCTCTTCCTCTACCTCTCCATCCTTAACAATTCACTTCTCCTCCTCCTCCTCATCCTCCTCCTCCTCCTCATCAGAGGTGAGGACAACCTCAAACTTATCCTCTGGCACCTTCTCTGGTAGAGGTAGCTTCTCATGATAGGTCAGATTAATCTAAGCATTAAAATCAGCCATCTTCTGATCAGCTGCATCAGTATCAACCTCAGCAGCAAGAAGATTGGCCTGGCCAGAGAGCAGTACAGCCTCTTTGATGTCCTGGATCATTGTGCACATGCAGGAGGTGAAGAGGTCCTTAATCCCCTTCTCATTGTAAATCTACTAATTCATTCAATTAGATTAGAAGAGTGTTACTAAAGAGTATAACTAAAACTCTTACCTACTTGGGCTTTTTGACCTCATGCTCCAGAATTTCCTCAACCTGCTCTTGACAGTGTTTCTTTCTGACAGCCTTCTTCATGGCCTTCTCCCACTCCATCTTCACCTCATACCATTTTCAAGAGCACTTCTGATCTCAATGCTTCTACATCAGCTACTCTACTACCTTCTTCTTCAATTCCTTGTGCCCAGCCTCATCAGCCTCATTCCTAGTATAGATTAGCTGAATTCATATACAAGCATTACCATAGATCATTATTATTTGTTTTTCTTGTGCAGCTTTTTCA
This sequence comes from Onygenales sp. PD_40, assembly GCA_032988205.1. NCBI lineage: Eukaryota > Fungi > Ascomycota > Eurotiomycetes > Onygenales > Onygenales sp. PD_40. Next base: position 513,041 of record JANTQD010000003.1, read on the forward strand.
GTGTGACATAGTGCACCTTGTGGTTGGCCTCACCCTGTTTGAATGCTTCCTTCTCAGGCCCCTCAAGCTGGTGGTGACACTCATGGGCCTTGATTGTGTGGATCTTGGAGGCAGGTGAAGATATGACTAGTGGTGGTAGTAGGAGAAAGTGACAATTGTGATAGTGGGATAGGGATATTAAAAGAGGAGAGGTAGGATAGTGGTAGAAAAAAAAGGGAAGAAAGAGAAGAAGAGGAGGAAAAACAAAAAGGTAGGGGGAATTTCTCTAATCTAAAAGTAGGTTATTTACATTTGACACATCTATATTTGATATTCTTTATATGGCATTGCCAGGCAATTTATATCAGGAATAGACCTAGGTGATGATTACAGGTTGCTAGAATAACTAGTTGAAGTTAGAATTTCAATAACATTTCTTTTTTTTTTCCTTCTCTTCCCCTCTCTCTTCTTCTTTTCTCTATCTATTCTATTCCTCCTCTTCCATCATCTCAATCAGCTATATCTCTATCTCCCCTGCCCTTTATTCAAATGTGTTGATACCCTCTCTCCTGATTTGAAAATGTCAAAGTACATCCCTCTCCCCCACCAAGTGGTGATGAAAAATAGTGCACCTGATTGCAAAGCAGCCTATAAGACATGTGTTGCTGAGTAGGAGGCCAAGTGGGATCAATATCATGCTGAGCTCCTCAATGCCTTGAGAAACTACTGAGTCAAATATAATTCTAAGCCCTACTACTATTACAATAAGAATAGTAAGTTATGGTCATGCTTTTCAGTAATACTCAGTAGCTCATTCAGGTTAATAGAGTGGATTCAGGAGATTCAGTTCTATTAGAAATCTGGGGAGCTCATTTTCATCAAGACTGTGATGGCACATCTAATCTATAAGATTAATGGTGGGAAGCATTGCTTTCAGCACTCTACCCTTAATGTCATCCAGTTGATAGTGGAAACAGCTCTCACCACTCTTTTTGAGTGTAAGTTAACTACTCTACTAAGTCTACTAAATATGTATACTGATTATATTATGAATATAGATAGAGTTAAAATGATGGTGCATGGGAAGTGATTGACTCTCAGGGTTAAGAATATGTGGTTAGTGAGGGAGGTAGCAGATGCAATTGAGTTAGAGTACTTTGAGTAGACTGCCCCCAAGGTTTAAGAGGGTTTTTTAATGTTTTTGTGTGTTTTTAGTTTTTTAGTTTTTTTAGTTTAGGGTTGGGGCTGGGGCCTTTGGGCAATGAAAAGTAATAATATTTGATAATGCTCACTGATGTAAATCTCCCAATTTGAAATTATTGTATGGTGTGTGGCAGGGCTGCTACTGACTTGGCACTATTAGTAATACATGTGATTATGATTAGGTAATATTGTGGTATTCCTGGTTCTATTTGGTCCCATATATAGATAATGGGACCAAATGGGACCAGGACTGAAAAGATAGATATATAACATGATTTATGAGTAAAATATTCCTTTATAACATGATCCTAAACTAATTTATCTATACTATAACATGATATAGTATCTATATTAAAGTGATTTTACATAAAAAGGGACTAATATATTAAGTAAAATGATAAGGGTATACTTTAATCCTGGTCCCAACATGGTCCCAGCAGCCAGTCTAGATATAGACCTAGTTGAGCTATTATTTGTTGATATTAGCATAGATATCAATTAAATATTGCTGAAAAAAACATCTAGTCTGAAAGAGTAAACTTTCAACTCTATCCCATTGAAAAAGATTATATGCATACTAGTCATACAGAGTTAGACTATTATCATTACAGCTATTAGTGTTATTTATAGTATCATCTAGTTCATCATTATCTATCTTCTGTACAGCATTAACAGCCATCATTCAGAGCATGTCAACATGCTACTCCTATTCACCCCACAGGAAAAGTAAAATATAGTGCAAAGAGAGATATAATAGACTGCAGGTATTAATATAGGTTAATTCTAAACTAGCATTCAGCTATTATAGCATCAAATAAATGATACAAGAGTGAATATAGACACTGATGGAGGTATCCTGTATAATAATAATAACCTCTAATGTAGTTAGAAGATTCTTATGGTAATAGTCATTATCAGCCTCCAAGTGCACTATAGGGTTTATACTCACCCATGTAGTGGGGTTACTCTGTAGGATCTCTCAGGCAGACTAATAGAGGTAAATAAAAGAATTAACCTTATTTAATGAGTAGTTAGTAATAGACTCAGCAGGGATATAAACAGTTTAAAAAAATAAAAACCAACTATAAGCAATGTATTATAGATATAATTAAACATCTCAAAATGTATAGTAGAGTTCATATCATTTACAAACCTCATATTAAACTACAGGTTATAGATCTAGTTCTATATAAAATATATATTCATTCCAGCCTCTGGCTCCAACAGCTCCTGCAGATGACAGAGCTCACTTTATATCTAAAAAGAAATAGAATTACCTGTAGGCAGATGATCAAGTTATAGATCTCATTTACATTTAATAGATATAAAGATTAGAGTAGAATTATAGTTGTATATATACATTTAAAAGTGCCTAGCCTTAGAAGTATTATTATAGAATAACTCATATAGCTCCTCCAGTAGCTTCCTAGCAGAAGATAATTTAATCTTACCTCTTGCATAGCAGGAGGAGAATACAGATACAGTCTTTAATAAATTACTTATATATTTTTTCATTCAATGCTTGATACTACAGGAGGAGTAATAGACATCCATGCAACTAAAATTCAAAGACTACTGGCAATATAAATAGAAATAAAAAGCATATAAAGATAGATGATAGCTGCAAGTAGATAGCTACAGTTAGACAGATACATTCAGAAGAGAATTAGAGATAGGCTCAGGTATAGATATATATAGTAGAGTCTGAGGAATAGTTATAGAAATAAGTATAGATAGTGTAGAGTTTACATACTTAGTGAGGTTAGCATTAACTGATACAGTAGCTACAAGATATCTCTATTTAGCCTTATAATTATATTTGTAATTATAAAGGCAGTAGTTAGCATAGTTTTTGAATACACAGTCAGCAGTGGAGTAAAACAGGTGTGACAGACAGGCCTGATAGTATATATTATAGTATGAGATATCTAGCTGTAGGTTGATAATAAATGTAGTCACATCTATTAATAGCTAATAGAGCTGAGGCTACTACTAATAATGACACTACTTATAATATATAGAGTATGTCCTATATAATATATCTGAATGAGGCTGTTCAAATATGTCTTAAAGGTAGTAAATATTACAGGCTGCACAGTGATATATTATAACAAAAAAATGTAAGGATTAACTGTAGAGGATGCAGGGAATGTAGGAGTCTTTTATAATCATATAATAAATATAAATATATAGAATATATGAATGAATGAGTGTTCATTCAAATATTTATAAAGAAAAAGGGGGTAGAACTGAGATGCATAGGGAGATACACTAAAGTAGGAAAACTATGATGCAGGCTATAGTAGGTCACAAGATTTTAATAGGGTATATATAAGGTCATATTACTAGTTATTTTATAGGAAAAAATCTGTTTTTCTATAATTAAAGAGAGAGATGCCTGAGAATTGCCAAGCTACTATAGGAGGTGCAGGTAGAACTAGAGAAAATTACATCTATATTTTTAGAAATATATCTTTATACTTCCTCTTGAGGTTTATCCTGCAAGTACTACCTTCAGAGCTAAATGAGGAGAGAGTCAGTAAGGCATGAGAAAAGTAAAAGTAGAGGAGGTACTCAGTGATTAATATAATCAATCTAGTTGAAAACAATTCATTCTCATTAATTTTATAACTATGCCTAGGGTGTTGAGATTCTACAGGCTGAAAATGATAATAAACCCTTCAAAAATTTCATCTATAAGCTTACTATCATTACTCACTATCAGAATGCTCAAGAACCTACTTATTAATAGAGAGATAGCATTAGATCTACTCATTATAATACTATTCAGACTGAGAGAATAGAGGTCAGATTGCAAGCCACTATCTGAATTCATATTATAGATGTAATATAGATGTCACAGGATGATCAATATACAGTATATAGATTTAATATAGATGTTATAGTTAGTAATAGTAATATATCTTCTCTATTAATTATATCTTTCCAGTCAACTACTTCTGTAGTGCTGCAGGCTAAGTGTCTATGATTTACTACTATTATAATAGCTACTATTTACTTGCTCAGAAAATACTTATTTTATGAAATAACTACTCATCACACTTTAGCAGATATCTATAAGAAAGTGGGCATTACTATAGATAATAACCTGCTGTTAGTACTACTACTAAGCTCACATAATATGCAGAGTAATATATAGTTACTAGCATAGATGCAGGTAGATTTATAGGGTGATTCTCAGTGGCATTCTGAGTGGCAAGATCTAGAGTTTTGAAAGGATATATAGATAGTTGATATGACTCAGAAATAGTTAATTAATTTATGATATTTTCTCAGGAATCTTCTCAGTTGCATAGCTGGTGCATAAAAAAAATCAATTTTACCATACAAAAATGAGGGTAATATTATGTATCCACTATGTCTAAAAAGTAAAAAGGTAGTATGAATAGCAAAATGATAGTCTGTATATCAGCACCTCAAAATCAATCTATTTTCCCTTAAGGAGCCTTCTAAGTTCTAATTGAAGGTTCCTTCAGTCCACTCTCATTCTGATAGAATCTTCACATAATGGAATTCTTTTCACTGGAGAGATTTGAATTTCAAAGGTCTAAACAAAAAAGCCCAAGAGAGAATCATCCTTGGACCTTGGATTCATGTATGAGCCAGGAGAAAGTCCAGGGGAAACAATGTGCTAATCAACTTATTAGCTGTAGAGATCTGAAGTTACCCAGTGGGCCAGTATCATTATTGCATGTGCTTGGCACTTGCATGTCTCATGATTCACAAACTATGTGATGATGAGGATAGTTATGGCTTGACCAATTCAGTGCTCTTAATTAGTGATTTGAGGATTGTATAAATTGTGAGATCATGACTAGTATTAGCTTGTTAACTTCTTGGCCAATATTAGTTGACATTGAGAGTATTCATAATATTAGTGCAATGCAATGCACTTTCTTTGCATCCTCAAAGCATCACACATGGGGGATTACTATCATCTTCCTCACATCCACCTTACCTTAACTTACCTCAGAGCAAGAGTATTTGTCTCTTCAGCTCTTCTTCCTTCTTTCCCACCTTCTTAACACCCCCAATCACCACTTTCAAGCAACAAACATGCTCAGTTCCCCTCCATGAGGTTCATCCCAATAATCACATATGACCTCTCAACACAAACTCCAAGTCTGCCTTACCATACATTCTGGCGCTGGTACCTCCCTCTACAACTTAAACAAAAGACATACAACTCCCTACTGTAACCTCCATACTAAAGTCTAATGACTCATATTTTGGATGGGAGGATAAATCCCACCAATGGGGCAAATATCTATGGTGATTGGTGTCTTGCAGTGGGCAACAGCAATGAATTTAATTCATCATTGTGCACCTCATCTCATCTTGTTGACCTGAAGCCCTTGAGTAGGGCATCTATGTGTTGCAAGGTCCTAAATTCCTGATATGGAGTGAGGTTTCTGATAATCTATCTACATAATTTAACTCTAGATCTGTTTGGGTGCTTATGTCTGTGAAGTGATATTTATCCCGCTTGAATCAGCAGAGTTCAGAGGAAATATACCTGGGGATTATGAGCCCAGGTATCATTCATCCTGGCAGCCTATTTATTCCTCTTGGCCCCTCAGATCAGTTCTTATTCATAAGGAAAGCAGAGGACCAGAGGAGTAAAAGTCTACTTCCTGGCTTCTACAGGATAATCAATCCCATGTCTTCATCCCTCATGAAATCCCAGAATTCATGCTCCTTGTTCTAGTCTGCTTGGCTTGTTCACGCTCTTATGAAAAGAAGAGGGCTGGATTTAAATTACTTACTTGGTGTCTTCTCTGTCTCCCTCTCTGGTACGGAATAGCCAGTCAAGGTAAATATTTATGTATGTGAAACTTCAATGCTACTTGTAGCGTTGGCGTGAGTATTTACCACGTCACTACAATAGGAGTTAGAGAAGATCTCACGATCACTCTGTCCGTGTATAGATGGTTATGCATAATATAAACCGGCGAAATGATACTGCTTATCTGATAGTGATAAATATAGCTATAAAAATAACCCCAGAGTCTGATAGTTATATCATTTGTTTAAGAATTCTTCCCTCATACCCCTATACCCCCTTACCCCATCAATCCATCCATCCATCTCATCATGACACAGGCAACCTTGCCAGCCAATTGATAACCTACTGCCTACCCACATACATAATCAGCACACTCCATCCCAATCAATCAATCAACCAATCAATCAACCAATCAAACCCACACTGAAAAGAAATACACATAGATACATACCATCATCCCCTGCACAACCTCCACTGTCCCCCTATATCCATACCCACCTGCATACCCCCCTGCCATCCTTGTCAAATTCCACATCCCCAACACATCCCCCCCCAACCCCCCCACCGCCCGACTCATCGTACCCATGTACTCCCGTATCCCGCTTAGATATATCCCACCATTTTCATCCGCACCCCCATATAGATCTGAAGAGGTACCGCCACCATCCATCCCCACGCGCCCCCGCATGGTGTCTCTGGGATGCGAGCCCTGGGCCGTCGGGCCGATCCAGAGGAAGGGGGTGGGGCGGGTGGTGCGTTTTGAGAGGGTGAGGAAGGGGGTTAGGGTGTTGAGGGCGGAGGTGGAGGCGGAGGCGGGGAGGGATGATGGGGGGGAGGATGGGTAGGTGAGGGCGTGGATTATTGGGATGGGTTTTAGGTTTGGGTTTGGGTTTGGGTTTGGGTGGTGGGGTTTGTATGTGTGGGAGTGGGAGTGGGAGTGGTGGAGATAGTGGAGGAAGAGGGAGTGCGGGGAGTCAGGGTCAGGGTTAGGGTCCGGGGTCGAGGAAGGGTGGGTGGTGGTGATGTTTATGGGGAGGTGGAGGTGGGTGTGTTCTTTCTCTCTCTCTCTCTCTCGCATTAGTATATACTTATTTAACTGTGGGCGGTGGGTTGGAGTCAGGGTCATAATTGATTTATCCATACATACCTTTCCTACAAACATACCCATTCTCAACCCCCCTATCCGCATCCACCCCGTCCACCTCCCAACTCCCCTGAACTCTCAGCCCCCTACACTCCCCCCTCCCAAACTGCCGCGCACACATGCACTCCTGCGGGTCCACGACCCAGTCCATCTCCCACTGCTTCAGCGAGCCGAGCGCCAGATCCTCGCGGAGGAGCATGTTGAAGCCTGCGTAGATGTTTGCCGCGGCGGAGTCGCCGAGGAAGATGATAGCGTGGAAGCGGGCGAGGATGGTGCAGATTTCGGCCGCTGTGTACCAGCGGTATGTGCAGGCTGTTTGTGTATTATTTGTTGGTGCTGTCTAGGGGGTGGGGAGGACGGTGATGGGAGTGGGGGGGGGACTTACTTAGGGGGATGTAAGGGGAATCAGTCTTCTCCCGCCGTCCGTTACTCAGGGAATATAGCAGGTCGGCGCGAGATTTGCAGAAGGATGCGTTTAGGGAGCTGCTGCTGCTTCTGTTTGTGGTTATAGGGGGGATGTATATCTTCTTCGAAGAGATTCCGCACTCTTCGTAACCACCGAAGTGAGATAGGTAGCTATACATATCAAGGCATTGTGAGCCCATGGACAGCAAGAACTGAAAGTAAAAGCATAGCCTAGCATAGCATCCTACCATCTAAAAATACCCTGTTTACCAAATGCAAAATGGGAAAGGTAATATACCTACTCTTCAGGAACCGTCAAGGAAATCGGAATCCCATCAAAAGAAAAATGCCGGGTATCTTTATACACGCCGAAGAACAGTATCATCTGGAAATAAAACAGACATATAACTGAGGATATCAAGAAACATGCAGCCATCCTGTACGTGAGGTGTCGGATGGAGAGGAATTGGCTGAGGGCGTGCCTATGCCTAAGCCAGGCCTTGTGCCTCGCTGTGGTGGGGCGGCCTGTCCTTGACGGGGGGAAAGGCATTTGAGTGCTGGTTGTATCTCAACAGATACCTAGCTTCTTATCTCTAGTTTGAAAGAGACTGGGTTGGGCAGAGGTTCTCAAGTTGGAGCAGACACATGAGCGTTGAGAGAAGGCAGAGCTTCCAAGCCAAACAGCAAAGAGGAAACTGAAAGAAATGCAAAAGGTAATGCAGACATTGTTTCTAACCCAATAGGTAAGTGAGCAAGATGAATTATCTTGCTGCTTTGTATTCCCCGTTTATAGAGTGAAGACGATATACAAAGAACTCGAACCGGGCCGCTCACAAATGTGAGACTCACGGGGTAGTATGAAATTCTACCGTAGAAGCATGTTTGCAGTTAATAACTGTACTCCTATTGGGTTGGGGTATGCATTGGAGCAGGACTCAATATGCGAATAACATATAACCTAAACTACATAGTTCAGTCTCGAGAGGTGGGGCCTGTTCTACTGATGATTTTGAAGAGTAGATGATATCAGGTCAAATAATACCCAACACTTATTAGAGCTAATGACCTCTAAGGGTTGATCCTTTTTCCCCTGGTTGGTTTCTCGCATATCAACACCAACAGGGCTGAAAAGGGGAGGAAAGGGGCGACGAACAAGATTCGTGATGACCCGACTGACATGGCGATTGATCTTGACGGTTGCTGCAGAACAGGAGATGTCTTGTGTCTGCTTGTCAAAGAACTCGAAGTCAACAACGCAACCCGCATCCCGAGATATATTCGTGAGATATTCGTGAGGCGGGCGGGAACGAGACGGCAACCCCGCAAACTCCCTAGCCTGATCTACCCCAGGCCAACCATGCATGATGATGCTAAGCCCCTGGGCCGTCGACAGAAAAGCGGCACGCCTCCAACTATTCAGCCATTCGTTTGGAGATAGTTATCCAAGCCATGGCTGGTCACGGGCTCATGCCCAGCGCAAGAGAGGGGAATGGCAGCCAATAGGGGAATTACCTGGTGTAATCTGCAGAGATTCCCATCAGCCACCTGGGCAGGACTGGATATCATACGATGCAGATTCAAAACATTGCTGGAGACTTGCTGCAGACTTGCTGCAGGCTTGCTGGAGACGGGTGGGGGAATGGACCTGCTGATGATGCAGAGAGACATCGCCATTCCATTGCCATTCCTCTCATGTCTGTTGGATACAGTTCTCGCCCATGGAAGTCGAAGAGGAAAGTGGCCCCGTGACCCCGAAGTCATGTGCCGTCATGGCAATACGCGTTACTTACCGGCAGTGTCACGCGTAGGTATTGCTACCTGCTCTTGCTGCCATCTGCCACCCAGACGCGGGTACCAGTACCGGCACATGATACGTAGTACGTAACGGCGCGTTCCTGCCGTGTGTATTGTAGCTTTTTCCGTATTGTATCGTGGGGTACCTGCCTGGCCGCCCAGTTCTGTATGGGGAGCCAGGTCACTGCTGATAGACTCGGCAAGACAGCCATCAACTGCAACGACATCTCGACAACCTCCTGGGATAGACCGAGATACACCACAGACAGACACCGTGTGCTGGACTCCCCCAAGTCCGCAGCAAAGCAATTATTCATCCCGGAGCCAGTCTGTCTAGCCTCTCCATCCACCCGACAGCTTTTGCTAGCTGCTTGACCTCGGCACCGCTGCTGCTCCAGTCATCGCCGCCGTGGTGGGGAGCTCCGTTCTGTTCTCGTCCGACTTTTCGACGAGCCGGCCTCCATACACTTCTGTCCTCCACCAGCATTGCTCAACTCCCCAATTGCCCGTCTCTGTCTGTCTACCATACACCACCGCGTCTGCTGCAAAGCATCCTGCCCTCTCCCCACGGTGCTCTCTCCAGGCCCCGCGCCTGCGACCCCAATTGGCATCATGTGGAAGGCCTCCGAGCGCCTGATGGACACCATCGGCCATTATGCCTCCTTTCCCGCAACAGGCGTCTCGCTCAGGCAGATGGTCCAGTTTGGCGACCGGCCGTCGACAGGTATGTAATATCCATCCCCGAATGCGAGAGCAATTACTGACCCATCCTTCCCACCAGGAACCCTCTTCCGCGCTTCCCAGTTTCTGTCCGAAGAGCTGCCCATCCGTCTTGCGCACCGTGTCCAGGAGCTGGGCGACCTCCCAGATGGCTTGAATGAGATGCCCTCCATAAAGAAGGTGCAGGATTGGTATGCGCAGTCGTTTGAGGTATGTTTTGCTCTCTAATTCCCCGCCGTACTCCCCTCTGACTCATGCGCCGCAGGAAATCATCAACCTCCCCCGACCCACACTTTCACAAGAAGTCAGAGCCCGGCTACTCCGCCCCAACAGGCCGAATGGCCGCGACCCTAAAGTGCTTGAAGAAGCTACACAAAATCCCAGTGTGCGTGACGGACGGTACCGGTCGTCGACGACATCCATACTAAAAGGGACCGATGCGTTTGCAAATGGAAGTGTGAATGGCAACGGCAATGGAAACGGGAAGAACAGAGTGGCTGGGAACAGGCGGTATTTTATGGCTGCAGATGATGGCGCAGACTGGCCGCCGGAACTCAACGATTACAACACCCGCTTCTCAAAAACACTGCAGCAAATCAAACGGCGGCACGACAGCGTGGTAACGACGGTTGCACAGGGGATTCTAGAATATAAACGGAAACGCCAACGGCTGCAGATCGACTCGAATATCCAGTCCTTCCTTGACCGGTTCTACATGTCTCGAATAGGTATACGAATGCTCATCGGCCAACACATAGCCCTCACGGATCAAACCCACGCATACCATCCGAATTACGTAGGAATAATATGCACCAAAACAAATGTCCGGGAACTAGCCGAGGAGGCGATCGAGAATGCCCGCTTCGTCTGCGAAGACCACTACGGCCTCTTCGACGCGCCCAAAGTCCAGCTCGTCTGCAAAAAGGACCTGAACTTCATGTACGTGCCTGGCCATCTCTCGCACATGCTCTTCGAGACCTTGAAAAACTCCCTCCGCGCCGTGGTTGAGACGCACGGAGCGGAGAAGGAGGCATTCCCCGTTACAAAAGTCATCGTCGCCGAGGGACGGGAGGACATCACGATCAAAATCTCCGATGAGGGGGGCGGGATCCCCAGATCCTCCATCCCCTTGGTCTGGACGTACATGTACACGACCGTCGACCAAACGCCCAATCTAGACCCGGACTTCAACAAGAGCGATTTCAAAGCGCCCATGGCTGGATTCGGCTACGGGCTGCCGATAAGTCGGCTGTACGCGCGATACTTTGGGGGTGACTTGAAGCTAATAAGCATGGAGGGGTAAGTCCGCTTCCACGGCTGTCTTTTAGCATATACTAACAAATCACAGCTACGGCACGGACGTCTACCTCCACCTCAACCGACTCTCCTCGAGCTCGGAACCTCTCCAGTGACAATTACCAGTCATGAGGGACGGCCTTCCACTCGTGACCTCCTCACGCCATCTATACCCGCTTTATGCGGCGGACCCGTTATATCGGCCGGCTTCACGAGTGGTCTCCCAAGGATTGACGCCTATGAATATCGCTGCCATCCGTCGCGCCAGGGTGCGCAGTAGAGAGGTCTCCGAACGCAAGCAAGTTGGCGATGCGGAGAGTTTGGTCAATGCAGTGGGGACGGGGTTGGATGAAGGAGAGGTATAACCAGCCTGACCATCCTGCCTGATATTCGGCGATTCGCTATCGTCTGATGGTTAGTTGCCATCTATCTTGGCTGAAGTGACATACCATCAACCTCGCCCCATCACACCATGGATCTACCCAAAACGCAATGATCCACAAACACCCCTCTCCTATACTCCAAACAGGAGATAAACAAGGGAAAGTGAGCGTTTCCCAATCCACCTACCTACATACTCATTCCAACAAGCGAGAATCGAGTCGATTTTTTTAACGGCTGGAATAAACAAGCCAGCATAGCACAACAGAAAACCATCTGTGTCTGCATATATATACCCATGCTCATACTTATCGACCCAGCTCTATACTATCGCCTCTCCCACCTACCTACCTACTAGATACATACCTAAACACATCCACCGTCTTCATCACATCTCATACCCCGCCTGCGCTCCAGACCAACCGACAGAATTGGATTGAAAAGGCCATCCATCCTCGAACGTATCTACCTACCTCCAATACATCACAACGCCAACAAACCTACAAGAAAGCCCCGTCCGAGTCTCACACATAAAAACAACATCTCCACTCCCAACCCCGTCCCGTCCCGGATATGGGAGATTCACGGAAGATAAAGACGAAGGCAGAGCCGGGAGATTGTGATAGGGAAAGGGCACGAAGATTAAACGATCCCCCCTCTCTCGTTTTTTTTTAAATTTATTTCCCTTCTAAACAAAAAAATGCAATCACATTTCTTTCCTTCCTTCCTTCTTCTAAGCGCGGAGACAGGGAGGGAAGCGAAATGAATCAGCAGTTTAGTCGGTTGGTTGGCGAAACGGGATTAGAATGGGGAAATGGAATAGAATGGAAAAGATGTGGATGGATGGATATATAAAATGAACCAGAGAGGGAGAAAGGGGTAGGTAGGGACATATAGTTATGCTTTGTATATAGAAAGAAAGAAAGAGAGATATGATGTATACACCTAGCCTAGCATGCATGCATGATGCAGGTATCTAGCATAAACCTAGAATTAAATTAGATTGAAATGAATGGAATTGAACTGAACTGAACTGAACTGAACTGAGTTAAATTAGATTGAGAATTCCATATGGTGATAAGATGGGATGAGATGAAATAAGCTAATAAATGAGTAGATATATAACCAGGCCCTTAAAATTACATCAGTATAGCTACTTCATCTTCAGATGGACCCTTGCATACAAGGGTCTGCTACCTCAATAAAAACTACTATCTTAATGAAAAAATCTTCAACTAATGCAACATTTAATTAATTTATCAACCAATGAAGTTATATTTGAGAAATACAAATTGATAATAGTCTAGATAATTGGATTTCATAATCTTCTAGTAAATTTAATAGCTCTAACATTAATTCTATGATTTCTAATATATTTCTTAAGTTTCTTCATCATTTTATTCTATTTTAGTTGCATTTTTTCTAAAGTTTTCTCATCATTAAGTTTTTAGGTAATTATTTTCATATAGTATATATTAAATGTAGAAATAATATCTTTATAGTAGATTATCCTTTATAAAGCTCTCTTACAGCACTTACAAGTAATTATAGTAGTAGAGGTTTAAGATAACTTATATTATAAAAGAGTAATTATATTTATTATTATAATACTATTCTTTATAAGCTTTTAAATGAGCTTTTAATAATATATAATCTTCTCACTCTCTACCTTAAAGTCTCTAAGCTTTCATTTTGCTATATAGAAGCTCTGCATATTCTCATATCCTCCTGCTCATACTTCTTAGCTTAGATTAGTCAGCCTAACTGATGATACCTACATCACAGAGCTTCTAGAGACTTAGAAGAATTAAGTTTTTTTCTATAAATTTTATTATACATTACATTCTTATTATAATTAGTAATATATTTTGAGTTTCAATGGGTTATCTAAAGAAATAAATCTAATCCTCTATGAGCCCCTATCAGGAAATCTACCTCTCACTTTTAATAATAGACTCTATAGGATGTTTATGAGCCTTACAGTTGAAACCATCCAACTAGCCTACCACCTAACCTCATATATGACTAATAATGGTCCTTATGTTTGCACAGTGAGTCAAGATGTTCTTTAAGTAGCTAAGTACATAATCTCTACTATAAAATACTTAGAGGCTCTATTAAAGTTAAATGCTTTACTTGCAAGCTGAGCCTAAACTTGCAGTGCTAGTATAAAGATGAAGAGCTAAGATATAATAGAACTTCTAGTATATTTAGTAGATTAAATGATTAATAAAGCATCTTTCTGAAATAACATTAAATAATTCATATATAATATGAAACTACTACTAAAGAACTCTAATTACTCAGCTTTTATATAATTATATATACTCTTTATACTTTTATCTGAGTCCTCTAAATCATCATAACAGCCCTTAATCTTACTCTTAACTGAGTAAACAATAATAAACAAGTAGACAACAGCTTTAGAGATAGAAGCTCTAATGAATAATCCAGAAGAAATTATAATAAATATAGTAGTAAATATTTTATATTCTTCTAATACTTACCTCAAAACTATTTAGAAGCTGAATTTAATTATCTATTTAAATAACCTATAATTTAGACTTCTGACATAGAATACTGAGATATCTATAACTATCTTAAAGTTAGCTTAGAATTCAAAATAAATAAACTCAGTCTCTTACTCTTCTTTTTTTCTTTCTTTTATGTCTCTTTCATCTTTCTTTTTGTTCTTATCTATAATGTTAAACATGAGATTTACTGTTCAAAATGCTAATAATGACATTCAACTAATGAAAGTTCTATAATATTAGAGTTCATCCTCTATTACATTATTAACAACTAATTAACTCTGAGATTGCCTATTTAAATAGAATAACCACTTATCTCAGTAAAATGCTTATATTTACTGAGCTGACAATCCTAATCTAGTACATCTATCAAGAAAGTATCTAGTCAGATCTATTAAGTTATTAAATAGAATGACTAATAATAATATTAATATACTTACTATTGACAGCACTACCACTCCAGCTGCACTAATAAATAGTGATGATTTATCTACCAGATAGATATGTATCATTACTCAACTGATCTAAGAGTAACTTTATGAGACTCTCACTGAGTTAGAAGTTAGTATGCTATATTAATAAACATCTAATAGAGGTAATTACTAACTTCCTCCTAACTAAGATAATAAAGGCCCAGAAGAATCAGCCTATAGATACAGTGTCAGCCTGACATTCAGCTATCAAACTTAAAATGGTCAAGAAAGTTAATACACTCTGTATATATTTAATATCTCATGAAAGATAATAGATATTGGAATCTTCTGGCCAGACACTACTAGATCTAATAACATTTAAGATAAAAATTATAAAATCTACTATTAAAACATCTTTTTCTTCACTGCCTGCATTAAGGTAGTAGCACAGTCAAGAGACATAATAATTATTAAATAGAACTTATTAATCTATTTTCATGGCACAATTAATATATAATGAATTTTAGAAGTATTAGATGTAATCAGATACAGCCTTCTAAACTATCTAGATAATGTAATGTAAATCTACAAAGCTCTGAAGACTTAATTTAAAATAGCATTCAGTAAGTTCCTTAACAAGTTTAATAAGATGTACTACATGGTATAGGATGTTTGAAATAGCTGTAGTGTTGTGATATTCATAGCTAAGCTAGTCCACACAGTTAAATACTGTAGCTATAGTAATAATAAAAATGTGTTAATTTTACATCTGTGAAAGCACCTTAACCTACCTCTATACCTTATAGTGAATGAACCTGACCCCAGAACAACTATAGAGAAGTTTATTACTCTCTTGATTAAGAAATAATGCAACTAGAAGGATAAGTACTACTAAAATAACTATTATAAGTATAATCAGCTCATTAAAGATGCCTATCAACTACAGAACTTTCAGAATGGAAGGGATGACTATAGCTTATAAGAATAGCATACTTACAATGACTATCAGAATAATGGGCTCAGTTAGAATAAGAAACCCCAGGATGAAGTCAGGCCTAATAATTAGAACTACTGAAATAATAATTAATATCTTAATAGCTATTATAATTAGAATAATTAATATTATTAGAATTATCAGAATAATAATTATAATAATAATTACCAACATCAGGATAATAATAACTTCTGATGACAGAACAGCTATGAAAATACTAACTATTAAAAGTGTGATGTATGAGTAAACTGAGCTAACAGTCAACAGAAAGATAATTAATAAGATGATCAAAATAATGTGGATCAGCAGGATAATAATCTCTGTGAAGAGGCTAATAATTACTTAGTTTTTAATAATAAGTATAATACTTTTAACTGTCTGAACTATGATATAATCTTTACATTTAGACTGGCTGCTGAGACCATGAATTTTCATGCATGTTTAGTTTGGTTTGGTTTGGTTTTAGTCACACATGAGTGACTAAAACATGATTTTAAATTTTAAAACAGGTAAAATGACCAACCTTTTTAATTTAAAATGGGACCAAACATGACTAGGATTATTCCATGATACTTCCATGTCACTTCTTGGCATTTCTTGGCAAAAAACTACTATTTTTAGTATACTTTTTAGGGAATTTTCCTAGATTTCCAGGGTGAAAATTGGATTAAAAATTTCCTAGTTTTAAAAAGTCATTTAAAATACATTTTAACTTATTTAAAATATAAAATATTTTAGTTTATAATGGGACTAAACTACATGGTCCTGTTTGGTTTGGTTTGGTTTGATTTTATGCCTGTGGGACCAAATGGGACCATGCAGGAAAAGTGATAAAACATGTATGAAATGGGACTAACTATTAATGAAAAATGAGTGACTAGGTAAGTATATATATATTTACATGGTCCCAGTGGCCAGTCTATTTACATTCAACAACTAATTGTATAATCATATTATAGAGTATTATGTGAATGAGAAAGAATCAGCTGCTTGACATATTAATACCTTACTACTAATAATCTTATTCAGAAGACTATAGGTATACACTTTAGATGAAATGACTTTTTAGTTTTAGTATTATATCACAGTGAAGGCATTTATTATGAAGCCTGATATGACAGATAATGTATGTTTGAACAGTGAATGTACTATAATGCTTATTAACTATAATTAGCTTAAGTAATAAGATTTAGAAGTCAAGGTAATTTAATTTAAATCTATAATAATATAAAGTATTAGTAAAGAATTAGTCTTATTAGAGATTATAATAATCCCACTTCATATACTAGTAATATTATTATCTGAAAAGCCCATGATTGTCTAACTCTTCATTGAAGCTCACATTATTGATAACCTACAAGTAAAGCTACTTATAGAGATAGATAACCTCAGACTAGAGAGTTTAATTCTGAATTTCCTGAGCTAAAAGGCCCAACTAATATGATGTTATAATGCAGCTGTTGATCTCACCTTAACCTCAAAACTGAACTACTAAACAAACTGGCCTTTATATGCTATTACTAGTATTATAATGCTATTAAGAGTAAAAGTGAGAATCTCTGTTTGCACTCAAGAAAAGATAGAGCTTCCAAAAGATAGAAATTATCTATTTGAACTATCTAATCTGTAGCTCACATTTTATGTGCACATTATGAATCACATGTTATTATTTATTTAGATAAAAAATAACAGTGAGAAGCCTATCTGCATCTCATGTCATTTAAAGTTGGAAATTCTGCAAGAGATAGAATTCATAGATGAGTTTTATATGGCAGATGAAGTAATAATACTAGTAATTATAAAAAACTTAGCTTATAATTATTAGTAGATAAAGATCATACAAAATGATGCAAATAAGATCATACTAAATAATAGAATAACTATATATTATAAGAATGATGAGACAAGAAAGATCTTTATAGATCTCATTAAGAAATATAGTAATATTTTTACTGATCATAGAGGATTTACAGACATTCTGCAGAAGAAGTAAATAAGAGTACTACTCAAATAGGAAGTTACTCTACCTAAGACAGTGAAAATATATCTAATAGGTTCAGAGGATTGTAAATGTATAGATAACATATTTAATAAGCTATACTTATAAGAAAGAATGAGCTGAGTAAGGACTCATACCTACTCAGCTTATCTAGTATTTATAGTATGATAGATGATGTATTATGAAGGAAAACCCATAAGAAAGAGATAAGTTATAGTAGACCTTTAAACCTTTAATAAAGTTATAAAGTCTGATGTATATTCAGCCCTACTATAGATAGATATTCTGCATGAATTGAAAGAAGTATGATACATTATAATAGAAGATATAATAAGCTTTTTCTACTACTAGCACTCTCACCTAGATGACTGAATCAAGATGGTAGTTGTTATACACTGAGGATAGAAGATTTTTAATATTATAATAATAAAATATATCAACTTAGTATTATATATTTAAAGGTAAATTAATAGATATCTAGTAGACCTTAAGAAGTTCATCTGAATCTATATTAACAACTTAGTAGCACATTTACAGACACAGAAACATCATGTTATCTACTTATATAAACTCTTTTAATAACTATAAGACCTAGAGATAATGCTTAACCTGAAGAAAACCTACATTAGATTTCTCTCTATATATCTTTTAGACTAGCATGTATTAGAACTAGGTTTATCCATTAATAAAGAGAAACTCAAGGTACTCATTAAAATAGAGTTTTCTATAAAGCTAGTGTATTTTGAGAAATACATAGAATTAATCAGCTGGCTATACTAATATATCCCATGATATACTCATATAGTAGATCTACTTCAGAAATGAAAAACAGAATTACTTAAGATAGAATTAATAATAGATGCTAAGTGTATAACCTACATTGCAGTGATGAAGATAGATGGAACAACCACAGAATATATAGCTTTTAAAGTGATATAGAAGATTTTCTGCACCTAACTCTTTCTAGTATATACTAATAATTAGTAGGTATTATTCATTGATGTAGATGCATCAATCAAGTGAGAATTTAATATTATAATATTTCATATTAAAGATAGCTAACTAGTATTAAAGATAGTAGACTATATAGTATCTTCATCATAGAGACTAATTGAATCAATTCTATTTCTCAGTAAGACTCTCACTTCTATCAAAAACTATTACTAGCCTATCAAGCTCAAAATTACCTACTTAATATAGGCAGTTCATAAGATATAGCATCTGATGGAAGCCTCAATGAAGTATACTATTATCTACATTAATTATAAATTGATATTAGAGATATTTAAAGCTACATATCTGAGAATGATAGCAATAAATCATTAGAATTTATAGTTGATTCAGGCAGATGCATATTTATAATAATTTTACATTAAAGTAATATATAAACCCAGATGACTATATCTTGTATTAGATGTGCTATCCTGCCTGCTTAGTAGAAATAAAATAATGATAGATGTAGATGAGCTACTTAGTAAAGAAAATATAGAATATATATCTTACCTATATGAGAGAAGATGATAATATTACTATTAATAGTAACTATATAAAGACTCTAGTTGAAATGTCTGATAATTTCTAAAGACACCTTAAGGATAGATATTCTATAGATATCAAGCTGTCTCATGTTGTGAAGGTTCTTAAAAGAAATAATATAGCTAAAGAGCCATTCAAACTTCTATATGAGCTGACTAATAGCATCCTATACTACACACATAACAAGATAAAGTACCTGATAATTTTAAGAGCTCTACATAAAGAAATCTTCAGCCTGGCCTATACCTTCAATCATTTAGGATTTAATTGAACCTTAGGAAATCTGCAAGATATGATAATATATCACTATATAATGAAGCTATAGAAATATATCAAGCACTACTCTAGCTATTAAGTTAACTAGACATCACAGTATAAACCTCATAAATAGTATCAACTTATATAAATTATGAATATACCACACAATATAATAACCATCAACTTTATACTTGCATTGCTAGATGGTGAATGTAATATAGTAATATCTATTATATATAAATTCTTCAAATAAATTATAATCATCTCTGGGTAATCTAACTTCAATGTAGAGAATTAAGTAAAAGCTCTACTTAATCATCTATTACTAGCTGACTGAGGAATTCCATACAGGATCATTTCAGATAGAGACTTTAAGTTTCTTAGTGATCTATGATAGAATCTTTTCAAGCATCTCAAGATTGAGCTCCTTTATTCCACTGTATACTACCTATAAATAGATGGGCAGAGTAAGAGGATAAATCAAATCATACAAATTATTCTACAACATACTATTACAGTGATAGGAAACCCATATGACTGGCTATAAATACTACTAACTATTACCTTTTATTTCAATATAGCTAAATCCACATCAATGGGACACTTAGCCCATAAGATCATATATAAAATCACTATTAACTTGCCTATCTTGATATTAATAATAACACCTATAATGCCATGCTTTCATATCCAATGAGATATAATCCTAGTACTTAATGAGGTAGTCATAATAGCTAAGAACTATTATGACTAGAAGCATACATCATGAAGCTTCCAGGTAGAGAATAAAGTACTTTTTTACTTACATCAGAAATATGAAATATCAGCTATAAAGATCTCATGTAAATATAATAATCAATTTACTGGACCATTTAGAATACTTAAGTAAATAAGATTGCTTGTATATAAGCTGGAACTACCATACACAATAAAGATTTATTTAGTTATAAATATAATGATACTTGAACCTCTTTCTTAGTAAAGAGACCTTTATGAATATCAACATCTAAAATCCTCATCAGTCAAATTGGCAATAATCAGTAAAAATCTTATATATGAAGTTGAAAAGATAATAGTAAAGAGGACATCATGCAGTAGAACTTAGTACCTATTATAATGAAAAAGCTACAGACTAAAGAATGATTAATAAGTGAATAAAATAGAAGCTAAAGGATTAAAGAAATTAATTAAGCAATTTGAGAAGATCTATTAGCTTAGAGCCTTCAAAAGATAATCAAAGAATTAAGTAATAAAGCAACTCTATTTTTATTATAAGTATATATAATATAAAGTATGGATTCTCCATAGCATTGAGCATCTAGAGCTATAAGAGATAGAGATATACTACTACTAGTAAACTTACTTATATACTATCACTCTGAATATTAATAATATTACCATAGTAATAGATTCACTATAAATATGTGATATCTACCTCTTTATTTACCATAACAACACATTGCACAAAAACAGACATATAAAACTCTTAGATCAACTCCTACTACTCATATCAATATACAAGTTATGACACATTCACATTATAGATGATGAATGAGTTCTTTCAGCTAGTTACCTATAACTACTAACTTTTAGATATAAGTTAATTATTTCTATATATATAAGAATCATACAGCAATCAGACCTGCAACATTACAGATAAGAACAAATAGAAATGAATCTAGCTACAACAGATAGCATATTAGGTCTTTTTATACTCACAACTATCACACTATATTATAGTAGAAAATAGATAAGAAATAAATTATAAATGTAATATATTATCAGCAGAATTTAGAATTATAGGTAAAAGATTAATATAATTACTATAAAATACTTAGTAAGAGTATTACTTTTTTTATATCAGAATGATCATTGAAGTTATCTACTCTAATTATAATATCTCATACACATAATACACCTACAATGATATGACTTAAGGATAATGAGAAGAATATAGAGGATGTAAGAATAATGATCTATAAACCTCAGCTAATTATCTTAAGGTTATAATCTAATAGCTGATACTTGAATCCTTATAGAGATATTAATCCCCATGCAAGCAGAAAGATCAAGATGATCCATTTATAAATAATAATGAGGATATAAAAGACCTATTAGGAGATAATTCTGAAGGTGAGAATAAACATGGAGAAAATAGTGCTAATAATAGTGATTAAAGTGGAATATCTCTAGAATAAGATAGTGATAAGAACTCTAATGACTTTTAATTCAAATTAATCCTTAATAAGATACATAAAAATAGAGGAGTTTCTCTATTAGAGATAAAAATCATTACTAATATTCTCATTATTAAAGACATTATAGTGAAGAAGATTCTTGCCATAATCAACTTACCCCTATTAATTAAATTGGCATATAAGAAGCTGAATGAAGATTGCCTTGAAAAAGTCACAGCAAACTCTTTTGAGAACTGCAATATTTTATTTAAAGTAGAATAATATTATTACTAGAATAGAGTTAAAGAGATTAAAATCCCTATTATTTTTAAATCAGGAAATACTCTCTGATTCTTCTCTCTCAAAATTTACATCAACTTAGAGAAGGGCTGGAACTTCCAAGGATCAGCTCTGAACTACCTACTCACTTATATTAAACTCTGAGCTCAGAAGATTTGTGTTAGTATGACTATTAATAGCACTCTACTAAAGTAAGTAATAGATTTTAAGACTCATAATGTCACTAAGATTTATAATGTGAATGAGCTTGTTTATCTGCATCTTAAAATATTTATATTAGAATAAGAATATTATAATTCTTTGGGCCAGTATATCTAGAAAAAGTTTGTCTACTTAGATGATGATTACAAGAAAGTGACAGACATAATATAAGAAGTAAATGCCATGCAAGCTATATATCTACATGATAAGAACTACATGAAGATGAAATACTTTAAAGTACTATTTTATTAGTAAAATGAGACTTATCTATGGGAAAGCTACCTACTATGAAATGAGTAGCACTATGGAAATCACACCATTTTTCCCTCTGAAATAACTGTAGAAGATGTTGATAATGCAATATAGTAATTAGATGATAATATTACTAATAAATGAGTTAAAAAGCTATAATCTTAGTAGATTAGGTGTCCTGAGACAACAGTCATTGAAAGCCCCTATAAGTGCCTAGGAAAATAGGGTAGAATACTCATATCTTTATTTATTTCTTTTATCTTTACTTTCTTTCTACCTCAATGAAGAGATACCTCTATTTGGAGATACCTCTTATTTATTTCTACCTTAATGAAGAGATGCCTCCACTTAGAGATATCATAATGATTATGATGATTAGTTAGTTTTCCCTCTATCTGTAAAGATGTTATAAATAATACTCAGTTAGTTTTATTTTATTATCAGTAAGTTAGTAAGAATACAGACTTTCTTTAAAACTCTAATACTTGCTATATAGAAGCTCTGCATATTCTCATATCTTCCTACTTATACTTCTTAACTTAAATTAGTTAGCCTGACTAATGACACCTATATTATGAAGCTTTTAGAGACTTAGAAGAATTAAGTCTTTTTCTATAAATCTTATTACACACTGTATTCTTATTATACATTTATATTGATTAAACTGCTATATGGTTTTTAATGTCTTTCTAATAATAAAGTTAGAAATAAATTCTAGGGGGCTTATAAGAATTATCTTATATTCATATAATTTATTAAGAATGATGGATAGATTAAATAGAATAAAATCAATTAACTTTTAATTTTATTTAATAGTTTTAATTTTAAATGTTATCTTTTATATAGACATAATTATATTAAGAAATTTAATCTTTATAAACTTTTTATAGCTATATTAAGTAGCTTTCTCTACAGCCTATAAATAATGATGCTTGTAGGCCTGAAAAATACTAACATCTAATAGCTGCAGTAAATAACTTGTATGAGAGATAAAATAAAAGGGGATAATCTATTATTTTTAATAATAATTTATAAATTTATATGTATAATGAGAGTTAAATCCATCTAGTAATAATAAATGATAGATACTCTTAATATGAGATTTAGTATATTTATAGAAGTATTAAATTCATTAAAAAGTAATTCTATTATTATTATAACTAGTCTCTGAGGTTGTAATCTTTATAAATTACTTAATATTATCAGTATAGTGCTCTTATACTAGCTTTACAGTAAGAATATATAAAGATAGAATAGTGAAACTATCTGCAGAGATTATCTTTATAATACTAAGACTTTCTTTATTATTTGAAGTTTCAGTATATATAGTTCTTTATATATCTTGAGTGATAATCCATTAATTCTATTTAATTTCTATATGAAATTCTATTTTATTAAAGTTATAGATATTACATACCTAGATCCTATACTTATTTATAATTATCTTAAAGTGATTAAATTAATCAAGTATAAAAAATAGTTTATAAGCCTACTTTCATTATATATCTATTATTTTTTGCCTGCATATATTAAATTCAGAGTAATATTTAATGAATCTTTTAACCTAATACTTTCTAATCTCTAGGAGAAATTCAATTAAATTATTATAACTTTTTATAAGAATAAAACACACTGTATCATTAATCATCAAGTAATTAAAAGGTAAATCTATTTTATCTAGGCTTATTATATACTGGCATAATGATTCTTCCTGGCTAAAAGATAGTAATTGATTTGCTAGAGGTTATTTCATTTGGGTGACATAATTATAATATTAATTATATAAATGCTAGTAGGGAATCTTATATTTCTTTACTAAAGCTATTAAATTTGATTTTTTATTATTAGTAATAGTAGCTAGAGCTTCAGAGATTTGACTCTCTATTAAAATATATAAGAAAGCTATTGTATTGGGTAGTTATTAAATTTTAAAGGTAATTTAATAAAAATGTGAAGATTTTTTCATTAAAATAGTAGTTTTTATTGAGGTAGTAGATCCTCATATATGAGGGTCTGTTCAAAAATGAAGGAAAAGTGTAGCTGATATAAACTTAAGAGTTCAGTTATATAGGTAAATAATATTCTTTAGATGATTCTATTTCTTTTTTTTTTATCTTAGTCATTCATGCCATCTCATCTATCTCTACTACTAGAAGTTTAAAACAATAAAAGAGCAAAAAAAAAAAGAAGAAGAAGAAGAAGAAGAAGAAGAAGAAGAAGAAGAAGAAGAAGAAGAAGAAGTAGGAAAATAAATAGAAAAAAACTCCATGAATACTAATGAAACTAAAATAAACTAAACCCCTTATTTCATTTATTATTCATTATCATCTTACTTACTTTCTTTAAGTTTCTCTTATATTATCCCCATCCCATTCATCCCACCCACCCCTATTAAAAGCTCAAAGCAAGCAAAGTAAAGCAAAGTAAATAAACATAATAAGCTCTATATTTCCTGTCCTGCCCATTCCATTCCATTCATTCCATCCAGATCATCTAATGTTCCCATTTGTGCCCAAGCATGCATGCATATATGTGTTGATGTATATTAAAACATCCATCACCACCCCAGCCACAAAAGAAACTGCACACCCCACCCCCCCATAAAAAAAAAGTCACCCTCCCTCACCATAATGCATGCATTACAGCAAAATAACCCCCTACCCCCAACCTACGCAAAATACCGCTTCGGCCTCAACCCCCCCTTCCCACCAGACGAACCCGACCCCATCGTCAGCGGATTCTTCCTCGTCGCTCTCTCCCCGCCCCTCCACCCCCCATCAACCTCCAGCACGTCAACGACAGGCGGCGGCAGCTTGCCCGGCCCCGTTTGAGCGGATGGGGTGTCTTTCGCTTTTCCTTTGCCTTTTGCTTTCGCGTTCCCGTTACCACTCCCGTTCCCGTTCCCGTTAGCACGAGCAGATGGCGTGCTATACGCGCCCGGGGGGATGGGGGTGGTTGGGCCGCCGGTGGCTAGTCTGTGGGAGATGGAGGTGGGTGCGAGGAGCGGGGGCGCGTAGCTTGTCCCTGCAGGGTGGACGAGGAGGGGTTCCTGGAGGCGGAAGGCGTGTTTGTAGGTTTCTGGCTTGTGCAGGCCGACGAAGTGGTGTTGGAGGCGGTGGCGGGATTCGGGGATGGACTATTTATTCATTCTGGTTAGTTTGTGGGGGGGGGGATTGTGGATGGGATGGGATGAGAATAGAACAGAATGTACCTCGCGATTCGCGACGGCGTGGTGCATCAGCATCTCCTGGTCGGTTAGGACGCTGAGGGAGGCGTGTCGGCGTTCGCGCAGGTAGGATTTCATGCGCATGTTGCCGACCATGGGCGGGTGTATGGGGGCGCCGGCGTCGATGTAGCCTGGTGGGGGTTTGGGGCGGTTGTAGATGTTGTGGCCTGGTAGAGCTGTTAGCAGGTAAATCGTCTGTGGATATCGATGCAGTAGGACTCACCATAAGATTCGTCGGCATCCATCTCCTCAGCCGTCTCCTCGTCACCGGCCATATCGCCACCAAATCGATGGCGACGGTTTGTATTCCTATTCTCTTGTCCGTGATTACCGGGACCCGGCGGCACGGCAAGCCGACGCGTGTTCTCCGCCATGATCGAACCCTCAACCTGCAGAGCTATTTCCTCTGCTGCAGAAAGTGCGGCGTGTGCCTGTGCGCGCTCGTACGGGTTGTTTGCTCGTGCCTCGGCGCGGTGGACCGCGAGGGCGGCTCGCTCGATGCGGTCGTAGGCTTCGTTGAGGGCGTCGCGGTGGTGTTCGGGGAGGATGGGAGTGTCGTCACTCATAATTTTGAGTTTTGTTGTGTGAGAGGGTGGTGTTGTGGTGAGGTTCGCGTCGTTGTGAAGAGGATGACTGGTTATTCCAAGCTACGCGTATTGCAACACAACAAATCACGAAGACGGATCTTGAGGGAGAAAAGCGGTATCTACCAGTCGTAGGTAGGCAGCAAGTCACCTAATGAACGAAACGTCAGTTAATCATATCAATCCAATCCAATCCCTTCACTACCACTGCATCAATCCATCCTCCCAATCCAGTGAATCCTTCCAATCCAATCCAGCACACCCAACTACCCAGCCCTCTGTATACAACCAGCAACCATCCCTACCAACCTCACAGACACCTCAAATCCCCAACTCACTCACCCGCGCCGCAACCACCTTCTCAGTCTCAATCCCAATTCCAATAAATCCCAAGCACAGCACAAACACAACCCACCCACCCAGCCAACAAACAGACAACAGACAACAGCCAACAGATGAGACAGAGAAACCCACCCTATATCCAAATCCAAATCCAATCGCAATTCCCCACCACGCAACGCAACGCAACGCAACGCAACGCAACGCCTATCTCCTTCCTCCTCCTCGCCGCGCGCAATCAACCAACCGCAATCGCAATCCCAATCCGCAAATTCTCACCTCACCTCAGCTCAGCTCAGCTCACAGTTTCAGTTTCAGTTTATACCTCCCCGTCCGGCGTTCAGCATTCAGCATTCAGCATTCAGCATTCAGCATTCAGCGCATGAGCACTCCTAGTAGTAGCAGCGCGGGGCGGGGTCGTCTCGCTTCCTTCCCCCTCCGTGGATACTTGGGTTAGTTAGTGAGGGGCGTTGGTGCTGATAGTCGTAGTCGTCGTCGTCGTCGTCGTCGGAAAATGGAGGGAGGGGGGGATATGTTAGGTACTAGTAGCTGAATTGGCGTGGAGAGAGAGGGGTGGTTGTTGTTATGTTGAAGTTGGTGTTGGTTGAAGTTGGAGTGAGGTCATGAAGCTACCGACCGAGGCCAACTAACTAAGTTAAGCTAGTTAAGCTTCCCCGGTCTCGGCTGTCTTGGCGCGGGGCGGGGCGGACTAAAGTAGTCAAGTTAGGGTTTAGGGCGTGGGTTAGGGTTAGATAGTAATATGTAGCTGGTCAAGACGATATTGATATTTGATCAGACGGAATCTACAAAGTCGCTTTAAATACACAGGTTAGATGAATAATGTAGTTTATATATGTAGCTAGCTAGTTAACAATCCATGTCCGAGAAAGTAACTACTATCCGTAGTAAAAAAGAAAATAACCCCCCCCCCCAAACTAATGTTACCTAAAACACCCAACCCAACCCAATCTACCAAAATACATACAAGAAAGAATCCTCCGGGCAAAAATACCTCAGAAGCTGCCCAGCAAGCGAGCACCCTGCCCTGGTATTGAATGAATCGATAAAAAAAGCCCTCCAACGAACGCCATGTGCCAACCACCCAGCCAAATCAACCAATCGACCAATGAATGCTGATGTTGATGTTGATGATGTGTATCGATCACCCCAGTCCAGTCCAGTCCAATCCAGTCGCTATGATACATATGCAATAATAGATAACAGATACAATGAAAATGAAAAATGAAAATGAAAATAAAACACCAAACATCCATACAACCGTAATCTTCCCTCGTCTCGTCACTTGTAAGTTGTCGGCCGTTTCGTTTCGTAGGAATGGGGTAAAAGGGGAGAATGCGAGGCCGTGAGTAATGAAAGAAAGAAAGAAAGAAAAGAACCCTCAATCAGCCGAACAACCATGCATGAACGAATTCTTCGGCCAGTCGTGCGGCGTGTCGCTCCTAAAATCAGCCAGTCAGCAACAGTCCACCCCGAATAATAAGAATATTGAGACAAAAACCCACCAACTCGTATAATTCGGATTATCATAAACATCCCTATGCCGTCGAATATACCCCGTCGTCTCCAACCCGGGCGGATCACACGTGACGCTCTCCTTCTCCGGATCCTGATAGATGCGCACATAATCAAACCGCATCACAGCCGGCATCAGCGTCTTCAGACCCGTCAGGTTCAGGTACGCGAACGAGTTCGACATGCCAAAGTTCATGATCAGCGCCATGGGCTCGACGGGGATGACGCGTTGGCCGACGTTGCCGTTGGGGCCGATGGCGCGCCCGTCCAGCTTCCATGTCTTGTCCTGTCCGACGAACCAGGTGATTTCGCCCGTGGCGCCGGGTAAGTATTCGAAAGCGTAGACTTGGTATTCCTTGCCGTTGTACCAGTTGTTGCTGAGCGTGGTGACGCCGGACATTGCTTGTTGGTATGGCCCGCCGCGGTAGCCGTTGATGGCGGTGATGCGGGGGTCGTACAGTTCGTAGAATTCTGCTTCAGTTAGTGATTGGATCGAAAAGAAAAAAAAAAATGGGAGAGATGGGGGCATACCATAGTTAGGCATATACCAGACGTCGAACGGGGCGATCTGGCAACTCTGCGAGACATCCCCGACGGTCGACGGCACTTTGTCGCTCAGCGCGTGCGCGCTGCCTTCGATGACATCGATTTCAGGCGCGCTGCGCGATCTTCCCGGGGTGGGATGGTTTTCGCCCTTGCATGTGCACGCGGGCAGACGCATGCCAGGCAGGAAACTGAGTCCATCCGGCGAGCTCTGGTTGGGCGTGATGCCGACGTCACAGATATCGTCGTAGCTGTACGGCCACAGCCCGTCCGTCGTCCCCGCATAGCCTGGCCGGCCGAGATTTCCCATGGCCCAAAAGCCAGGCCAGAAGCCTGAGGTATCGCCGGCGCCGGGAAGCGAGATGCTGGCTTCTAGACGGCCGCCGGTGAAGCAGAGCTTGTTCCACGACTGGACCATGCCGGAGCGGTAGTCCAGCCCGTGGTTTGGAAACTCGTCAAAGCGGATCTCCAGCTTGCCATTTTTCGTCGTGACGGCATCGGGGTCCATCCACTAGTAAAGAATTAGCCATGGAACATCTCGAATAGCGACGTGCCATACCTCCAAATCCTGTGTCACTCCATACCAAATATCGACAGCCTGGAAGAACGGGTCGTCCTCGTCGTAGAACGTGCGGCCGTCCTTGTTGAACTCGTCGGAGAACTAGTTATTTATTGGACGCTAAATATCAGCCTTGGCCCTTGGCACGTAAGCACCGTATTTTAGATTAAAAAAGCTTGAACGCACCACCAACTTCCACTCCTTGCCGTCGGCGGCCTTGATGGAGCGCGCAGACTTGGGCGTGTCCGGGTCGATGAGGGAAGTGCGGACGTTTTTGAGGTGCGGGATGGCGCCCACGTCCAGACACATAGGGTCGTCGTCGCACCCCGGCGGGTCGGGGTGCATTTTGTCGAGAAACGTCCTACACGCGTCAGTAGCTAACAACTAACAAAGGAATTGGGCAGCATACAGCACCGGAGACACGATGAAGATGGTGATGACGCCGAGGGTGACGAGCAACAGGCCCAGCACGTTGACGGCGCCTCTGCGGGTGAAGACGTTGCAGTCGTGGTCCCTGTCGTTGGGGTCCGGGGTGTGCAGGTAGTCGTCCTTCTCGACGTCCTCGGGGAACACCAGCAGGTTGGCGTCGGGCATGATGGCGTATTTCTCGACGACGGTCTGCGTGTTGAGGACGTCCTCGCTGCCGGCCGGACTGGGCGAGTAGACGTCTGAGCTCCAGCTGGAGCGGCGCGAGGACAGGTTGGAGTATTCAGCGGGGCCGGGGACATCGTCTCGGCGCGGCAGCGAGGGATAGGGCAGGCCCAAGTATTCGGACGAGTCGGCGGGCGACGACCAGCCGGGGCGGAACGAGGGCGAGGGCGGGGGGATGAGGCAGCGCGAGGAGTCTGAGGGGTCCGAGAAGGGGTCGACGCGGATCTCGGGGGGGGAGGGGGAGGGCGACAGCGAGGGCTGGGGGGGAGGGGGAGGGGGAGGGGGAGGGCGGCGGAGACGGTTTCGCGGCATGTTGACAGTCAATTGGAGACGGCGAGCGGCAGACAGAGACAAGATGAGGAGGTGTCGAGCATATCAGGATAGGGAGAGAGGGAGGTAGAGTAGAGAGTGTAGAGTAGAGAGTGGCCCGGCAACGTCGAACCTGAAGCAGCGATAGAGACAGCCACAGACACAGACAGGAATAGCAGTAATTATGGGCCAAATTGGAGTCTGGGTCAGGAACAGCCAGAGTTTTCAGTTATTTTAATTCCTGTCCGCGTCATCACCCGCAGATTCATCCCCGTCCCTTTGTCTCGTCTAGATGCACACAAAGAATCAATTACATACTGCAGGTGGCCGCCGCTGAAACACGAAATACACTTCATATAGATCTCCCGATCCCAGGCTGGTTGAAACAGCTGAACTAATTAATTGCCGGCTGATTACGCAATGAGCCAAATGATCCTTTTCTTTTCTTTTCTTTTCTTTTTCTTTCTTGTTTCCTGGTTGCTGGTTAGGGCTGACGACATTGCCCTAATGGACCCTGGATCTGATTATCACATCCATGGACGGGAATTATTCATATTATATCAATTAACCCAGAATATCAAATACACACAGCTATCCAGCTATAATAATTCAATTAACTCCATACAACCATCCCTTCCCATCCACCCCTAACTCTCCACCGCCCGCGCCCTCACCCCCACCACCCTCCCCCCATCCCCCCCATCCAGCCCAACAACAAAATACTCAACCCGCGTCTCGCCCAGCTGCACCCGATACACCTTCACCTCTGCTTTTTCTTTCCCATTGCCTGACACAGCAGCCTGCACCGCCCGAATGACCTCCCCGTACTGACCCCGCGGATCAAACGACGACGGC
Source organism: Onygenales sp. PD_40 (assembly GCA_032988205.1). Lineage (NCBI taxonomy): Eukaryota > Fungi > Ascomycota > Eurotiomycetes > Onygenales > Onygenales sp. PD_40. The sequence continues at coordinate 544,030 of JANTQD010000003.1, forward strand.
GTGAGTGTGGAGATTTGGATGTTCGATGCGTTTGGGTCTGCGTCTGCATCTGTCGCTGTGGCTGTGGCTAGATTGGTATCTGGGAGGATGAGGGATTCGAATTCATCTTTGTTTTTTCATTTGATCCATCGGGTTAGCAATCAATCAACCGGCCAGTACAATCTAGTTACATAGCAAAACATAAAATATAACAATATACATACCAACACCCGGCCACCTCCCCTCCCCAGCCCCCTCCCACCCCAACACCACAGCCTCAAACGGCTCATCGGTCTCAGACTCATATTCAGCCCGCACATCGCGCAGCGCGGCAGGCACCCGCTGCGCTTGCGAGTCGTCGATTGTTTTCGTCTGGAAGGGGCGGGGTTTGGTACTCGTAGTGGGGGCGGATTGGCCGGCGGTGAGGTCTGCGTTGGCTTTGTCGAGAAAGGAGAGGTAGGCGGTGTCGGAGGGGGTGGACATGGTTCGGTGTTGCTGGGGGGAGGGAGAGGGAGAGGGAGAGGGGGGTTTGGAGAGGGTCGTGGATGATGCTGGGCGGTGGGGGAGTAGTGGTTGTGTTTTTATGAGGGGATGGAGACACCGGGCTGAGGAGGGTGATCTTGTTGCGAAGGATCTGGGGAGGCGGGGGGGCATTTCTTGCTTTTTGTCTGGGATGTTGGAGATGGATGTCGGTGTTGGTGTTGGATTGTTGGTGGTGACGTTTTTGTAAGTGGTGGGGGTCATGTGATATGAGGTCATCGCGGATGGATGGGATGAGATGGATGAGATGGAGATTGGATTGGTGTATTTGAGGTGTATTTTGTATTTGGGATGGAGTATGGATATGTGGAATGGTTAATTGGGTAGATATGGTCCAATTGGGCTGTTTATTTATCCTTCAGGTTGAATATGTTGTAGGTAGTATCCATTCGATGGTTGGATTATATATATATAGCAGGGGGTGAGAACAACCAAAACAATAAAACAGAAAGGAAAGACAAACACCAGATCTTGTGAGATATTAACGGCTCCCATATATCCTGCCCACCCTCTAATTTAATGTTTAATCCAATCCCACCCCCTCCTACAGTCTACTCCAAGAACTCACCCATACTTCGCCAGCAGCCTCTTCATAATCCCCACCGCCCCAGATCTATACGACCCCCCAAACAGCGCATAATGGTTCAGATGATGATACCTAGCCCCAAACAATCAGCCACACATCCCATCCCATCCAAAACCTACAAAACCCCCTCAAAAAAAAGAAGAAAAAAGAAAGAAAAGAAAAACTCACAACTCATACACCCCCACCCGATCCTCAAACTCCCCCACCGGCTCCCCCCGCGGACACAACGCATGATACTCCTCATAAAACCCTTTCCCAAACCCGCCAAACATCCGCATAATCCCCAGCTCAAACTCGCTATGCGCATAGCTCGCCGCCGGGTCGAATATCACCTCCTCCAACCCCCCCTCCCCCTCCCCCTCCCCCTCCCCTGCACCCCCATCCACCCTCCCCCTCCCCACATTCCCCCCCCACAAATCCCCATGCACAACCACAGGCACCACCCCGCGCCCCCCATTCAAATGCCCATCGCCCAGCAGCCGCGGGACGACGCGCGCAATCGTCCGCGTGACGAGCGTGCGCAGCTCGGCGTCGGGCCCGTTCGCGTCCTCGGCCCGGCGCAGGATGAACGAGAGTCGGTTGGTGGCGAAGAAGTCGGCCCAGGAGGCTTTGTAGCTGTTTTCTTGCGGCGTGTCGCCGCAGCAGGTTGGGAGGGGGAAGCCGAAGACGGGGCGCGGGTGGGAGGGTGGGGTGGGGGTTGGGGTGGTGTGGAGGGTTGCGAGCTTGGAGGCGAGGGAGTGGGGGGTGGGGTTGGGTTTGGAGCTGGAGCTGGAGCTGTCGAGGTAGTCGACGACGAGGAAGTGGGTTGAGGGGGAGGTGGTGAGGGTGCCCCAGCCGTGCGGTTGCGGGACGAGGGTTGGGACGATGCGGTGGATTGCGGTTAGGGAGGCGTGTTCTCCTGGATTTTTTTTGTCGGTGTTTAGATAAGTGGTTCATATAGTTTCTAGACGGGGGGGGGAAATTCCAATTCTTCATATGTTTAGTAGAGATAGGTAGATACCTTCCACCATCACCCTCCCCGCATCACCCGTCGCTGTCTTCATGAAGAATCGCCTATACGTCCCATCGGCCAGCTGCGTCTTGATCTGCCAGGACGACGCGCTGCTGCAGCCGTCCCCGGCGCCGCTGGAGACAGTTGTTTTCTGCGCGTCGAGTTTGAGCAGCTCGAGGACGGCGGGGTCGAGCTTCATTGTTACTAGTCGTTGCGGGTGTCGGGTGGGGAGGTGATGGGGTAGATGTCAAGTTGGATGGTTTAGATTCAAGTAAGCCATTGATAGAAACTGGCGGGGATAGGGGAGACGCCTTGGGTTTGGACTTGGCTTGGATTGTTCGGAGGTTGGAGTTGATCTTGTTGCTGTGATATCCTAGCTTAGTAACAGGGCTATGTATGACGCAACGATGTCACCAATTGACCGGGTGAAATTGTTTGGGGAATGAGTTGGACCTTATGTTTGCCGGTCTGGAGATACAGATACCGCGAGCTACGATAGTGGAAGACACATTCAGATCATTACAAGTCCATTAGAGCAAGACTACATACCATTTTTGCCCGCCAGACCTCGAAAAAGTGAATCATGAAGAGCTTTTTATTTGTCTTTCCGGGCGTAGCGAAAATAAGAAAAAGGGATAGGGAGGAGAAAAACAGGTATTGGATCAAAATAATATGAATTTGCACCGCACTACACCGATCGAACAACAGTAGCAACAACAACAACCGCAACCAGATTAAGAAATTCATGCAGAGGTGACCAGGTCCTTCTTGAGAGTACCCATGAAGGCCCGCTTCTCTGCCTGGGTCTGGAATGCACCGTGTCCGAACTTCGACGAGGTGTCGATCCATTTGAGCTCGACCTTCTCCAGCGCCTTGCGGCTGACTTGTGGGTAGAGGGTCTTGCGGAGCGTCATCACCCGCTTCTTGACACCGGGGATGGAGCCCTTGAGCATGACGTAGTCGTTCTTGACCTCGCCGTATCGGACGAAGCCGCCCATTCTATAATGCGTTAGTCTTGTAATAGAACCTATATTTTCGACAGAAAAAAAAAAGAACTTACGGTGTGATCTGCTTCTTCCCCACATCGAACTCGGTCGAGGCGTTACCCTCATCAGCGCCCTTGCCAATGCGGTAGATCTTGTGGTTGCAAGAGGTTCTGTGGTGATAACCGTCTTGACCGGCACGGGCAACAGTCCACTGGACGTGGGAAGGATGCCAGGCACCAATACAAGCAACCTTTCGGAGACCCTTGTGCGTCTTGCGAGGAAGCTTCTTGGTTCCCCATCTGCTGGTGACACCGGAGAAACCGTGGCCCTTGGTGACGGCAATGACATCGATCATCTCGTCCTGCTCGAAAACGCTGTCGACCTCGATGGGCTTCTCGAACAGGCCGTGGGCGAAGTCGACCTTGTCGGCGATGCTGCCACCGTTGACCTGGACCTCCATGAGGTGGGCCTTCTTCTGCTTGAGGGGGGTCTTGCGGATCTGGGTGTGGGCGAGGACACGGACGACGGTGCAGTATTTCTTGATGCGCTCGAGCTCGCGGGTGACGGAAGCGCCCTTGGCCTCGGAGGCGGTCTTGGCGTACTTGGTGAAGGCCTTCTTCTTGCTCTTGTACCAGTTCTTGTAGAACCGTCTCTTGACCTCGTCGCTCAAGTGCTCAGCCCAGACGGTGGTGAGCGATCGGAGACCGCGGGGAGTCTCGATGTATCCGACAACACCAACGGCGATCATCTGGAAATGCCCGTTAGATTCGCCCAGAAACCAGAAAAGATATTTTGGAAACCTACCGGAGGAGTCTCGACAATGGTGACGGCCTCGACAATCTCCTTCTTGTGCATCTTGGCACCAGGACGCTCAAGGTCACGGACGACGGTGGTCATACCGGCCTTGTAGCCCATGGAGGCCGTCAGGTGGACGGGCTTCTTGGGGTCATCCTTGGGGAAGCTGTGCAAATTCAGTATGCCATTCCATTCCAACCCTCCAATTCCACGCCGGCTCGAGATTGACTGACCTCTTAACCTTTCCCCGGTGTCTGGCGGCGCGCTTCCGTGGCAGGAAGGCAAGAGAGCCTGTATACGTCGCAAGTCAGCAAAACCGCACAAAAAAAGCACACAGCGGCGTGTGCGTATTTCGAGGTGGGTGGGATTTTTCAACGAACCGTGCCGAGGCGCTTCGAATTTCCGGTGACTCCTAGCAATTGACGAAAATCAGTACTCTGGCGGGCGGGCAGAGGGAACAGCAGCAGACAGGGAGCAACTCACATCTTGACCCTGTGATGGTTAGTTGGCGGAGTGCTGATGTGTCGTCGACAAAAATCGAAGAGTTGCTGATATTTTGTCCGATTTGACGAGTGTGGGCTGAGCTAAGCGATGTCTTGGCAGCCCTTGCCGTTTTGGGCCTCGCCTTAGATCGGGGCCGGGGCCATGAGTCAGCATTATCTTACATTTCAATTCTAAAATGTCTACAAGTACTCAACATAAATATAGAGAATCGAATGCATTCCATCTACTTGCTAACACCCAACCAACTAACTAACTATTCCCCCCCTACCAGCTCCCATGCGGCCACGGCTCCTCCTTGCTCCCCTGCAACCACGCATCATTCCTCCCATCCCAATACTTCAACCGCACCACGCTCCAATCCAGCCCCTGCCCAGCATCAATCGTCAGCCCATTAAGCGTAAACACCTCCATGCCCGCAAACGGGCCCTCGGTAAGCGTCCCCTCCAGGAACCCCGCCACCCCGCACGTCTTGCAGAAGTAGTGGTGTACACTCTTACTGCCGAAGGTGTACAGGCCCAGCTCGTCGACGGAGGCCGGGGAGAGCAGCGTGAAGGCGTCCCGCTTGATGGCGACGGACGTGACGCCCTTTTTCACGCAGATGGAGCAGTTGCAGCGGCTCGCGCCGAGGTTGGCGATGTCGAGGGTGGCGGTGTATTTGAGGAATCCGCAGTGGCAGCTGCCGGTGTAGGTTTTTTGGGAGGAGGGGGAGGGGGAGGGGTTGAGGGCTTCGGTGGCTTCGGCCATGGTTTTGGGTTTGGATTTGGATTTGGTTTGGGTTATAGGGGGGATGGAGGTAAGCGAGCGGGTGGGATGCTGATTGTTTGCCAGAGAGAGGGGAGGAGGGGGATATATAGTTACTTTACATTTGATTCTCAGCAAAGGGGGGTGTGATAGCTAGCTCCTGCTTGAACCTTCTAGTCTGTTCTACAAAATGCTAGATTAGATCCATGGATAGATTGGCTGCAGCCTGCTCAGGCATCTATATATGTAGTTTTACGTCAATGATAGTGTGGGGTTAGTTAACCACGTCGCCATTCTCTCCCATTGCCAAGACTCCATCTCATTCTTTTTTTTTCGCATTTCGAGGGTGTTTTGGGTAACTACGTACACTGCGGAAAGAAACTCCCAACTACTGCGCTGTGTTGATATTTCTGGTATAAAGCAATCCGCGTATAAATGCATCATTCTTAACTACTTAACGGCAAAGCCAGCACCCGGTTGAGGTGTGTTTCAGCCCCAAGCTGGGCTGCTTCTGTGCGGGGCTGGGTTGCATTTTCATGGCAGGGTTAGTTAAAACTTAAACTAGTTGAATAAATATGCTGGTTGGCCCAGTGGACGTCCCTCTCCGATCAGCATTGGCTTGATTGGGCTCATGGTGAGATTTGAGTGAGGCTGTTGAAGAGCGGGGGGGCATGGATATACTAGTAGTTGACGGCTACGTTGAAACACCTACCTATATACGTCTACGGAGTACGTAAGAAAAGGGATCCGAAGCTGGAAAGAAATAACGTCCATGATATTACAGGGACTATTATGAGATATCTAAATGCATTGCTGAGAGGGGAAGCAGTTGGTGCGAGCAAGCTGAAAGAAAGCTCCCTTATCCAAGTATGTAACAATAGCAAGCTGGTGGATGAGTTCGCGGGCGGGTTCGCAGATGGGTATATGTAACTACTATGGTAGCACCGTGCACCCAGTGTCCAGCATGCTGTGCTGGGTTGGGGGGTTGTACTCGATGAGATAGATATTTGAAACAAGACGGTTGGATTTTAAATCCTTGTTTATACCTGCCATGAGATAGAAGAGAATACTTCCCGAGTTATTCCCGTCGATATAAGAAACTCGGCATGGCGGGGAATTCGAACCGTGGGCGGGACGTGATATGATGGCCAACGGGGATCTTTGATTTTTTTTCCCAGGCCTCGACTCGTATGACTTTTAAGTTTCTTCGCATAATTCTGTTTGGGGAGGCTGTCTTTTGTATCCTGTATCTGGGCATCTGGTGCTGGCGTGTGCCTGACTCCCTCATCTAGTGCCTGACTCATCTAGTAATTAACTAGTATTTATGCCCTGATAAAACTCAACCTTTAATTTCTCAAAGGCAAAAGATAATAGTTATCTTTTTCAACAAAGCCACTGCCCAGGCTTCCAGGATATTTTCAGTCCACATGACAGACGCAAGGAACTTGACTCATGAAGCTTCCACGGCGCACACGAGGAGGATCCAGAGGAAGGGCGTGGTGGCTGGTGCAGCGGATCTGGTGGGGGGACTGGCACTGCAGTGACTGGACGAGATACAAGGTTGAAGGAGGCGGCAGATGGGGATGGATCACTCTGCCAAGTTAATTGAACATTGACATGGATAGGTGAAGCCTGAGGTTGAGAGTTGGTAGTTGGTAGCTTGCCCCTTGAACTTCTTAGCCCACAGACTTCAACCTTCCCACAGGTTATGAGCCTGCGATTGCGGCCTGCATATTGAATACACATTAATGCTTAAACAGATGTAGGGCTACCCGCACCCTCCCGAGGTCTCCGACTGCGTCATCTCGACCTTCATACAAACCTTCTTGTGGTGAAATATCACCCAGGAATATAATGACAGCTTAACAACTCCCTGCTACTTACTATAGTCATGGCGACATCCCTTACAGTACAGGGCAGCCAACACGAATACCTATCCTTCTGTCCCCCAGACATCCAACCACGGACCCGCATCATAGCCCTATGCGGACCTAACGACTGGCAAAACAACGCCTCCCCGCAGGAAGATGGTTGGTTCTTCTCGGACTTCTTCCTATTTCACCATCTTCTCAAGGATAGTAGTAAGCAGAGGCTGTTTTCTTTTTATTAGCCGGCTCGTTGACCAACAAGTACTAGATGTAGCAAACCAACTCTGGTTGACGTGCGTGGATCCGAAAATGCTCGTCTCCAAATATACAGAATACATCCATGCTAGCCTGGATGGCGACCGCCGTGTTGTGTTGGACGCGAAGGTTTTGGAGGGTGTCGAGGTCAGCAAGAACATTCGTGTCATACCCCCGAAAGACCTACTTGAGAGGTTCCTGGCTACTTTAAGATCAGAAACTCAAGTTGCCCTCAAGGAGAATCAGTCCGTGCTTGTCCTAGTATTCGGACATGGTGAGGAGGGGGATTTTGGATTCGCGGTAGGCGGGGAAGGCCCAGTTGGTAAGGCCCCAAGACTCACCCGCCAGAAATTTAACGCTGCGATACAGCCAGGCGTGGATATAAATCTTCTCGCCACGTCGTTTTTCTCTGGTGCGTGGCTTGTTAGATCGTTGGCTGGATCATCGTCTGCACCAGCAGCAAGGAAACTCAACATTTCCAGAATGACGGCTGTGAATGAGGAAAAAATGAGGAGGGCGTGGGCTTGCAGCTTATCTCGCGCACGAGATAGGGGGTACATATATACCGCTGCCGTTTTTAATGCGTGGGTGAACGAGTCTGAGATAAACGGCCCTGACCCTTCTCATGCAACTCTCGATGATGAAGAGATAACGACGGCGCCGACCTATATAAACCTTTGCGACTCTGTCTTCCACGCTTACAAAGACTGTGACCACTTCTACAGCCGGCATGGGGTCTCGTTTGCTGCACAAGACGACAAGTGGGAATCCGAGTGGAGGCTACGGTCTGGCTTCCCGCTCCTGGACTGCAAAAAGAAATGGGAACAGCTGCGCGCAGTGCCGTCAGGAACGCCAAGTGGCGAGCTCTCAACTCCTGATGCAGGGGCTACCTTGGGCTTTGCTGGGAGTATCGGTCGAGGGTATCGCAATATTGTCATGGTCAAAGCTCGGGCATATATGGACTCCTTTCCTGGTGCGGATAACGCAGGGGTTAATCATATTCATTCCAAGCTTAAGCAACTGCTTCAGGGGGGGAAATACGATGAGGAAGCGCTCGTCCTTCTAAATGACACTTTGGACTATCGCCTGTCGGTCATACAGCTAGCAACGCAGTACGTCTCTTTTCTCGATATACAGTTTGCGGATGGCCTTCTATTCGACACAGAGTCTTGGCTCGATCAGCTGGCGTTACAGGTGGCAAAGGACGACAGCTCGGCTGCTGCGAAGCAGGAGAAATGGAACGAAATTTATGGGTATATCATGGACATTGAACTGTTTGATACCCCCGCCGCTTCGCAGGGTTCAGCCTACCAGAAACCGGAGGAATATCTTGCGATCGCGCTTTGCGAATCGTCGCTAGCAAGCCTCGAGGAAATCTATAAGGCTGTTGATTGTCTAGTAAAACGTGAGTCTTTCTCTCCGTGCACTGCAGGGGGACCGGGCCTGTTGAACGCTGCTAATGCTAATTGTTGGTCTTGATCTTTAGTGAAGACTGGAGCACAACGCGTTCTCACCGAAATGCCACTTGCAGAGGCCATGATGGAAAACGAGAGGGTGGTCAGACATCGTGATGGGTTCTATGAAGCGGTGGAAAGGCATCGTTGCTCGTTTTGGGATCTATAGGGGTGATATTACTATTGTCTCTCCCTCTGCTCCTCTTGTCAACACACGGTGCCTCGATCGACATGTCCACCCAAGCACCCACTCCTCCTACCAAACAAGCTATCGTTGCCGCAATCAACGACATAACCAGGGCGCTACAAGAGCTCACAGAGAAGGAGGACATTGACACGAAGGGCATTGACACGAAGGACATCAAGGTCGCGGCGGAACGTCTACCATTCAAGCATTGCCCGGCTATATGTAATGGCATGGGAGGTTCAAAAACCTGGGATCAAAAACTGCAAATCCTCCTCAGAAAGATACCTTCTGTTGAGCATGAAAGCACTTCAGGTGCGTTTAACTTTTACCTGGCTGAGGATTTGAACAATATTAGGCCCATGCTCACTTATAAGCTGACACCCCTTGAGAGTACAGCAGTTGAAGGAAGCAACCATATAAAGGAACCAATGCGTGTATATGTCCCAGGAACAGATAAGCAAGAAGCTGGTAACACACTGTGAGGTCAGCATGTGCCAAGAAGGCATGCAATACATTTCCAAAAATGACCCTTACACCTGATGAGCATCTCCAGCTCAGCAGTTTTCCCCATTGAGAATCTTATCCCAGGAAAGTTACTGTTGCCATTGACAAAGTGGACAACATTTCAAAGGCCTATGCCGTCATCTTTTTCAGTACAAGCCTGAATGATAAATGGAGCAAGATGCAAAATCATAGCTGATAGACTTCCAGGGTAATGTCAAGATTACTATTACTTATTACAGTGCATTTTGAACTGTTCTGGATAGATGGTTCCTCGGCACATTTTTATCCCCTGATGACATGAACAGTAAACAGTCTCTCAGGTGAAATATCAGAAATTGTCTGCATTGGGGGCACTGGTTATATATTAAAGGCACCACAGTCACTGGCATGTGGTTTGGGTCTGTATAAGCCTAGTAACTATTAGTTTATAATATACTGGTTAACTAAATGAAAACGCATGCTCATACTTAGGAACTTAAAAGGTCTACTAAAGATTCAATGAATGTATATGTGGTTCAAAAAGTAAACTAAGTGGGTGGGAATCAGGGCAAGTAGGTGTATATATATACTCCGTATACTTTGGGCGGATGGATTGCTTATTTATGATGTGGATGGTTGCGGTTGATCTGAACAATTAAAAAAGATTGCTATTTTAGACCCCCCCCCCCCTCCCACCCCCGCTCTCCATGAATTTGAGAGTGATAAAAAACCTCGTCATAGATATATTTGTTAGCCTTCATGCCATTTA
>JANTQD010000030.1:0-29973 GCA_032988205.1 Onygenales sp. PD_40
GTTAGAGGGGGTGTCCCATTACGTGGAGAGGGTGTCCAACTACACGATCTCTTTATATATACTGCGACATCCACCGAATACCATCCATATAACCTGTTTGATAAGAAAGTAAGTACGGAGAAATCTTTGGAAATAAAATCACCAAATGGGTATTAGTAGGGTAAATATAAATAACTTACCCTGCCTCATAATCACAGAGCACATAAACAGCTCAACTGGCCTCGTCTCATCGCCCAATGCCATCTGGCCTTTGCCCGTTGTCCTTATGGCCATATCGCTTCCTGTGTCTGATAGGGATATCCGCAGCGCGCGCCTAAGTTCTTCCTCGCTGACCGCGGATGGATGATCGATATTGTTTCCCAGAATCAGAAATGGAGTTTTCTTCCCTACCTCCTCCATTTGTACTAGAGTATGAAGCAACTCCTTCGCTGCCTGAAATCGGTGAGGATCACTTGCGTCGACCATGAAAATGATCCCAGCTGTTCCGGGTAAGTAGGCTTTCAGGGGCCGGCGCGCCATCCCGCCCGTATCGACGAGCGTATATCTGGTGTTGTCGATGGTGATTGGCTCCGGGTCTGTGATCAGGAGGAGAGGGGTTTGAATTCAGCGTCTGAACTTTATAGCTCGTTAATCTCTATGAAGGAAGAATTACTCACAGCCATCCTTTGGCCCAAAATCAACGTTCAATATGTGTATCAACGTCGTCTTGCCAGTGTTGTCCAGGCCCACGAAGACCAGCTTTGCAGACTTGCTGCCAACCCCAAATATCGAAGCGGAAAAATCCCATACTATTTTCCTTTCATTAGCTGGCCAGGAGATTGAAGTTGTCTAGTCCATAGGTATAGGAAATGGAACAGGACATATGCTAGTAGTTGGAAGCTGCCACTTACACGACCGAAAAAAAGACATGATAAATGGCAATCTCTCTTGTGTTTCTGTAGATCTGATCTGGGAAGATTTCAAGGTCGAAGAGAGAAGAATTCTAGTGGGATTTTGAATGCCCAACTTTTCCTTCGTCTACCCTTCAAGTTGAGACAACTTTGCAAGTTCATAAATTATTCAGCCTGGCCAGATCAATGTGATGATCAATGTGATCGATTATCAACGGATCGGCAAGACGGTGGACGAGTTATGTGATCATCAGACAGGCCAGGCATCAAAGTTTGCAACTATGATTCGTCGCTGGCGGTCAATCAGCCACAGCCCGATACGACATTTCAACCTCACGTCTTTCATTATGCCCGTGTGGACGAAGAAAGCACACTGATTGTTCGTTGATTTCGAAGAACGACTGCTCGCAAAAACTGGAAGGATGGCCAATTTCCGTCCTTCAAGACACACATCCGATGTTTTGTATTTTCCTCACCTTAGCTTGTGGGTAGTAGACAATCCACTAGGGATGGGGGAGACAGGGAAGCTGAGTCTGAATGAGGAGAAGGACAGGTATATATCCTGTCCACGGATCTGTTTATTCACTGATTGATATGGCTTAACAGCAGCAAGGTATGATCTCAAGACCCAAGGCTCCATCCCAGGGATTGCTGGGTGAAGATTGAAATTACTATGCCAATGATCATTCATATTATTATTATATACATACATTGCTCGCTGTTGACTTCTTACGACATTATATTACTGGGGAACAAAGTGCATTAAGCTATGTACCAACGACGCCATGTGATCACCACTAAAAACAAAGTGAGAAATACATGAATCGGGACAATCCTATTACCCTCGCTTCCCCAAACATCTATACACAAACCCTCCCATCACATCTCTCTCAGAGTGTCGACAGATAATTTAAAAGGCGAGGACGGCAGCGGCGGCGGCGAGAACACCGACGACGTTCTGGCCGTTCATGACAGCGGCACCGGTGAACTCGGGAGGAGGAGTTCCGATAGGGCCGGATGGGGTGGGAGTGGGCTCGGGGGTGGGATAGCCATCAGTGGGCTCAGCGGTAGGCTCACCAGTTGGCTCACCAGTTGGCTCACCAGTGGGCTCACCAGTGGGCTCATCAGTGGGCTCGGCGGTCTTGGTCGGCTCAGCGGTCTTGGTAGGCTCATCACCACCGTTGCCACCTTCCTTGACGTCTTCGTACGCCTTGATACCTCTCTGGATAGAGTTGGAGACACCAGCAGCGAGCTCCTTAGCGATGTCCTTGACTCCCTCGGGGACCTTGGAGCTGATGGCGTCGGCGAGAGCAGTGGAGGCATCAAATTGCGCGGACAGGGACTGCTTGACGAGGAAGGCCAGGTCGGAGGCGATGAAGTCCTCCTTCTTATCGATGATGGTGTCGATCACTCCGTCAACCTTCTCAATGAGGTCTTGGACTGGGGAGGTGAGGGCGAGAGCGTCGTTCAGGGAGAGCTCTTCCTCGCCTTTGGCGGTCTCAACGCCGGCCTTGATGGTGGCGACGAGGTCCTCGCTGGCACCGATAGTAGCCTCGTTGTCAGAGCCGCCGAGGGCGCTGGCGAGGGCATCGACATCGTCGCTGATATCGCTGATGATGCCGGTAAAGGCAGCGAGGTCACGATGACGGATGGGCTCAGAGACGACACCCAAGGCGAGGCCGAAGGTAAGGAGGGCGGTGGTGACCTTCATTGTGAAAGAATCTATGCAACGGCAAACGAGGGTATATAACGAAAGGACAAAATTTGCGTCAGGTATGCAAATTTCAGAGACTTTTGCTGTAGTTGCAAGAATGGAAAAGCAAGAAAAATCCTGGGGTAATCCTTCGGGGTGGCTCTATATATGTGAGAGAGGAGAAACCCCCTTTCACGCTCGCCACCCAACCATCTTCTGCCAGTTTCCACCAGCAGGAACAGGCGGAGAATGCCAATGGATTGCCTCGGCCGTATTCCGGGTCCAGCATCTGAAAATGCCAGGATTTCCAGAGAGCGCTTAGGGAGATTGTATTTTTTAGCTCAAGAGGAAACCATGTACTCCGTACTTGTGACCGCCTAACGCACGCCTCCGGAAGCAAATATGGGCTTTAAGCCGTAGTTGGGACGCATTTGCCCATGCCCAGAGTGACAATGCAACATGGGATCCCAAGTCTGACCCCCCCCCCCCGGGCGGGTCAATAGCACCGGTCCCTGCAGCTTAAAGAATCCAGACCAAACAAATGGGATGAACGCGGAGAAGACGCTCATCGGCTCTTGCTCCCCACCAAGCTAGCCTTGCCGAAGTCAGATTAGCAATTCGTGGAGAAGATGACGGTGCTGGACACTAATACCTCTCGAGCGCGGGCTAGCCAATTGCCTCCGCCTTGACAGCGATCGCTGAGCAGGCATGTGAAGTCAATTTTAAAATGAGCGCGAACATCCAGCCAAACCCCGTGTTGCGTATTTCTCAGCTCACGCCAGCAATCATCCCATGAAGTTGGAGTTGGTCAACAAGCTGGTCGTCCAGTGTCCGCAGAAGGGGTTGTGCCCTCTTCCTCTCCCCATGGGGTTAGTCTTGCCCTAACTCAGCGCCCGCCGCCTTGGCCCCTGCCGAAGGATGTCTCATATTTTCCAACGGCGCGACTCCTAGTCTCCGCCTAACATCTTTAGCAACAAAATGGCCCCCTTTAACGTCTGCTATTCGTCAAATGCCCTCTCCAGAAATGCACGTGAGCCTCGGGTAATACGGCCATCAAATGATTTGCAAACTCTCGCAAAAAGCACTCGCATTTTGGTGAGGAAGACATCACTGCCAGCCTCCAGGGCTCGGGACACTGCACGCATTCTGGCGCCAGGATTAGCCAAGATTGCGACATCTTTATTGAAGTCACCCTTGCTCACTCTCGCATGTATTCCCGCGCGGGGTCAATGCGAAAGAGTGGTGGAGAGAGATGGACCGCCAGAACGTTACAAATGATTGATGAAAAGCACGCCCAATCACTATCGAAGCAGCAGCAGATGTTGACAGTCTCTTTGCCACTAGTTACCTATGATTTGCTCAGATGGAATACGTCAGGGCAGATTTCCCTCGAGGCATTTGTTTCTATGCAAGAACCATGTTTATCCGAGAACTCCGGAACTTCGCAGCCATCCAGGCCGTGATAAAAGCACTGCTTCTGCATTACATTAAATATGTAACATGTATGCAGTCTGTCAAAGCCAGCCATATGATCATATCTGTTATTATTATCCACTCCGAACCCTGCTCCCCGGCTGCCCTCCTGTGTCGAGGTGGAAAAAGAGCATCGTTCAAACTCCTCCATCTGCTGGTCATTATTGTCGTCGATGGTAGTATTGAAGGTGACTCTTGTGTTGCTTTCGATCTACTTCAAACCCTGTCAGTTACGTCTTCGTTTGAGACACTTGCCTCCTTTTGGCCCCTGACATGGTATTCCCCCTGACTTCATTTCCTTTGGCGGCAAGGATAGTAGTGACGTTTTTCTCGTTAAATTGTCCGCCATTCACAATGGACTATCAATGATGAAGCATGGGAATATTTTCTCGTTGATGATGCAAAATTCCATTCCCTCTTTCAAGTTTCAAGGTCCTAGCCCCTCCTGTTACGATTAATCGGGACTTGGCCCGGGAGATCGCTGCTATCATCTATAGGACCATATCCACAAGCACCTGTTGCCATACGTGTGGCTCAGTGGTGGATACAAGGACACATGCTTGATATAGTCAGATTTCAATCGACGACCTCTCTATTGATTTAAACATCAAATTATCTACCCAACCTAGTTATCTATTGACTAACATGTGTGCCAGTACAGTCTGCACCAGGACTCCCTCATCAATTGTATTTTTAGCATCCCAGCCACCTGTTGGCTAGGACTCCATCTTCCCCATCGAATCTATGAGAGCTTCCTCCGCCCATGCATTTCATCTTTTGAATGTCCGCTACTATTTCCTACGATGTCGAGCAGGTTATGACCTTTCGCGTCCCGCAGCAACCGTTCTCATTCTTCTTCCGGGAAATCCATTATGCATCACGTCATACGAGCAAAATATACCCGAGCGGAACCAGCAGACCACCAGCCGCCTAGCTATCCGCCCGGGCGGCTCCCCTCAGAGTGCTCCGAAAACGGCGTCTACTTCGTGAGGACATTACCTACTCTGTTGTTAAAGAGAAGGAAGTTAACATTCTCCATCAACTGGGCTATAATGAAAAACAAAACCAGTTTTTCGCCCACCTTCGTAGCCGGCAAGAATGGACGGTGGCGGTTGTTGTTCACCATCTCAGATTGAAATCTTCTAGATGCCATGTGGAAGATGAAGAACACTGGCTCCATGGCAGTTTCGATGTCTGTGTCCCAATAACCATTGATGATTGGGATGTGAAACGCGTACCTATTCACTTTCCTCTTCTGTATCGCGTCGGAGAAGCTACTATGCATGGCAATGGGGATGAAAAGATCAGATGCGAAGCAGGGACCTATGCATAGCTCCAGGAGAACTGCCCAACTGTACCAATTATTTGCTTATATGGGTTTTCCCTATCTACTAGTGAGACTGTATGGTGATTCCCCCTATGTTTGATGAGTTGAGCTAATCGTGTCCAGTTCACCGAGCTTGATAACTTGCCAATCCTAACTCGATACGTTCAACATCTTCTACTTCAATTCTCATCATGGCTAATACCTACTCCTTCGAACTATGTCCAACATACTCTCCTTCCACGACAGCCGTTCAAAAAATTAGCCTAATGCCATCAATGACTTGAGCGATTATGCTTCTCATTTAGCTGCTCTAAGTGCGATGCGGACAATCTGCCCAGTTGTATTTCGGCGGGATTTCCGACGCGGGCCATTCAGCTTTGTCTTCACGGACCTCCATCAGATTAATATATTCGTTGATGTCGAATGGAACGTAACGTACCTTGCCGATTTAGAATGGGCATGCTCTAGACCAATTGAGATGGTTAGCCCTCCCTCCTGGCTTACAAATGAAGGTGTCGATAAGGAGGATGCAGAAAAATACAACGCGATTTGAAAGGAATTTATGGACATTCTAGCGGTTGAAGAAAGGGAACTCAACGTGCTACACTAAGAATGGCTGGTAACTCCCTGTCACGCCTTTCAGGTGTCATGAACCAAACTTGGGAAACGGGGACTTTCAAGTACACCCTCGCTCTTTCGAGCCCTTCTAGGCTATTCAATATTTTCCACCGACATATCCGGGCTTTGTTCTACGCGAAATCTGTTGAAGAATTCAATGTAATCATGCCATTTTTCGGGGGTAGGGATATCGTAAGTCTCGCATACCC
Organism: Onygenales sp. PD_40; assembly: GCA_032988205.1. Classification (NCBI taxonomy): domain Eukaryota; kingdom Fungi; phylum Ascomycota; class Eurotiomycetes; order Onygenales; species Onygenales sp. PD_40. Next base: position 6,211 of record JANTQD010000030.1, read on the forward strand.
CAAGACGCGCGACAAAAAACAGTATGATGAAAACCTTCGACAAGCCTTCGAAAACAGCTAGGCCGGAATCAAACACATATACCCAGGCTCTCTCGTTTCCTGATTGCTTTGATCCTGATCGCCTCCCGAATCCCCTTGACCTTGGTTCCCTCCATCTTGAAAGTGGTATCTTAGTGCTCCATCCAAAATACCCATCATTCGATTCGCCTGATTTTTATTCCTCTTCTTCTTGCTGGCCTGACCTGAAGAACTAACTAGGTTGTTGAAGGTTCGACGTTCGCTTTCACTCCAACAATTGTCTCCTCCCCTTTCCCTTTGCCCTGATCAGGTGGAGATCTGTCAGACACCTGTCTTCCTGCCAGCTTCTTGAACAGGTTTCTGGAACCCACGTAGTATCCCTGTAATAGTGAATTAGGCTCATTCCCCCGTTCAAAAACCCTTGCTACCCGCCCATTGCAGTATCTTATCGACAGATCCGCATGCCTGCTTGTACGGGGTCTCAGAAAATCTACCCGTTGGAACGAACTGCAATCGCAAATGTGTCGCCCAAATAGAAAGGACAGCATGGTCAATTAAGGCATCATAATCCCATGATGCACACGGCTAGGTACCCGTTCGACTCCCTAGCGATTCATAATCGGTTCAGCGGCCGTAGCTTCTATCCGCATAATAACACTTGTCCCAGGCTGCTAGCTGTTCGCATCAAAGCTTGGCTAGAGCCTAGAAAATGCTCTGTATGGTTATCCATCCCGTCAAATATTCGTCCTCTGAGGACTTTCCAATGGGTTCAGAAGGGAAGAACTTGTCTCATAGGTGCTGCATTAACCACGTAAAGAATCTTAGGTAGGGGACTCGGAAATTACCCAGAAGGAGGGAACTCATAGACGGCTGGCGGTGGTAAAACCAGCCACGTACAGGCAGCAAGGCCTGGATAAAAGAGTCCAAAACATCACCATCTGTGCTATTCAATTAGACATTATCCAGAGCCATACTGCAGAGAAAAGGCACAAAATAACTGGGAAAGCCGTAAACATAGGGGTAAAACGAAAGCGCAGATGAAGAGTATTCCCCGCGTTTTGCCAATTTCAACCTAGATGCGTCCAGATTGGCATTTAACATATCCTCAGCGATGTGCTATGTATATGCTGGTCCTTTTGTACCTAGTGCAAAATAGTTGAGATAAAGGGGCTGGGAAAATGAAATTGCAGAGTACCACAAAGTCCCATCCAATGTTTAACCTGCGCCTTCTCCCCTTCAGATAAGTGAATAAATAGCGGCACAACGTGGGAATCTAGCTGGGCAATTTCCCCATTATTCTCAGGGGGGACTTATACCCCAATAATCTCACTATGCATGGATGACATAGGTGAGAAATGGATCCAAAATATAAGATCTAACACGCGAGAGCAAACCTCCAAGGCACCTCACAGTAAAATAGAGGAAGCATAAAGGCTCCGCGAAAAACGCAGGACAAAGGCGTAACGAGACATGGCCAACATGCACAGCCTGATTCAAACGGTGGAGCGGAAAAACCGCTAGAACATGGACACAAAGACAAAAACGGAAACTATAATAATATGGGTATATCAGAAATAAAGAGAAATTGCTCATGGCCACTCCGCTCATTGGATGCCCCAACGAGGCAAATTGGCGCTATCTTCCTCTCACGAACCATGAATATAAGGCGGGCATAGTGAAGCATTTTAGCACGAGCAAGCTATTTCCAAATATAACGCGATGCGGTGGTCAGGTGGGAATCAACGAATTGCCGCAGCGTCGTCCGGTATTTGGAAGATTCCGTTTTGGGGAACTCGAGTAAAAATCAAAGCGAGGTGGAGGGACGATGGTGTCGTGTTGCATGGCAGCCTTATGCTCTCCGTTCGTTGCCTTCCTCCATGACCCCCCCCAAAAGATATTTTCCCTGGTCATCAGTTCCTCTGTTTGCTTTTTCATTCACCCATGCTCTGTTGTCCTTATCAGAAGATCGAGGCGCGGTCTTGGTTCCAGAATGCTGGCGTAAGAAACCCAATACCACCTCGTTTTCTCTCGGCCCATGCTCTCCCTCCAGGTGTTGGGCAGGGACGGGACGATTGGATGCCTTCGATCCTTCAAATGGCTGCCGCAGTAGCTCGCCACCAAAGGATCCATCCAGGGTTGTCAACAAACATGACGGAACAAGAAAAAAACGGTGAGAAGAAAGCAAGGAAGAAAAATAGTAACAAGCAAGGAGAAATCGTGCGTGTTAAAGAGTACCTGAAGCCAGGAATTGACAACGCATACACAGACACCGAGAGGTGCCACGTAGAGCTGGTGGGCCAAGAATGACGACGAAACAGGCAGCTAGCTTCCAGATGGGAGGAACAACGATGCTGAAGTTTTACCCGCTCGGCTCATCTCAGCGGGTGATAGCCTTACACGCCCGAACCTGGTCATGGTGGGCGGGTTGGATACGCCATGGCTGTGAGGGCGAGATTGTAAACAAGGCCAGCAATCAGATCGCAGCAAAATTCTTGGCTGGAAGTGAAGGAAGACGCATCGAAGCTGCGACGGAAACGGGTCCTTGCAGTTTTCCCCAACATATTGCAGATCTAGCCAAAGTTCGTCGTGACAGCAGTGCATTGTCCAGCTGTCATGCGGGTTGGTTGAACAAGCAGGATTTATTGTGCCGTCCTTGGACTCTTTTGCATGTTCGACTGCTGCTGCTGCGGCATGAGCAGGAGGAATGCGAAGATGCACTTGGTAATTTGCTCCTTGATGGGACACCGGTTGATAAAAGCAGGATCTAGATGACTCCCATTGTTGCATAACTATCAGACGACAAACCATCCGTTGGAGGCTTCCACAGCAGCGGTCGGAAAAGTAGCGGTCAACCCAACAGTAGGTTCAAACTTGGGCATCCAATAGATCAGACCATTCGAGAGGAGGCCGGGTTGCTTCTTGTCCATTCACACACCCAAGGTGCTAATATCCGTGCAGATGCTGGTTGGATCCCTCCCGTGTCTTGTGTATCTTGCGGGAAGCAATGCGTCGCCGATGCAAACCTGATCGAGATTTGCTGCATTATCCCAGGATTTCGGTGTAGCCAGGTAATCTCGTGAGGCCGAGGGCCCAAGTCCAGAGCGCTAAATTTAGGGGAGTTAGTTAAAGAAGACAAGGCGTGGTAGCTAAAATTTGCCCCTACGCAAGTGATCCAAGGCCTAACTTCTAGGCAAGCATTCAGGTGACCATCAACAAACATTTTCAGGCCACAAAGGCCACAAATTAATGCACCCAACCAGAGCAAAAACATTCCTGCCTAGCCTGTGTGGCAACTTTTCTTCATAGCCACAAAAAACTGGCTTCTTATTGGCGCATCGTGTGGCACAGCACCATCTTCATCAGGGGACGGGGAGCGCCTTGTCAGGGCAGACTCAGAACTTCTAGAGACGAAAATTTCTGAGACAATGAAGGGAACGTTTGGCACTTTAGATGGACAGACGCATTTCCAGTCTCCTTCCACCAGCCCAGCCGTTCTTTTCTTTGCAGTTCTCTCATTTTCGAATCTCGGAGATTCAGCTTGGATTGTAATCGCGGCTATGCGTCTGTCGAATGAACGGAGGTGAGTGTCATGCAAGGACAAGGGTTGTATGAATTCAACCAAGAGTGGCAGGCAGCTCAAGACTAGATTCCATTCGGGACAGATATACGTTCTTATTGCTCTGGCGGTAGAATTGTTCCTACATTTCGTTCAGGGACGTTGGAGACAAAATCAGCCAAAAATGCATCCTTGGCTGGTTTCACGCGCGATTTCTCAGGATCAAGGATGACAGATCAACATTGCAGCCTATTATTATCAAAAAACACATCGGTTCAGCTCAACGTAATTGGCAAGCGCCGTTCATATGAAACCAGTACTTCGCGCTCATCCCAGCAGTTGGGCTGGGTCTGAGACGAGAGTGAAGAAGTAAATATCACAAGGCCTTTCTTGACAATGTCGGGCGAGGTAAAGTATCTTGAACGGTCAGTGATAGTGTAGAAAAACATGGGATCCTATGGATTCTGAATAATATGGATCATCATCATACTAATTACAATTGATGTCGAGGACTGCTTCACTCCGCAGAGCCGGGGCTAGTCCTGTTTGGACACCGTAGCCCTAGCCCTAAGCCCTTGCCCTATCAACTTCCCAGACTCACGCCCGACGTCTCTCTCTCCTGAAGACGGCTTGATCTATTAATGTTCAACTTCCGTCACGGCTTGACCTCTTTTGGAGGTTTGATTCCGCCATGGCCCTGTCTTGGCTCTTCAGGATTCTGGCTGCTCTTCCTTTCGTCCTTCCAGCCAACCGGCACTGGCTGTTTCGTATCCATATCAGCCAGTCAGAGGATATCCAACCCCATGCAATTCCAAGGCACTAATCGGGTGTATGCAGGGAGCGAGGGCGGCTTCTCACTAACTGCACCTGTCCTTCAGGGAGCCCCGCCCCCTGTCGACGTGACTTGGGGCGTGAAACAAACAACCACTCAACGTAGCTGGCTGCCTGTCCTTGGGCTTGGACTTCAGGCTGTGGTGTTCTACTGGCTGGCATTTCCTTCCGACGGCCCAATGACTCCCACGTCCAAGATTCTGTCCCTGACATAGGTGCTCGATGCCAGCCCGCCAGAGATTCCATCCCGGCGTGTGAGAGGCTGACGCGCCGTGAATCAGAATCCACTGGAGCACCGCCTGCGCAGGATGACGCATCGTCTAAATCGAATCTCTCAGGGCGATCCAACGAGACGAAATTATGGGCGGGCGAGCTCACTTCCATTTTTACATCACTTTTCTTGACAAAGAGCTGCGCTTTTCGTCATATCCGCTTTCGTCATCAGTCGCCCTTTGACGTCCTCATTCCCGCAACTTGCAATGCTTCCTATCAGAGCACTTGTTGGTGGCCTGAGCCCAACAACCTCTGCCTGAGGAGGACGCTTCATTTTCGTCCCGCAGGCCCCAGAAGATTCCGACAGGCCCCTTGGCGGCTCCTCCGCCTCCAAAAAAAGCTTCCTGGCGTTTTTTTGTTCGGTGCCTTGCAATTGTCCCTCTTTGTCTCTTGCTGCCTGCCTGTCTTACCCCGCGAACTTGATCGTGTGAGGACGGGCAACCCGAGAGCTTTGCTGCAAAACATTCCATCTTGCACCGCTTTTGCAGGCAAATATCAAACAGTCATCGCGTTCCAGACCGTCGTCACCGCCTGCTGAGAATTGATATAAAGATCGTCTCACCCCCGCCAAAAATTTTATTCCTTCACTCACCCAACGATAAGATAACAAACCAACCGCCCCTCCTCTTCGCAATCAGGCTCCAGGTCTACTCAGCCACAAACCTACTATTCTCCGAGATCATATATTTTCTTGAAGCTCCCTCTTCCATTCCTCTGCTCTCCAAACCACTTTTACACATCTCAACCTTCCAACGTCGAGTCATCAAAATTTTTCTCCAAACTACCCCACCACACCCAACAACCATGCCTCACAAAGTCGACTCATACCCGTCCACCACGGTGTTGAACCCAGAGAGCAACGCCAGCAAAGCCCGCAATCCCTCACAAGATGCACAAGGTATGTTTATTCCCACCTTGCAATGCCCAATTTCGCTCGCCGGCCCGGCGGGACACCATCTCACTTCATCACTCACTAACCCAGACCTCGACCACCGCAGGACAAAAAGCCTCCAAAAAGGCAGCACCCAAAGTAGTCGTGCACAACCACAAAAGCCCTCTTTACGACGAGAAGAGGCGTTCCGAGTACGACGGTGCGCGGTGGAAATAGACGCCCGCTACAGGCTGGAAGCAAAGTACATCGAGGTTCTATTCGGCTCGCGGAGGGAGACTTTCCAGCTCCGTTCACCGCCGTACGCTCATTCTCCACATTCGTACGCGCACGGTTTCGGATCGAGCCATACCGAACATCCTTCCGAACAGTCTAGAAGACAAAAGTGAGGCGCGATCGGCAGCCGTTGAGCCATGCGCCACTCACCCGATGGTTACAAAGTAACTACACCGCTTCAAAGTTCACGGGCGAGCTCACAACTTCAGACCGGCAATACGTCGAACAGCCTCTTTGACCTTTCTGCCTCCCCAGCCTGATGTTTTTTTTTTCTGTACGACTACTTCCTTGATGTATTTGTTCTGGAGTTTTTTCTCTCGTCTTGTCTTGTATACCGGCATATCTCGTTTTGTTTCCCTCATTTCCTTCTACGGTTTTTTTTTTTCCTTTACCCCTATCTACTTCTGTACAACATCATTTATTCCACACTCGGCATGCTCCCCCCGCCTCACTCTTCCGAGTGGCCCAGGTCTCCTTCTCGCGGCTGGCTTCCCGACGAAGGAGGACTGATATACATAGCGAGGGGGGCAACCATATCTTGCCTTGAGTTTTTTTTTTCTTTTTTCTTTTTTCTTCCTTTCCTTTTGCGCATCTACGGACGGAATCAGCATCATCATTGGACGGAACCGGATTTGGGATAACTTGGGAATAACACGGCAGGGCGGGTAGCACAGTTGATGCGGGTTTTACAAGAATCTTTTACTTTTCTTTTCATTTCTTTTTGCGTGCGCCTGTTTTATCGTTGTTTCATACATGCATCTTTGCCTTTTTTTTCTTTCGTTTTGGGGACTGTACTCTTATCTACCTTTTTTTTTTTTTCGTTGCTTCCACAGGCATACTTGCATATTTACATTTCCTCCTCCTCCTCCTCCTCCTCCCAATCACACTCACACTCACCATCACCACCCCTCACACAATGTGCCACCATTTCTATCTTCTCTCCTCTTCTCTTCCCTTCTTTCCTCCCCGGCATTCCCACCCTTTCCACACAGCATATAGAACAGAAAGACAGTCTACAATCCCCCCCCCCCCTCTCTCTCTCTCTTTTCACTAAGAGATGAAAGATCAAGACCAAGACCAAGACCAAGAAAGAAAAAGTAAATAAATAAATAAATCCCAGCGCAAGCTTTTTAATCAAAACGTCTACTTTTCCATTCCTCTCCTCTCCTTTCTTTTTACTCTGCCAGTTCCTTTCTCATCCAGTCCTTAACAACTTGAACTGAACATCCTTGAGTAGTGAATGAAATGTATGGAAATTACCATCTATCTAGTGCAGTGCATATACCCACAGTTCTAACCTGATCATTATTATTTAGTTATATAACTAATCAATCTCAGCCTATCTGTCCAGATATGTCAACTCTTCACCAAACTTAAACTGTTAGCAGGTAGGCTCAGCAGTAAAGAAAAACTCAGGTTATTTTCTGGATTTTCATCCTGAGTAGTTAATAGTTATATAACTAAGGGAAGAAATGGGAAATAATACTCATCTAGATAGTTAGTTATCCTACTACACACTAACTAACAATGTCTAATAAGTATCAGAATGTCCACCCCCTGCACCAATCTACCAGCTGTCTTCTTGGTGGATGAGTTGGCATTCTTTGTTCCATTGAGGAAGAGGGGGAGCTGAGGTAGATCAGTGGTATTCAGGCTACTATCAATGTTAATCCTGAGGTCTATCACTAGCTAAGCCGGTTTAGGCTATGCTTTGACTACCCTTGCTGCAATGAATATTACACTGCTAGCCAAAGAATGCAAAGAAAAATATGCTTGATGCCATTAAGCCAAAAAAGCATCTAGGTAGGTATATGCCATGGGAATAAATAAACAGATAAGCAGATAATGAAATAATCAATGATTAGAACATCTATGCAGTGAAATGTATAATGCAATAAATAAATATGAACAATAGAAAGGAAACAAAAAATGAGAATGAAGGAAAACGGTTAAAACATCATTAATATCAATAGAAGAGAAAAGGAAATAAAACAGAACAAGGCAAGAACCAAACGGTTTAAATGCCAAAATATATGCATCTATAGATAGCGATATATATATGAACGAGACCAAACTCCACCGCTAGTGCTCAATCAAAAATGAGCGGCGTATATACGGCGTTCTCTATCCAACAATGAATCTATCCACATCATACAACATCGTACAACGCAATTACAGCGGCAGGCTCTCTGGCTGCTTCTCCTGCTGCTCAAAGACGTGCTGTTCCACCCGATGCGTGAGCCGTGCGCAGAAGGAATCGACATACGTCGTCCACAGATGCGCGACGGTATATACAATCGCAATCCAGATGGGGATGCTGATGGCAAAAGTCATCGGCCCGCCGCGCGGCAGCCATGCTGGGGGCACGATTTCCCCGTCCTTGTTCTTCGTGTACACCCACGGCTGGCCGGAGATGCCGTAGATCATCCAGGTGAGTACGACGCGGAGCAGGGTGCCGTGCACGAGGTAGACGGCGAAGCTGTTGCGTCCCAGGAAGAGGAAGAGGCGCTTCGAGAGGAAGGACTTGGTCGAGGGGGAGATGTAGATGGCGATGATTATGAGGTCCAGACCTAGCGCGGAGAAGCGCTTGCCGAGGTTGACGCCGTTGGGGAAGATGACCCCGGCGACGTCGAGGAGGAAGCGGGACCAGCCGCAGAATTCGGGCCGTTCGCCGGGGAAGGAGGCCACGAAGAGGCCGACCAGGGCGAGGGTGGCGCAGAATATCCGGCGGGACCAGCCTAGGGAGGCGATGAATTTCTGGGTTTGTTGGTCATTGGCCATGTCGGAGAGGAACATGCCGAAAAAGAATTGCTGGCCGAAAGTTTCTACGGTTGTGAGCTCTTGTACTACGTAAGAGCAGGGATGGTGTTGTCCTACCTGTATCAGGGCCGGGGTGCTGCCAGAAGTAGGCAAACATGATCGAGTACACCACCAGGCGATAGCGATACTGCACGTACATGGTGGCGCACAGCACCACATAGATCATCATGGAGCCCTTGAGCAGGGGCAGCATCGCCCACTGGTGGTCGTCATAGTCCATGTGTCCGTTTGTCCAGGTGGTGCGGAAGACACGGAACAGACGCACCAGCTCCTTGAGAAACGAGTCCTCCAGGTTGGGGCTGGCGTAGCGAATCCAGTCCGCATCGGCCCTGTTTCCAACGGTAAAGCCGCCCAGCTGGGCCACGGTCCAGGCGATGACCATGGCGAGGGTAGCGGGGAGTATCAGGCGGGGCGGACGGCGAAAGGCGCTCTTGGAGACGGAGGAGAAGGCGGCCTCGTGGTTGCCGGCCCAGGCCAGCTTGAGCGGCTTGAGGGCGCAGACGTAGCCGGTCAGAAAGGCGAAGATGGTGACGCCGATTCTGCCCTGCCAGGGGATGCGCAGGATGGGCCATTGTAGGATGCGGGGGGTAGCGTCAGGGTGGCTCTTGGAGAAGAAGAGGTCGTAGTCCCAGGCACGGGCGAGGTGGGTGAGGATGACGATGACGGAGGCGATCCCGCGCAGGCCCTAGGGGGGGGGTTAGTCGGGGAGGAGAGAGAGAGAGAGAGAGAGAGAGAGAGAGAGAAGAGAAAGAGAGAGGAGACTCACGTCCAGCCATTTCACATTGCGCCTGTTGTCGCCGGCTCCGTCGCCGCCCTTGAACAGGGAGAGGGGGTAGCGCCACAACGCGGCCATGTGTGTGTGTGTGTGTATAGATATATATATGGGTATCAAACGAGGGACAAGGAAAGGAGAGACTAGGGCAGGGGGAGCATCACCCAGGGAGTCGACTCAGCACCGGGCGGGACGAGGGGGGGTACAGGACATGCCAGGGCGGTGGTATATTGATTGGGAACGGGTCTGGCCGGGTGGTTGGAGAGAGATGGGAGGCGGAGAGGAGGGAGATACGAGGGAGAGGAGAGGAGGAGAGGAGAGGAGGAGAGGAGAGAAGAGAGAGATGACAGGTGGGAGATGTCGGTTGAAGTCAGAGTCTGCCGCCCATGAAAGAGAAGGAGCCTCCACCAGAGACGGAACTCCGCTGGGCGCCGACGGCCTAGCGCTGGGCGGCTCTTGGCGGTGGACTGTGAACACTTGGATTTGACTGTCATTTATTATCTACATATTTACTTAATACTTATTGCTTATTATTTATTGCTTATTGCTTATTTACTTATGCTCTCCTCTCTTCTAGTATTCTATTCTCTCCTCTTCCCCTGCAAATAGATATACAATAGATATACACTCGACATACAAACACATACACTGGAATTCGGCTCGCTCTCAATTCCGCTCAGGGGAAATGTGGCTCCACTTCTAGTCTTGGCGCGTATCCGCCACGCCGATCACTGGATCCCAGCCTTGGATGCATTACTAATCTCCATACACATACTCTCTCATATCACTCTCACCTGTCCCCCCTGAGTATATCCTCCACCAACATCCCAATACATATATACTCCAAACCACGCCTGCCCATACAGTGGCATACGCTGCTGCTCAACAGTCCGTCTGCATTGCGCGCAGAATCAGCAAGGATCAGAGAAGCATGTCAGCCCGGTCCCATGCACTGTCTCACTCGCTGACTGATCACTGATACATGACCCCAGGCCTTCCTTTGTAACCAAGTATGTAATTGCAATCTGGAGTGGCTGACACTTGGCTGTGATGGGATGGTAAAGACACCCCGCAGCAGTAACCAAAAGTTAAAACTAGTCTGATGAGATGATAAGCTCGGGAATCGGGATCCACCGTCTCATTCCTTCGTCGGCAATGCCATGTGCCAAGTCATGGGGTAACTAAGCTAATCATATAAAATATCAACTACAAATAAACGACAGGTTTATTAGATTGTTCAAAGCCTGGGACTTGCAGATGGAAGAAGGAGGTTGTTCAGATGAGATCTGGATAGGGTGTTCTTTTTTGTTACATAGTAGTTGGATAATCTGCGTAGATCAATCAAGGGACCCCGCCATGATTTATGCAATGTTCTGCTTCCATATCCCCCATCATTTGCATGATAGTCCAAGTATGTACGTATTATTATGTCTTATGTAGTTATTGCTGCACTCTTCCTCTGTCTCTGTCTCTCCCACGCCGGCATCGCCCACTTCACCATATACTCACTCTCCACGAGCTGCCTCGCCGTCGGCCTCTCCCCCGCTTCAAACCCCATCATTGCCCTCAGCAGATCCTCCAGCGCCTCAAACTCCCCCCCAGCAACATCCCACTGACACGTCTCGGCCGTCTCGCCCCGCCCCATGTCCCACATCCGCCGCCGCAGACGCCGGAAGACAGGCGTGCCAATGCGCTGGAAGTCGGCACCGGCGATCCACGAGCCATCCGCATTGAAGAACTCGGACCGCTTCGCCCACGCCCTCCACCACCGTGCCGGCAGCCGTCCCAAGGTGTTGACCATCTCGGCAATGATGTCGTCCGGGTCCCATGCGAACGTTTCAAAGAGCGGCCGCTCGCCTAGCGCTTCGTACAGGACAACGCCCAGCGTCCATACATCGGCTGCGCGCGTGATGTGGTCGTTGAAGAATTCCTCGGGGGGGGAATACAGGGCTGGCGTGTGCAGGGTTGGAGACGGCGTGGTTGAAGCGATGAAAGATGTCCCGTAGTCTGAGATGATAATCTCGGGATCCACCGTCTCGTTGGCCGGCATGTGCCAAATCATGGGGTAAATGACATGGGGTGGCGCGTGTGGTATGCTAGCATGTCCGTCAAGGCGCCGGGTGGGAACCTCATATGGTTTGCCGTGGCGCGAGTACAGTTCGGCTGGGCTTAGATTGTCAAAGCCCCGGACGCGAAGAAGGAAGTTGTTCAGATGGAGATCTGGATGGGGTTTTCCTTTTTAGTAATTTGCCGTAAATCAACCAATGTGCTACTTTACATACCCCCATGGCATACATCATTTGCATGTAGATAGTTCAGGCCCATGATGAGCTGGGCGGCAATGGACCTAGCCGCATCTGGCGGAAACATAAAGTCTGTACTGTTCTCCTTGGAATTGGCGATGCTGCAGCCGGCAGGCTCTCCAACCAAGCACTGATGGCGTCCATTGGGGCCATCAAAGGAGAATTGGTCCAGCAAGGTTGGGATAAACTGCCTTCCAAGACAGCTTGGATCCCCTCTTGTCAAATGACGGAGAATTTCACTCTCATTGCTGGTCTGCGAAGCCCCCGCGACAAGGATCTTTAACGATACGTGGCGCTGGACCTGCCGGTCAAGGGCAAGCCAGATTGTGGAATATCCTCCAAACCCAAGCTTGTGGACTATCTGGTAGCGGCCGCCGCAAAAGATGTCGCCGATGAGAGTTGGATGGTATCCGCCGGGCCTGTATCCTTCCAAGTCCTCCACGTCGGACTCGGGGTGGTAGAGCCTTTCGGCTTCCAGGCGCGCTGACCCAGCCATCGAACGGCGACGCGGAAAAGGATGTACTGGTCGAGGGAGAGGTTGATTGTGCGGAAGATGGGAAAACAAAGACCCGGCTCTGCCAACAGGAGCAGACCTCCAACCAAGATTCATTGTCCTGTTGATTGATTGATTATGAGGTGTCAAGGAAGTGGTTGGTTTAGTTGCTGGCAGAGCCAAGGCAGGCCATATCTAAATTCAGAATCATCCATCACAGCCGCAGCATCACACCAAGCCTGCAATTGATTCGACCGTCAAGACCTCCAAGCATCAACCCCTGAGAATTGTTGTTCTGGGCTTCTTTTACCCGACAAGAACCCCGCCTTTCCCCCCTCTTGATAAATATGCCCTGGAAAGATGTTGAAACCATGCGAGAGGGATTTCCCAATGAATCCCCATTCTTCGCTCCCAAACACCAACGATAAGCAGATCGCCTTCTTCTTTTTTGGGTGCTACTCGACTTTGATATCTAACTTGGTTGATATACTTTACCCATGGCTCACCCGATCGAGTATATCTGGAAGGTTGCACGACCGAAGAATGAAGCCATCGCTCGAGCCCTGATGTACGCTGCTTATTCCACCGCAATCCAGACAGACCCAAACACAACTAAGGTCTTGATTCGGTGAGCCAACTCGTGCAGGGCGAGGTCCGATATACTTACTTGTATTCTGGGTCTTTAGATCGTACATCCATCCCTCAACCCGAACCCGGGGTGTCTGGGTCAAAGACCAACCGCATATCACAGTGTCTTTGAAGAATTCCCAGACCGCCCAGGCGGGCCAGCATCGGACGAGTCATGGTTACACGCCCCATCTTCAGTCGTTCGATGTGGTCAGGGTTTCCTCAAACTCCAACTTTGCAAACGATAGTGGGAGTTTGGCTTGGCCAGCCTCTGAGGATATGAAGGAGAAAGAGACTCTTGCAGGCCCACCACTTCTACTGGGACCACAGAGTGAATTCTTCACCTGGCCTTCTGAGGAAACCGGCGAGTGATTGCGGCCGTGCCTCGAAAGAAACCCGTCAACATGAGACGAAGATGGCGGAACCGAGATTCATGTCATGTTCTTGTTCAGACTTGCAAGGACATATTGGTTAGGCCTGAATTTCAAGTGAACAATTGGGGATATCCTTCTCTGTATCCCGTCTCTCAGACTGCATTAATAATGTAATAGCGTTGCAGGTGCTAATTCCTCCTTCCCTCATCTACCCCATACAAATATGCCTGCATAAAATCAAATCTCTTCATCAGGAGCCTAGTTCACGAAATATTTCTCGATTTTATCTATTATTAAGAAACTATTCCGCTGGCCCGCTCTCTCCGGACCAAATGGCTAAGGTATATAACTCTCTCAGCCACTCACTACACAGCAAACTCTCTCTCGTACACAAGTGATGGGGATGGGATGGGGATGGGGCTGTGTTAGATTGAGGGTAACGAAAACAATCAAACGATGACGGGATAGGGTATGGGTATGGATGGGTATGGTGAAGAGAACAAAACGAAATCGCGAAATGCAGCACTATTTTTTCCTCCTTCAATCTTGTATCTTGCCCTGTTCCACAGCGATATCAATCTCCTCCAACATTGCAGCCCACACGGGTGCAATGCCGCAAACGAGTAACGTAACGAGCAAAACAAGCACATTGGACGGAAAAGAAAATAACTTTTTTGTCAAGAGGAATCGCGTGCCTTTTTGAACGGCTCCCCCGTTTTCAATCTTTTTTTTGGTTGGGCGTTTGCCTCGTCCTGTCCCTCGGCTCCCTCCTGTCGAGAGAGAACAGCACAGGCATTGGTTTTTTTTTTTTCGCAGGGGTATATAAAATATTCAAAACAGTATTAAGGTGTAGGTAGAAAAGAAGGTAGACTCACACACACAGTTTTACACACTTGCATGCAATGGGATAACAACCGAACCGAGACGTCGAATAGACGAGTGGTAGAAAAATGATGACAGATGAATTCGCGGAACGCTTCACTAACATAGGAAAAAATGATACATGGACAAAACTGTGATCTTTGATTAGAAACGACTCGCGCTTGCAATGCCAGATGAAGAAACGAAGTCACCGACGGAGATGAATGATATCAAGGTATTAGAAACTATGAAATGGTCGAACACAAAAAGGAATATGCATGTACGGCTGCGACCGCGATGCTGCGATGCGACGGGAGACGGCATGTCTAGAAGCGGCCTTTCGCCATAATGTCTGGATGATATCGCGCCGATATCTGATGCAGTCCCGAATAACAAGGGTGTATATGGTATCAATATGGGCAATATTGAAAGTATACGGAAATATCGATGGGCGTTGGCGTATTTATAGGTTTGGCGTTTTCAGCCTCCGCCAGCAATACCCCACCATAGCTAAATGGCAGAGCCCGATTAAAACACCCCATTAAATGCTACCGTTGGCGGTTGGGAAAAGCCTTGGTGCTGGTTATAGGGGTTTTGTTCTGGATGATGATAGGTCTGGGGGTACTGGGCGCTTGATGGGGGCGTCGGCGAACTATGGGCAATGACAGGCATTGACTTGGGGACATTTGGGTTGCCAGCGACAAATGCATCATTATCGGGTGTTATCGGCGGCGTCAGATATCCATTTGCCATTGTCGACGGGTATTGGGGTTTCTGGGGGGTAGCTAATCCAATTTCTCCGCTGTATGGTTTGAGCTCGGCAGAACTATCAGGAGTCGGGGTTGGCGGGTTGTAAGACTTGGGTATCGATGCTTGATGAGCAAGGAACTGTTCTAGAAGTCTTGATACCCGCGAATAGTGTGCAGAGGAATATTTCCGGGACAGAACTTGGGACGGCTGGACCAGATGCTGCGACAGATTAACTAGGGTTAGCGAGTCATAGTTTGAAGCCCAGTCGGTGCTTCGTGGCTGTGGACGGTTGAGAATGCATCGAGAGAGAGCCAGCGATGCCCGTGCGAGATCCGATGACAGTTTTGAGACAAAGTCCCGATGGAACAGGGAGATTTCCAAAATGTAGAGTGCGAGGTGTTCCACTTCGGGGTCATACGGGGTGTCGATCACCGCCATCTGCAGGAAACTGTCGACGGTGGGATGACCAATAGTCCAACCGAGAGTTTGAAGAACATGCCATTCCATCTGGACGAACATATCGTCGTCGTAGAGGGAGCAGCACATCGATTTGAGCTCCTTGATGGTGGGAACACGGTCCTTCTTATCGCCATATTTTGCTGCAATCAGCAACGCCGCACAACCAACCAGCTGGTAATGCCGTTTGTAAACCACCCGCTTGGAACAGTATCTGTCCAACAAGTTGACGGTAAGAAACAGGGTTGCCGGAAGGAGTTGGAAGGCAGTGTGTGCTTCAATGAGAAAGTCGAGGAGATAGGGACGCATGAACCATTGAATCTCGGTCTGGATATCGATTGAATCGACATCAGGGAGAGTGGCAGACTATTCAGGGTTAGCAGGGAAATGAAGGGTCCAGTTTGGTGAAATACTAACGTCCATTACGAGCATGTGAGCTAGAACATCGTCCTGATATTCGTCGCTGACTTGTTTTGAGAGCTCATCGGCGATTGCATACTGACGTTCGCGGGCGATGAGCTTCGCATGCTCCTTAGGACCAAGCCTGGGGGCGGGATACTCTGGTTCGTATGTTTCCACAAAGTAGGAGTCACAGGGCTGGAAGGTCGAGGTCGGCCGTTGTTGGTAAGCCATACTGACGGTGGTGTCTCGAGGGGTTGAAGGGATTCGGAGGTAACTTCAGGTTGGTTGACGCTTTGCGTTGGTTGTTCGAAAGAGGGGACCTGAAATATAACCCGTATATCTGGAAAGAAACGACGGAGGTTGAAGAGAGTGACAGTCGTCTATTAAGTGCGAAGTAATGATTGTAAATTAGTTGGTGTTGGTTATTAAGGAGAGGTATGTGTCGATAATAATCGGCACGTTTAAAAGGTGGTCAATTGACCGAAAATAATTTTTGTTGAGAAAAAGCTGCATCGCACATTGGATTAGCGGTGTTGGTCTGGAATGGGGTGTGTATAGAATAGCCATACCCAGTTTGACGTCTAGCAAGGAAGGGCACAAATGAACCCTTACTTCAGCAACCGTCGGGTCATCTAATCTGGAACTCAGGTTGAAGTGAATTCGAAAAGCTCTGATGGCCGGATGAAGGACGAGTCAACGTCTCCACCCTTGACAACAGAATAAGCTCCTAGATTTCTGATGAGGAAAACAGAAGCTTCCACAGGGTGCAATTGCAAAGCCTACTATCAAAGTCAATTGTATTCGAAAAGGAGGGAAGGTTCTCGTAGGGTGAAGCAAACAGCGGACAGCAAGGAAGCACGCGTACCTTCAAGGTTTGCCTTGACTCTGGCGTAGGGGTCTGCAGAGAACGTGAAATAGATCCTCAAAATGAAGGCGAGGATCTCAGTGCTGTGAAGTCGGGGGTCTAGTCATAGTAGAAGGGATTAGTATTGTGCAAGTCTCGAGCGAAAAAAGGAACTGAATGAGCCGGAATCTCGGAAAATATAAGGAATTGGCCGGGCTAGTCGAGATCTGTATCGAAGGCTTGGGGCAGAATCCCAGGTGCTGGAACAAACTAGCGTACTCCTGCATTCAATGGAGAAATGCAAAAGGGGGCCCAGCTGCACATGCTCAATGCTCATTCCTGGCAGAAAGGATCCAACCAGGCGAGGCGGGAAAAAACGCAGGCAATGTGACCCTGAGGCCAATATTTGGTTTATCTCCCACTTTCCACCCGCAATTCAAGAAAACCCTCGATATCAAAGTATTTCTCTCCTCCGCCTATAGCTGTCGGACGGATAGTGCAACAAAGACGGCCAGCAAGCCCAATGCCACCTCGACCTCCAGAAGACCCGGTATTCCACGCCCAGTATATGCTCTCACTTGGACCTCGACAACGGCGTGGCACGAGGGAATCGGAATTGGCTTCGCAGTTGTCGATGTATTTGGGAACGGTGCAATATAAAAAAAAAAGACACGAAGCATGCAGATCGCCAATTGAGCTCACCTTTATGAAAAAACCACAGGAGAAGACACAGAGCAGACAGGGGAAGCAAAGGACACGGGATCCTTTACTCCTTTTCTCTCTTCGAACTCGGATGGTAGTCGAGGGAGGAAGTAGACACCGTCAACGTCACAATTGGAGAGGCCGTCGAAAAAGGGGAGGAGAGGGCGGGTTGGAGGAGGAGAATTTTCGACGGAGGGGAGATGGGATGAGAGACGGGGTCGACGGAAGAGAGAAGAGGAGGGGTCGAGAACCGCAGGCAGAGACCCACGAGAAAGCTCGACGGGGGGTTTGAGGAGAAATGGTAGGCGGGTGGGAGACGGGCGTCGACTGGAGGAGAGTCGACGGGAGTCAGCCACGCAGCAGACCAGATCCCCAGTCTCTCCGGGATTGGCAGGAAGGGGAGAAACGAGAGGGGGAGAGAGGGAGAGGCGGGCGAGGACGGAGAAGAGAATTGGAGGAGAGAGGAGAGAGGGAGGAGGATGAGAGGAGGACGTCTCTCCAGAGGGATGAGGAAGAGAAGAGCGGACGAGGAGGACGAGAGGTGAGGTTGAAAGGAGCCTTGGCCGAATGGGGATGGAGGCTCTGTCCGGAGGAGACGGTGGTGCCCGCGCGTGATTGGCTGCCGGCCGCCTGGACGGTACGGTACGGTACGGGCGGTACAGGCCGTATGGTACCGAGTATTGCGTACCATTCCGTATGCTGTACAGTATGTATGGCTGTACGTATGGATACGGTATGGCTGGCTGTTGCAGGTTACGCTGCCCCAACGAGGCTGGTTGGTGGACGCTGTCTGGTCTATCTATCTATCTACGGAGTACTTGACTCGCTGTTCTTTCATCCCTCCCTTCGCATCCGGTGAATGTGTTACTTGTATGTATCAAGCTGCCTCTCAGGTCTCCAGCAGCGTGAACAGCATTAAGATGAGACCGTGGGGACTCGTAGCTTCGCCCAGCCCGTCCAGCCAACCTCTCTGCCGCCTCCGACTGGTCCCTGCCCTGCTCCTCCCACTGCTGAACCAGACACCAGCCCCAAGCCGCGTCCTGCATCCTTGCTCCAGACACCTCCAGCCGGTATCTTGCAAGCAAACATGAACCGCCGTGGATTCGCGTTAGGCCCCAATAATACCGTGCCTGTCTCTCCGTTTCAATCCAAACGATTCCGTACATCGCATCGCATCGCGCTGCTTTCCAAACGCGATCTCTTCCTTGCCAATCCCTTCCCCTCGCCCCGCTGAAAGAAACAAACAAACATCCAAATAAGAAATAAAATAAACTAGAAACACCCATCACCAAACACCTCCTCGCGTCACGGTGATCGATCCGGCCCGACTTCAGGGGCTATCCTGGTGTTGGCGCGCCGTCTGCAGCTGTTCGTCATTGATTTCGTCGCATTCTTTTATCTTGATTTTTCGCGTGTTCGCAGAGGGGATCCTCTTTTTTTTTATTTGGAATTTTCTTGCCTGGGAGGAGTCTGGAGCTCAACTATCTTGTTTGCAGACAGGTTTTTGCCCCCCCTTACTTTACCTTGCTAACCAGCCGGTGAGAGGGAGGGACCAGGTGAAATATTACCAGAGGATCATACAGTGGAAGTAGATAACACCGTCCCTTGGGCAGAAGAAAGGGCGGTTCTATTTTCAGCAGGGCTGGAGATTTCTATCTAGCCTCTACATAACTAATAAGTCCGCTGTGGCGTAACCAGTAACGTTAGCCCGAAGCATGCAGAGAGAGGAAAAGGATTGCACCGTCTGCCTCATTGCGGCGTTGCGGCGGTCGAGAGCATCCCCAATGAAATTGAACCGTCCTCCATCGAATAATCTTCCCAGAAGCATAAAATTCGCATATGCATATCCGTACTGCGATAAGTTATCCCCTCCCTTATGTCCATCCCCAATAAATGCCCACAAGGCTGTGCAATGGCCTGCATGGCATCGCAGCCGTCAACACCCATTGCGCGCATGGGATTGGACTCCCGTTTGTGCCTAGGGGTTTTACCTCTGGCATCGGCAGCTGGAGGAGTGAGGGGCTGGCTAACTTCTTGCGCATCGATGACCTCCTCGCTTGCCAGTTGCCACCCAACCCCTCTCTCTGCTGCATGCTCGGGGTCTGGCTGGCTTCTGACTGGCGGTTGGCACCCTCCGGCCTGGCAGGGAAGAGACGGACAACTCACCACCAACCCCGTCGACGCAGCTGGGGGAGCAGGTAACGAACTAATGAACCCCGGATTCCGCCCTGTGCCAAATAAGCTGTTCGTAACTAATATAATTGTCGGCAAACGCCTGGGCACATGCGAGGGGGGCTGACAATCCCCTATCAACTTCCGGCATCTATGGCGACTTTATCGATCTGGCTGGCTGAAGCTGGGTTTAAGTTCTCTCTATCTTCAACTATTTTAGCTACGGAGGATGCGCCGCGAATAGAATGACAGCAACTTCGATCCCTTCCCATGACGCGAGAGAGTTGATGGCGACATGACATCTTGACACGGACCCCCCACCAGCCACCCTCTGGCCCATGGCTGACGTATCTATCTACATGTATCGTGAGCACTGTGCAAATGCGACGAGATCTGATCGGTGTTTCCAATCAAGCTCATGTGAATTCTCTCCTATTATTTAGGACAGGCGGCTTGGTCCTGCGTCGACGTCAATCCTACTGTCTGGCCCAGGTATCTCTCAGCTCATTCATTCACCCAGTTATTGAAGGAGCAGGGCAGTAGTTTCCAATTACCCTACCCATCAAACCTCGCCCTGAAAAGGTTCTAGCCCTTGTTATTTTACCTACGACAGATTCTAGAGTAAGTGCCTGACAGATACATAGAATAGTTCAAACACATTCAACATAATCCAGATATGGATCTAACCAAATCCCCCTCCCTCCAACTATGCGATAAGATATGCAGTTTATATGGTATAGTAATAGTATCCAACAAGGAAACACCCAGCAACCGCACAACTTAATCCGGTCTGCTATATGCTTCTCACGCATTCATAAGACACGCCGACGAAATCCTGCATCCTACCAAGCCAAGGTAACTTAAGGCAAGGTGTTTGTTAAATAAATACGGAGTAGTTAAGCCGGTACGGTGTAGTTCCTATATTTAATGACAGGGAGCAACGCGCAGACGCGTCCAGGGGATCAGTTTTAATCAACTTAACAATTATAAGCCTCCGTGTTTAAGCTAAGTAAGCTGTGGACGCGTAAAGTGCTTTGTTGCTGACCGGCCTAACCTGACCTGACGCGGCGCCGTGGGCTGGGCTGGATTGTTAACGAAATATTTAACTGGGCTGGCCAGCGGCTAACTAACGGGTGGGGTTTAACTCAGTTGCTTGGGTTCGAGGTTGAGGGATCACCAAAGCGGGAGGTCCTGGTTATATCCATCCCTATCCCATTTCGCTTCTGGACTTCCTGTTCCTAGTCTATAAAGACAATCCCATCCAACTAATTGAAACATCGCGTACCTGCTTTCATCACAGTGCCGAAACAACTCATCCCTACCCTACCCCACTTGGGTATCCGGCTGGCAGTGGCAGCTCGGGGACGGATGAACAGAAGCTCTGTAGCCATAATAGAGATAGCCCTGGAGGAATGGGATATCACATTAGGTTACATGTGTATGCTGGGTAGTTATGCCTGGGGATTTTAGATAGCTAGTGAGCTAACTGCTACATGCTGCCTCCTATACAGAAATTGTCCTGTCCACTCACTCCATGTGGACACAGACACAGCTTCAGAATTCAGATTGAATCATCCCTCTTTCGCTCCCAGGGAAGGAACTGGCAAACGGCCCCCCTTTGATCATGGTTTCAGACATATTTCGTTGGTGTTAGGTTACAGCGGTTAGGCGGGGGAGGGGGAGGGGGAGGGGGTCAAAGAGTTGAAACGGACGCGGGGATGATCAAGATCTAGTTATTTATCAATCACGAACAGACTGTCGTCAGCATTTTCAGAATGCAGTTAGAATGCCCGGGCAATACGAGAATGGTGAGAACTTTCTGCGCTGCTCGATTCCCCGCTCCCTGGGGATTAAAGATGATATGAATAGGGACATGGGGCGGGGATCGGGTTGAGGGGGAGATATAAATATCCTGTGACAGACCATGCCGCCGGCCCCCTCCCCTTTCTGATGCGGTACTGCCGAGGATGGGGTTTTGTTTTGATTTGATGTTCTTATATCCGAGATTGATGAGTGGCTTCTGATATCAAGGCAGAGATGTTACTATTATTGTTATGGTGATGGTTCGCGTCGTGTGTTTCTGTTCGTATCAGATGTTCCATACGCGCCGTACGATGTAACTTTTGACCAGCCAACTGGACACAGCGAGACTGATGAGATCCGCCAGATAAAGTTTTAGTTAGTTAACTTGCCATGGGGCGCTTGTGAAGTTTTAACTCAACCAACCAACCCAATTGCTTTCTTACTTTCTGGTCCTGGTTTTCTGACAGCTTGACCTTGTCCTGACCGTATGGTATCATCAAGCAAGTATGGAAAACTTTATTTTCTCTCCAGCCTCCGGTAGGAAGCCTTTCTCGATTACAGTTTGATTAGTCGAGCTGCTTTGTTCGTAGGGCTGTCGTCCGTTGCTGATGGTGATGCACCCCCCGTGCAGAGGGCCTGTCTGGTCAGGTAATTACGCCTTTTCTTCTCCGCCCTGGCCTGTTCCTACCTACATAACATGGTCATGGTCCGAACAAACCAGTGACCGCCTCCCACCAACGTCCAGATGAGCTTTCTTCCGATCCAACATCCTATAGGCTAAGCGAACAAAGGGCAAAAAACGCGGTTCCCATCCGCTCCGCGAGGCCCACCCATCCCCATCCAACCCACTCCAACGGGACCAGTCACCAAACTGCAGAAGGCATAGCGGAGGAAGGGAAAAGAAAATTCTGCTGAGCCACGAGGAGGATCTCGATGCGAATTGGCCGGGAGTTTGGGTCGGCCAATAATAAGCTTAAGGAAGCGGATCTTTTTATTTTTTTTCCGTCGGGACTGAACGGGAGGGGGGTGGAGGGCAGAGCCAGAGAGAGTCGGGAACCGCTGCACTGTGTATGTATGTACTGTATGTATGTCTATTCTACGGTTCCGGGTCCGCGGCGTTCTTTTTTTTCCCCTCCCCACAGCGCAGGCAGGCGGAAACGGCTTTTTGCATATTCGTTTTCTGTTCCTTGGGAAAGGGCGGTGGTTCGTCCTGAGACAGCGGCTTCGGTTTTCTCTCGAAGATGGAGGCCGCGTATTTCTTCTTCCCGACGATGTCAATACTCGTCCGGTTGTATGTAATGAATCCTGAGATTGGCCTCGACCTCGGTTCAGTCGATGGTTTGAACCTCACGACGAAAGAAACAGCGACGTCGGGACCATGTATGGAGGGAAAGGAAACTGCATCGTCAACCCAGGACTCCAGGAGGAATCCAAAATCTAAAAATATCCTCGTCGCTTGTTCCTCTGCCTTGTTAGCTCAACCCGAAGCCCGCCGCCTGCAGGCTGCCACTGCAAGTCAATAGGGGTTGGCCGATTCCGCTGCAACGGCATCAAAAGAAGTCGAGCAGATGACGAGCAGAAGATGGGCGGAGATATGAAAGCGGAGGCAAAAGCAGGAGATAATCCAGGCATGTGTCTCCCAGCCCCATGAATTCACTATCGAATAGTGTGTCTGGTATCTGCGATCTGGCAGCAAATCAGGAGGCGAGGACGGCGGGCGAACAGGGAAACGCGAAATGCAGCCAAGGGCGATGGTTTGGAGGATGTTTTGGGCGAAGGTCGCGCTTATGGGGTATGTATTGTATGGTATATTCTGTATGGTCTGGGGCATATAAATTTCAAGATTCATGGGAGAGAAAGAGAGTTCAGTTGAGATGTATATATGCTGTGCATTTAAAGAAATTTGGGAGTTGGTTATTCTTTCATATTATCTTATGGTTCGAGCATATACAGTCAAACAATAGAAGTTGTTATGCTCTTAATTATCATCAGTTGGCCTCTCATGCTTGAGGAGTTGGTTGATTACTTACATACACCAATAGTTAAATACATGCATACCATACCAGACAGCTCCTTACCTAGGTACAGTGCTCAAGTCCTTTACTCTGAACGGAAGCAACCTCATTTTAACTCCAACCCATGCCATCACAAACTCTAGACAAAAAGATCCATCTATCGAAATCACTCAAATCTTACCAGGATATCACAGAACAAAAGAAAAGCATCAGAAGCTAAGCACCGTGGCAATCCAAGCCCACCCCACCCCAGATTACACAGCAGCTGAGAAACCTGGAGCAGCCCCCACAAAGCTAGCCTAAGCTCAGTAGGTTTGAAGCCTAAGCCTGCCCCGGAGGAACCACCTAGCTTAGGCAGGTGTAGCTCTCCATCCCTAAGCCATGGGCGCCCCGAACCCCTTACTATTCCCCCCCCCCCCCCCCCCCCCCCCCCCTTTCCACCCCCCCCCCCCCCCCCCCACCTTCTCCCTCATCTCCTTCTTCCTGGTCCCCCGCCCGGGGCTCTGTTGCAAACCAATCCCCCGCT